>JAJPCS010009421.1:0-10153 GCA_021164005.1 Willisornis vidua nigrigula | reverse complement strand
TGGGCAGAATTGGGGACAGGGAATGTTTGTGGGGACCTTGGGATCTGGGCTTGACACAGAAAGTGTTTGCCATTGATCTAAGGCTGCCTTTTGTGGCAAGTGGACTTCAGGGGACACAATGTAGACTTAATATACAGCAGAGGAAGGACTTTTACTTTTTACTGAGCTGTGCCTTCCTTTGGTTTTGTTTGCTGACAATACATGAACATCCCTCTGTGTCTCCTGCAGCTCTTTCTCCAGTAAAGCAGGTGGGAGTTGGTGTCAAGGAGCTGAAACCTGTAGGTCCAGCCTTTGGTGGAGGAAGCTCAGATTGCACAAGGCTGCTTTGAGTGCCAGGAATGTGATGAGGGAAAGGGTGGGGTGGGGATTAGGGATAAAGTCTGATGGATTGTCAGACAAAAAGGGTCTTGATTTTCATATCTATTCACACTGAATTAGGAGATGCTCAGGATCAATATCAATAGGGAATTGCTGATAATAATGTATAAAGAGGAAAAAATAAACAGGCAACAAAAAGACATATTTTCACTTGTGTTTTTTTTAATAGTATAAGATATTCACTTTGAATGCATTTCTGAGATCTCTGTAATTGACCACAGAAGATTTGAAAATTTAAAAGTAAATTATTCCCAGGGGCTTGTCTTGTTAAGATGCCATCACTGAAAAGAGACCATGTAGGGAAAGAGCAGACAAGGAGACCATCCCAGGTACTCAGGGACAATATCAATTAGGGTTTGCTGCTATCAGTGTATAAACGGGGGAAAAAAGGGAATGGGACAAAAAGTTATATTTCTTCATTTTGTTGTCACTGTACTACACTCACTTTGAATACACTTCTGGTATCTGTCTAATGAAGCACAAAAGAATTGAAGACTTAAAGTATTCCCAAAGGCTTGTTAGGATGTTTTGAATGTTAATGAGCACTCTGGCACTGAATTCCTGAACTGAAGATCTGAAAAATGAACAAACCTCTAAAAAAGCAAAATTCATCATCAAACTTTCAAGTTCCTGAGAGTGTCAGCAAGCCCCACTGAGGTCATGACTGAAAAGAGACCCCGGAGGGAATGAGCAGACAAAAAGACCCTCCCTGGGGCTGGGGAAGCAGCAGCTCAGAGTTACTGGTTACAGGTGGAAAAGGGACTGTGGAATGTGGCTGTGAAAGTGCCTGATGGACTTTGCCAAGCAGGACAGCCAAGCCCTGGCACCCATCCCAGGGAATGGGGCTCTGGTTCCTCACAGGGTGCTCCCAGAGCAGAGTGATGTGGGGTGTGGAATGGGGAGTGCAGGAGAGCAGCACGACACCTCCACAGCTCTATGGAGTGGGTGAGGAGGTGACAAGCCCTGGGACTGTAAGGAACTGGTGTCTTCTCATAGGCTGTCAAGACCCAGGAAACTGTCCTGTTGCAGAAAACCACAGTGAAGAGCCAAAGTGTGTGAAAGCAGGAGAGGGCACAGCAGTGTCCCTTCCACAGCCAGGCCTCCAGGGACACACCTGAAGGACCAGCAGAGCAGGGTCTGGGCTTTGTCTTTGTGTCCTGGACACCCTGGGCAAGGGGCCCCAGGGCAATTGTCTGAGATTGCCCCCTGCAAACACCATTCCCAGCCCTGGCCTCTCATCCACCACTGACAGGTTGTTTGTCCCTCCATGAGGACACCAAATGAGCAGCTCACAAGGCCATGCTGCAATTGTACAGATGAGACTTCAGCATGCACAGTGTGTGTGGGGAGATGAACCCAAGAGAGCACAAAGACCATCAGCTAATCCTGGAGGTGCTGGGAAGGGCTGTGGGACACACAGTGTCTCAAGGTCACTTCACTCTGGGCCTCACATCTCCTGGAAAACCCCCAGGATGCAGCACTGGGATGTGCTTCTGAGCACAGAGCTCCCCCTGTGTCCATCCCTCAGGCCGTGGGGCATCTCAGAGAGGGGCAGAGCAGGTGACACCCCACAGGGCTGAGGTGCCTCCAGATCCTGGCAGTGGCAGTGAGAGCCCAGGGAGAGACTGTGACTCCTGCAATGATCTCCCCATGGGTGTAAAAGGGAAAGACTCTCTGATCCCCCCCTGGGTGCATGAGAATCCCACAATCCCAGTTCAGAGGTGGATGCCTTGCTGGACCTCGACATTTCTGTGTGTGACTCCAGGAACAAACTCCACTGGCCCAGTGAGATCCATCTCAGTGGTCTTGGACAGTTCATTGCAAGTGCTCCTGAACTGCTGCATCACCCTTGCCTGGGATTCTGGGCTGTGCTCTCAAAAGGGCCAGAGCAATCTGAGAGGTTCTGGGGTCCTTGGAAAAGGCAGATGCCAAGCCCATCTTTAAGAAGAGTAAAATGAGAATGGGGAGAATTACAGGCTACCCATCAAGCTGCTCTATCACTGCCCTTCCCAGATGGACAGGGGAGAGAGAATAAAATAGAAAATGACTAGTGGGTTGGGATAAGGCACTTTACTAAATCAAAAGCCAAAGTTTGCACACAAAGAAAGAGGAAAATGACAAGATTTATTCTCTCCTTCTCATCAGCAGTGATGTCTGGCCATGTCCCAGCAAGCCAGGCTTCAGCACACGGAGCAGCTGCTCAGCAGGCAAACATTGTAAACAATGAATGTCACCCCTTCCTCCTCCTTTCCTCAGATTTTATATCTGAGCTGACATCCCATGATCTGGAATATCCCTCTGGTCAGTCTGGCTCAGCTGGCCTGGCTCTGTCCCTTCCCAGGACCTTGCCCTCGCCTGGGGAAGGAATGTTGCAGTGCTGGGGCTGTGCCAGCCCTGCTCAGCAGTAGCCAAAACATTGGTGTGTTCTCAGCACCTTTCCAGCTCCCAACACAAAGCACAGCACTGCGAGGGCTGCTGTGGGGAAATGAGCTCCAGCTCAGCCAGACCCAAAATATTTCCACAACATTCCAAAATGTCCCAGGATGCCTTTAGTTCTGTGAGGCCCTGCAGTGTCCAGGTGAAATCCTGGTTCCCTGAGGTTCCACAGTGTGACAATGACCCCTTGATTCTATGAAGTTAAAAAATGCCTCAAGACCCCTTTGGTTCCATGAGGCCCCACAAGTCACAATGAACCCTTTGGTTCCGTGAGCTCTGCAGTGTCCCAGGATACCTTTGGTTCCTTCAGGCCCTGCAGTGTCCCAATGGCCCCTTGTTTCCATGAGTTTCCACAGTGTCCCAGGGTCCCTTTTGTTCCATGAGGCCTTGAAGGTCAAAATTGCCCCTGGGTTCCATAAGTTTCTGTAGTGTTACAATTGCACGATGATTACATCAGATTCCAAAATATTCCAGGATTCCTTTGAATCCATGAGACCCTGCAGTGTCATCATGGCCCCTTGATTCCATGAATTTCTGCAGTGTCCCAGGGTTCCTTGCAGTCCATGAGGCCCTGTAGTGTCACAATGATCCCTGGATTCCATGAGGCTCCACAGGGCACAGTGGGCTTCTGTTTCCATGAGGTCCTGCAGAGTGACAATGGAACTTTGATTCCATGAGGTTCCAAAGTGTCAGAATGGCCCCTTGGTTCCAAGGCTTTCCACAGTGTCCCAGGGTTCCTTTGACTACATAAGGACCTAAATGGTCTCAAAGGCCCCTTTATTCCATGAGTTTCTGCAGTCCCAGGGTCCCTTTGGTTCCTGAGAGAAGATTGCTGGGGGTGAAATCAGGAGTATCAAGTTATATTCACATCCCAACAGAAGTTGCAATGGTACACAAATTATAGGTAAAGGTCCATCAGGAGTGTTTGCACAGTCAGTGTTTCAACACCCTCAGCATTACCCGAACCTGTTTTTACCTCACCAAAATCTTTCCTCTCTGTTGGCCAAGCTCCACTTCCCTCCCGCAAATATCCCATCCCTTTTGTCCCAGTTCCTCCTGACCTCCCCAAATCTTTCACCTGGATGGGCTCAGATTTGTGATGCCCACCATGACCCCTGAGCACCTTCCTGCCCACCTTGGCCAGTCAGTTCTGGGAACACACCTGACAGCCCAGACCCCAAGGGGACAGGATGTTCTGCTGTGCTGGAGAGGACCCTCCTCAGCCTGGCCAGCAGTGCTGCAGGGGGGGATTCCCTGCCCCTCCCCAGTTGGTCCTTCCTGCCCAGCAGCTCCTGTTCCAGAAGGGCTCACAGACACTCTGGGGGACTTTTCATACTTGGGTCCTTGAGCTGCCCTGGGGCATCTCTGGGGCAGTGGCCAACTCTGTGACTGCTCTGGGAAGTCATGGTCTGAAGCCAGGAGTGTGGATTTCAGGAGGTAGTTGAAACCTCTGCAGACAAGAATTTCTGGTGATTGTTGAAGACTTCCTGGCCTATCATTATGACATGTTGTTTGGTTTTTTGTTTGTTTTTGATTTCAAGAAATTTTGTGCTTTTCTTTTTACTGACAACACCACACACTTGTTCTATTAATCTGATTCACTCACTGTTTATGTGAAAACATTTGTTCAGCTATTTATCAGAGTACATTTCCTACCAGTATTTTGAATGCAGAAACATTGCTCAGAGGAGCTACTGAACTTCTTTGGGATGGTTTCATATCCCTAATTTTGCCTCTTCTGTTCTTCCTCTCCCAATTTGCCTTCCAAGATCTCTCCAAGCTGTGTGTGCCTGGGAATGTTTTCACAGTCCTGAGCTCTGGGCCACGTCAAAGGGGACAAATGCACCTTCTGGAGAACACTGTCACTCCTGCTCACAGAGCCTCTCTGACTGCACAGGGGAGATTCCCCCAGGCTGTTTCCTGGTGTGGGAAGAAAGAGACATAAAGGCAGAGGACAGGCATGGAGGAGACATGGACATTTGCAATGGGCATGTTCAAGGCTGGTGAGATAAATGTCCCTGGGACAGGGAGGTTGTTCCTGCAGTCACATCCGGAAATGTCAGGGCTCTGACAGGTGCCCCCACCTGAGCTGGGCTCATGCCCTGCTCACACTCCCAGGGCTGTTCAGAGACACGAGTCCTTCCCTTGCACACACACAGACAGTTCCTGGCAGCAGGTGCAGTGTCTCCCTGGGCTCCTGCTGCCAATGCCAGGGGTTGAAGGCACCTCAGCCCTGCAGAGCCCCCACCCTGCACACTCACACACTTCAGCTCAACACTGGGGTTTCCCTCTCCCTGCCATGGCCCAGTCCAGCCCCTCCCTGGTCCCACCAATCCACCTGCCCCAGCCCCAGCCCCAGCCCCAGCCCCAGCCCCACAGAGCAGCACAGTCATGTCTGGCCCTGCAGCAAGAAATGGAGGCAATGGAGGTCAGGGACAGTGACTTTGTGTCTGGAATGTTCAGGAGACCATCATCTCAGGCATCTCCTGCAGCCCCAGGGCCAGCCCCACTCCCCAGGACAGCAGGAGAGAATCAGTCCTGGGGCTCCTCAGGCAGCTTCTGCTGCCCCAGGGACCGGACAGCCTCTTTCCATGGCTCCTCTGCACACACAGCCTGTCCTGCTCTTCTCCTGGCACATCCCATCTCCCCACAGAGCCTTTCCCCAGGGGAATATGTCTGTGCTGGCCTGGCCAGCCATTCCTTCAGCCCCTCCCTGTGCTCCCCATAGCCCCCGAGCTGGGGATGCTGCTCTGCAGGGCACAAGGGCTGTGGTGCCTGGGGCCATGGGGGGGACTCTGTTGGGCTGTGCTGGTCAGGCTGGGAGGCAGAGCCAGCTGATGGTGGTCCCTGCCACTGACCCCCTGCCACACAAGCTCTTGTGTAGCCATGGAGGGTGCTCAGAGGGGCCCTGCCTTGTTCCAGTGCTGGGAGATGGCTTTGGGGGCTGCGCTGGATCCAGACTATGAATGCTTATGGAAAGTAAAATGAATCACAAGACTCCTTTCCCTCAACCTGCTGTATTCCCTGGGGTTGCAGGGCTCCTTTTTTTCAATTCACACTCAGATGTAGAATATTATCTCTGGGTGACTCCGAGCTGGACAGGCCTGTTCTAATTGGGCTCTATTCACTGTCAGCTCCTGCTCACACTGTTGCTGCAGGTCCCCTGTGTACTCCTGGCAGCTGCAAAGTGTCTTAAGCAAATCACTTACCTGCCATCAGCCCTGTCACAAGCTGTTGAGCCCTAGGAAGGTTAATCTCATCTGCATGGTCTCTGGCCACCAACAAGTAAAACCTGAACCAGAACTAAGTCCTTTGAAAGTCACACTGGGAACCTGATCTCATCACACTGAGCCATAGGCAGACAAAGCAGGACAAGTTGCCTCTTGAATGTCTCTTTGTTAGGCATGTTCTTAAGAGCAACTTCAGAGGAAGCCCAAAGCCTTCCTGCCCTGCCCTCAGGAGAACCCCTTTCCTCATGGAGCTGCTGTTGTGCAGCTCAGCTGTGTCCCAGCAGTGCCCATGGCCTGTCCCTGGCTGTGAGCCCAGGATGGACACACAGCATGATGTGACCAAGCTGGCAGAGGCCCAAGGCCTTGGACCAACACAAGGGCTTAGGAGAGTGTGGAAGCAGAAAGGGCAGCTCTGAACAGTCCCCTCCTCTCTGTAAACATGCACTGTCCTGCAGTGAGTTGTCCTTTCTGAATGCCTAAGAAGAAGGATCAAACAAGTCCCTGTACTGTCCTTTATTTTGTGTAACTACTCAAGTGGAACAAATCCTCATTTAGACAGTCTCTGGGTCAAACTCCAAAGAAACATACTAGATTAGAATGGAGGTTAATTAAAAAATTTAATTGTGCACAAACTTATCACATGACCCCCACCAAAATGCTGAAAAAACAGGATGGGGCTGTAATGAGTTCCAGTCCGAATGCTATGCAGACATCAACAGAAACAACAGTTTTATGCTTCTGGAGAGCATCAAGTCATCATTTTCCTCACAGCATCCCTGAGCTCCTGGTTCCTCAGGCTGTAGATGAGGGGGTTCAGTGCTGGAGGAACCACCAAGTACAGAACTGCCACCACCAGGTCCAGGGATGGAGAGGACATGGAGGGAGACTTCAGGTGGGCAAACGCATCAGTGCTGAGAAACAGGGAGACCACGGCCAGGTGAGGGAGGCACGTGGAAAAGGCTTTGTGCCGTCCCTGCTCAGAGGGGATCCTCAGCACAGCCCTGAAGATCTGCACATAGGAGAAAACTATGAAAACAAAACAACCAAACACTAAACAGGCAGTAACCAGAAGGAGCCCAATTTCCCTGAGGTTGGAGTGTGAGCAGGAGAGCTTGAGGATCTGTGGGATTTCACAAAAGAACTGGCCCAGGGCATTGCCCTGGCACAGGGGCAAGGAAAATGTATTGGCTGTGTGCAGCAGAGCATTGAGAAAGCCACTGGCCCAGGCAGCTGCTGCCATGTGGGCACAAGCTCTGCTGCCCAGGAGGGTCCCGTAGTGCAGGGGTTTGCAGATGGCAACGTAGCGGTCGTAGCACATGATGGTGAGGAGGGAATACTCTGTTCCAATGAAGAAAATAATGAAGAAGACCTGTGCAGCACATCCCATGTAGGAGATGGTTGTGGTGTCCCAGAGGGAATTGTGCATGGCTTTGGGGACAGTGGTGCAGATGGAGCCCAGGTCTGTGAGGGACAGGTTGAGCAGGAAGAAGTGCATGGGGGTGTGCAGGTGGTGGTCGCAGGCTACGGCGCTGATGATGAGGCCGTTGGCCAGGAGGGCAGCCAGGGAGATGGCCAGGAAGAGCCACAAGTGCAGGAGCTGCAGCTGCCGCGTGTCTGCCAATGGCAGGAGGAGGAACTGGCTGATGGAACTGCTGTTCGACATGAGCTTCATCTGGCAATGGAGCACTGTCCAAGAAGGAAAAGATAGTGACAATTTAGGAGAGATTTCTATGGACAAAATCAGCCAATATCTCATAGAATTTCCAGCCCACTCCCCCAATTTTGGATTCATTTGGTCTCTCTGGGCTGATTGTGCTGCTCCAGGGAGTTAGTTCAGCCCTGATGCAGTGGGCACACAGAATCTGGCTTGTGAAAGCTCCAGTACTCACAAGGAAAGCCAGGTGTAAGAAAATTTCACTCTCTGCTCTTGTGGCAGAAGATTCTGTGCTGCAGAACAGGTTTAGCTGAACGTAATAGTGAGTTTGTGATAAGCGAAAACGCCACAAAAATAACTGCTAAGAGAAGGGTTTTGCATCCATTGGCAGCAGGTATTTATTTCTGCTCAGGAAGCAAGGCAGCAAAACTTCAAGCAGAGGCTTGCTCACCTGGCAGGCGTCAAAGTAGGCTGTATTATACATTTGAACATAATTGATTACAACATCTCATTGCATATTGATTACAGGCGGGGTCAGGGCGGAGCTGGGGTGGTGTTTTCTTCTGGCATCAGTTTTGTGGAGGGGTCCTTCTGCTCTTCATCCCCAAAAGGAGGGTCCCAGGTAGTCTTCCTCTCCTTGACCCAGCTTGGTTCCTTTCATAGGTGACCCAGCCAAAACTAGTAGAAAAAATCTTGGCTAGCTACTATTTTGCTCTATTCAAATGTCCACCATTACCTGATTAATTCGGCCATGGCTACAGTACAGAGAACTGAACAACAATCATGTCCTAGTAAAGAGAACAGAACACGCTTGGTAGTAAGGCTGGATCAAACAGGCCTGGAACTTAGGGAGGGGGTTTGGGTATTGGCCCTTGTTCCTTCTCAGTTTCTCTGAGGTGTTTGTTCTAGTTGTTTGCTTTGTTTTGTTTTTTTTTTCTATTGCCATATCAATCAAGTGGTATTATTAAGTCTAGAAATTCTAATTTTTGCTCAATGACAGTGTGAACATCCTTAGGACAGGACAGATAATAGTGCTTAGCTCTCAGTGTTTTAGTTCATAGTCAGCACAGATAGATAGTGTCGAATGCTCTGTTTCCCATCTGCCCTGCACTTCGATTTATGGTGCCTCAGAGCTGATTCAAGAGAAAAATATCTGTGCAGGTTCTGATGGCAATGTCAGAGCAACCCTGAGAAGGCTGGAAAAGGGACACTGATGGTGCCTGTAGGGCACAGTGTGGTGATTTCTCATATTGCCTGTTTTATTCAGTTCTAATTGTAGAAGGCTTGGAATTTCTGTGCCTGCTGCTGGACTGAGAAATTAATTTCTGTGTCCCATTGCCTACCTGGGCAAGCCAGAGCAGAAGACATAAAGAGCAGTATCCATTCCAGTCATGTGTCACAAAACCTTCTGTGCTTCTTTAAAACTCCATTCTTGAATGTCCTGTTGTGATTTGGAGCTGTGAGCAGCCAGCCACCTTCAGCACCCTGAGAGTGGAAGGATCCTGCTCTCACCTATCATTGATTGCTCCTTCCCAACAGCCCTTCTCCCCCAGCCCTGTGAGCAGCTCCCCAGGCTGGCTGAGAGCTGACCCTGGCAGGCAGCAGAGTCCCTGCCCCAGCACAGCACCCTGGGCTGCAGGACCCTGCTCTGCCCCACAGCCCTGGGCACCCCTGGCTGCACCCCCCGGCTCAACAGCTATTCCAAAGTGCCCCCCAACAGCCCCCTCCCCACACATCCCATCAGTTGGGGCAGGGCCAGCTTTAGGAGATGCCTCCAGGAGCTGCCCCTGCATTGCCCTGCACCCACAGACTCACCATGTCCAGCACTGCAAAGATTTCTCCTCCATGAGCTCTGAGTCATCCTCCCAATGCTGAGCCCCTTTAAGCTCTGTCTGTGCCCTGCTGGTGTCCCTGAGCTGCTTTGGCAGTGCCCTGAGCCCTGGTGGGCTGTGCACAGGAGCTGCTCCTGGGAAGAGCTGTCTCTCTGCAGCGCTGCCCGCTTGCCAGGAGCTCCCTGTGTGCCAGGAGCCCGGCCCAGCTCAGCAGCACAGCAACAGCCCAGGGCATTTAATGGCCCTCTGGGGGGTTTGGTGTTGTTTACATCAGACTCAGTCCATCAGAGTAACTTCAAACAACTTCTCAAGAAGTCAAAGTGAGAGTGAAACTCTGAAGTTTCTTGTAGTGATAATGGGTCCAATTAAGAGACAAGACTGAGAAAGTGTCCCCAGATTCCAGGTAGAGCGGAAAACTGCAGACAGTGGTGACAATTATGAAGAAGCAAGGAAAGGTGTCTCTCATGCTTAGGAAACCTCTATGTATTTCTTTCTTCCAAAGGGCCAAGCCCTGACACCCAGCCCCTGGAAAGGCATGTCCAGTCCCTTAGTCATTCTCACTTCTTATCCTGGGGTACTGGGATGTGGGATGTGCAATGCCAAGGGCAGGAGGATGGGGTGGC
>JAJPCS010009362.1:0-16446 GCA_021164005.1 Willisornis vidua nigrigula | reverse complement strand
GTGTCCATGCCCTGCCCCTTTCCCTGCAGGCTGTCGGCATCCCCCGGCTGCCCCACCTCGCTGGCCCCTTCCTGCACTGACATCTCTCCCTCCTCCCTGGCTCTGCCTTGGAATACAAAGCCTTGGGCTGGCCCAGACCCCTTCTTGGTGATGCTTTGTATCAGAGCACTTTTCTTGGAGAGAAATTCCTTTCTTCATATGTTGAGACTGGACCTTCCCAGATGCCATTGGTGACATTATTTCTTTCTCATTCTATTTCTGACTACAAAAAGAAAAGCTCCACCATCTCTGACACCACCACTGGGACACTGTGGAACCTCATGGAATGAACGGCCCAGTGTGACACTGCAGAGTCTAATTGATACAATGGATTCATTGTCACTCTGTGGAACCTCATGGAATCAAGGGGTCATTTCAGGAATTATAGAGGGCTGATTGAATCACTTTTCCTCACAGGTTTTAACGATGGCAAATCAGATCTACTTATATAAATTGCATTATATATTATGATAAATGAGCAGACAGAACAGTAGACAAGTGAACAGATATTTTCTTAAATATTTGGTACACTGTGGAAAAGCTAAAGCCTACTAGTAGAGTATATTATAGCATAAAATAGTGTAGTGCACTGTATCAAAACAATTATTTTAATGCAGTTGATCAAAAGCAGCAAAAAGAAACAATCATTAAAAAGGCACTTATGTAACTCTCACACAACTAAAGAGGGCAGATCTCTGTCCTTCCCTTAACCCCTGGGCAGTGACCACGAAGAGCCGTCCCTGCTTCACGGGACAAGCTCCACATGCTTCAAGGCAGTCTGTGGAAGGATCTGCCATATGGAAGTTGGACTGAGCTTTTATAGTTACACAGTCAGGGATTGCTAGTCACGTATTTCCAGGCCAGTGAGCAGCTTATCTGTCAGATCCTGTTCCAAAAAGCAGGATGTGCATTTGCAGTTTGGTGAACCAGGCTGGTTTTAGCAGAATTCAACACCAAAACAGCCCCTTGGTGGCAGCAGTAACTCAGCACAGAGAGCCTGCATTGTTTGCATTCTCTGAGCCATTCTGGGCCTGATCAGGGCAGAATATCCTGTCATGGTCCATAAGGCTCTGCAGTGTCACAATGGCCCCTTGATGCCAGGAGGTTCCAAAATGTCCTGGGGTTCATTTGGTTCCAGGAGCCCCCACAAGTCACAAAGGCCCCTTGGTTCCATGAGATTCCACAGTATCCCAGGGTCCCTTTCTCTCCATAAGGCTCTTCATTGTCAAAATGGCCCCTTGATTCCAGGAGGTTCCAGTCTCCCAGGGTTCTTTCGGTTCCATTAATCCCTTCAGTATCACAATGGACTTTTGATTCCATGGTGTTCAGCAGTGGCCCAGAGTACTTTGGGCTCCATAACTCTCTGTAGTGTCACAAAGGCCCCTTCATTCCAGGAGGTTCCAAAATATCTCAGGGTTCCTCTGGATCCATGAGGCCCCGTTTGTAACAATTGCCCTATGATTTCAGGAGTTTCTGTGGTGTCACAGTGTCCCTTTGGTACCAGGAGGTTCCACACTGTCCTTGCTGGGACACACCTGGTTTGATGTTGCCCCACCTGCAGAGCTGCCTCCAGCTCTGGGGTCCCAGCACAGCAAGGACATGGAGCTGTTGGAGCAAGTCCAGAGGAGGCACCAAGATGTTCAGAGGGATGGAGCGGCTCTACCATGAGGGAAGGCTGAGAGAATTGGGATTGTTCAGCCTAGAGAAGAGAAGGTCTTGGGGTGACCTAATTGTGGCCTTCCAGGACCTGAAAGGAGCCAACAAGAAAGATGAAGAGATATTATTTTCAAGGGCCTGGAGTGACAGGAGAAGGGGGAAATGGCTTCACACTGATAGAGGGAAGGGTTAGATGAGGTATTAGGAAGAAATCCTTTACTGTGAGGCTGGTGAGGCCCTGGCACAGGTTGCTCAGAAAGGTTCTGGCTGCTCCATCATTGCAAGTTGTTCAAGGCCAAGCAGAATGTGGCTCTGAGCAACCTGGTCTAGTGAAAGGTGTTCCTGCCCCTGGGGTTAGAACGAGATGCTCTTTAAGGTCCCTCATGACCCAAAGCATTCTGTGATTCTGTGACTGGTGGGTGATGTGGTGGTCAGGGCTGTCTTGGGCACAGAGACCATGAAATAATGGAGATTTCCATTGTGGGTGAAGGAAGGAGGGGCACCAGCAGAGCTGACACCTTGGACTGACAGCTGACAGACTTTGGCCAGGCTGCAGGTGTTTTAAGAAGGAAATCTCAAAGTTCCAGGAGTTGTGCCCACGTGGCCTGAGACAAGCCAGGGGGCAGAAAATATGGCCTGGTTAAACAGAGAACATGGGCTAAAACTCAAAATGAAAGAGTGTGTCAGCTCTGGAAAGAGGGGCAGAAATCTTGGGGGGACTACAAGGATATGGTGAAGTTCTGGAGGGGGGAAAATGTGAAGGGCCAAAGACAAACTGGAACTGAATTTGGCCACTGCAGTTAAAGACAGCAAAAAATGTGTCTCTAAATCCATGGGCAGCAAAAGGAGGGCTCAGGAGAGTCTCCATCCTTTGCTGGATGCAGAGGCAGCACAGGGTCAGGGCAGGAGGAAAAGGCTGAGGAAATTAATGCCTTCTTTGCCTCAGTCTTTAACACCAAATACAGTTGTCCTCAGGATACCCTGATCCCAGGGCTGAGGGTTGGTGATGGGGAGCTGAGTGAAGCCCCCATAACCCAGGGAGAAATGGTCAGTGACCTGCTGTGTCAATGAGACCACCACAAGTCTCTGGCCCAGATGGGATGCGCCTGAGAGTACTGAGGGAGCTGGAGAAAGAGCTGGCCAAGCCACTTTCACTCATTGCCCAGCAGTCCTGGTGAACTGGAGAAGTCCCAGCTGACAAGAAATCAGCAACTCTGATGCCCATTTATGAGAAGGGTTGGATAGAGGTTCCAGCCAACATCAGGCCCATCAGGTTGAGCTTGGGTCCAGAGAAGTCCATGGAGGAAATAAATCATCCTGAGTGCCATCACACAGCACAAACAGGACAACCAAGGGATCAGGCCCAGTCACTGTGGGTTTGGGAAAGGCAGATCCTGGTTGTCCAACCTGATCCCTTTCTATGACAAAATGACCCACTCAGGAGATGAGGGAAAGGCTGTGCATGTGTCTCTTGAGAATTCAGTGAAGCCTTTGGTACCACCTCCCACAGCATCTCCTGCAGAAACTGGCTGCTCATGGCTGGGATGAGGGAACTGTTTGCTGGGTGAAAAACTGGCTGATGGCCCAGAGAGTGGTGGGGAATGGAACCAAGTCCATGTGGGGCTAGTCACTACTGGGATTCCCCAGGGCTCAGTGTTGGGGCTGGTCCTGTTATTGATGATTTGGACAAGGGGATGGAGTGCACCCTCAGTAAATTTGTGGACAACACCAAGGTGGGCGTGATTGTGGATCTGCTGGAGGGCAGGAAGGCTCTGCAGAGGGATTTGGACAGGCTGGATCCATAAGACCAAGTGTCAGGTCCTGCCCTTAGATCCCAACAACCCCATGGAATGCTCCAGGCTGTGGGCAGAGTATTTTGAGAGCTGCTCAGCAGGAAGGGACTTGGGGGTGCTGCTTGAGAGCAGCTGAATATGAGTCAGAGTGTGCCCAGGTGGGTGCAAAGGCCAAAGGCATCCTGGCCTGTATGGAAAATAGTGGGGCCAGCAGGACCAGGACACTGATTGTCCCTCAGCTCTGGTCACTGGTGAGGCCCCATCTCAAGTCCTGTGTCCAGTTCTGGGCTTGTCACTGCAAAAAGGACATTGAGGGCCTGGAGTGTGTCCAGAGAAGCGAATGGAGCTTGGCAAGAGTCTGGAAATAATGTGTCATGAGGAATGGCTAAACGAACTGGTGTTCTGGAGTCTGGAGAAGAAGACGCCCAGAGATGACCTCATTGCTATCTACAAAGATCCAAATGGAGGTTTTGATGGGGTTGGATTTGTTCTGTTCTATCAAAGATAAAGTGACCAGATGAGAGGAAATGAGGTTGCGTCAGTTGAGGTTTAAATTAGATATTAAAATTTTTTTTTCACTGAGTGTATAAGCATTTGAATAAGTAACTCAGTGAAGTTGTGGTGTCTCTGGAAGTGTTCACATGGCATCTGGGTGTAGCACTCTGGGATGTGGTTTAGGGATGATTATGGTAGTTTTTCACTCAGAGTTGGACAAGAGGATCTTGAAGGTCTATTCCAACCCTGATGGTTCTCTGATTCTGTGACCTGTCATCACTGTCTCCAGTTTTGTGCTTTTACAAGATGCTGGAAATGTTTTCTAAGTTGGGTCTCTCAGTGGGACCCATTAGCACTACAAGAAACTTTACAGTTTGAATTTGACTTTGGTTTCTCAAGAGGTTCCTGCAACTTTTTTCAGGGTCTGATGTTCAGGGACTCAGCACCAAACCCCCCAGAGGGCCATTAAATGCCCTGGGCTGTTGCTGTGCTGCTGAGCTGGGCCGGGCTCCTGGCACACAGGGAGCTCCTGGCAAGCGGGCAGCGCTGCAGAGAGACAGCTCTGCCCAGGAGCAGCTCCTGTGCACAGCCCAGCAGGGCTCAGGGCACTGCCTGCACACACCGAGGGCACAGCAGAGAAGGGACAGAGGTGAGAGGCAGCCTGGGCTGGGAGGGGACTGATCTCTCACAACAGGAGAAACCTCCACAGTAATTGAATGAAGAATTCACTGGCTACAGGAAAGTAAATCTTCCCTTCCTGCAGGGATCTCCTAAAGCTGGCATATCCCAGAGCTTCCAGGATCTTTCAGAAGGACTTCTAGAGTTCTTCCAGTAGAGAGGAAGTGGCCATATGGCAGAGCAGGGCACAACCTGAAGGCACAAGAAGCAGACAAGGGAAGTGAGAAACAGTTTAAAATTGTTCTGGGTTGGGAGGACAGGTGAGAGCTCATCAGGGGAGGAATCTTCACAGCCCTTTGCCAGGGTAAGTCTCTGGCTGCAGAGCAGTGCAGGTGAGTTCCTGGAAGTGTCTCTAATTCCTGCCAAATGCCATCACTGACAGGACCTCTCAGGATGGATTTCCTGGTGTGGAGCATCAGAGGCACAGGGCAAGAAGGTTCCCTTCCCACAGGGCTGGCTGTGGGGTGTGAGGGTGGGGGTGCAGCCAGGGGTGCCCAGGGCTGTCCTGCAGAGCAGGGTTCTGCAGCCCAGGGCTCTGTGTGCTGGGGCAGGGACTCTGCTGCCTGCCAGGTTCAGCTCAGCCTGGCCAAGGAGCTCCCCATGGCCCTGCAGGGAGAAGGTGTGGGTGGAAGGAGTGACCCCCTCATGGCAGGGCAGGGATGAGCAGGGCAGGGATGTGGGTCATGTCTCATGACCCACAAGACTTGAAGTGCAATGAAAATTTCAGGGATTTCAAACACCCACAACCACTGCTAACTGCCTGGTGCAACTGGGTGAACAAACACAAATACCTTCAGATCAGTTCTTCAGCTGGGCAAATTGCAACCAGCAATGCTGGAAAGCTCTTTGATGTATCACGAGTACATTAATTTGAGCTCACCCTGCATTCTGAGTTCCCTTTCTCTGCAAGGCAAAAAGGACTCCTCAGAAGTCCATTACAGTGTCCCTGTTTAAATGACCTCATCAGCCAACAAAACCCAGAGCTCAGGTGAGCAGGATGCAGAGAGGCCTTCAAAAGAGAGACCCTTATTGTCAAGTGGCTATGAGACAGAAAAAGTGTTTTGCTACAATAGTCATAGCTAACTTAGTTCTGCCTTTTCCTCCTCAACAGACAACAGTTCCCCAAGGCAGCAGATGTCCAACAGCAGCTCCATCAGCCACTTCCTCCTCCTGCCATTGGCAGACACGCGGCAGCTGCAGCTCCTGCACTTGTGGCTCTTCCTAGGCATCTCCCTGGCTGCCCTCCTGGGCAACGGCCTCATCATCAGCGCCGTAACCTGCGACCACCACCTGCACACCCCCATGCCCTTCTTCCTGCTCAACCTGTCCCTCACAGACCTGGGCTGCATCTGCACCACTGTCCCCAAAGCCATGCACAATTCCCTCTGGGACACCACAACCATTTCTTTTTCAGGGTGTGTCGCACAGGTCTTTTTATTTCTGTTCTTTGTCACAGCCGATTTTTCCCTCCTCACCATCATGTGCTATGACCGCTACGTTGCCATCTGCAAACCCCTGCACTACAGGACCCTCCTGGGCAGCAGAGCTTGTGCCCACATGGCAGCAGCTGCCTGGGCCACTGGCTTTCTCAATGCTCTGCTGCACACAGCCAATACATTTTCCCTGCCCCTGTGCCATGGAAATGCCCTGGGCCAGTTCTTCTGTGAAATCCCACAGATCCTCAAGCTCTCCTGCTCACACTCCTACCTCAGGGAAATTTGGTTTATTGTGATTGGTGCTTTTCTGTTTTTCAGTTGTTTCGTTTTCATAGTTTTCTCCTATGTGCAGATCTTCAGGGCTGTGCTGAGGATCCCCTCTGAGCAGGGATGGCACAAAGCCTTTTCCACATGCCTCCCTCACTTGGCCGTGGTCTCCCTGTTTCTCAGCACTGCCATGTTTGCCTACCTAAATCCTTCCTCCACCTCCCCATCATCTCCAACCCTTGATCTGGTGGTGTCAGTTCTGTACTCAGTGGTGCCTCCAGTACTCAACCCCCTCATCTACAGCCTGAAAAACCAGGAGCTCAAGGATGCTCTAAGGAGAATGATGACTGTATGATTTTCAGTAGGAAAAAACTGCCTGTTTTCTTCTGCAAATGACTCATAATGCATAACAGGCTTTTGGTAGTGGTTATTTTTGTCATTTTTTATGCTTTTTCTCTGCTAAATTTATATACAACTGATTTCATTATGTATCTTTTTTTTCTTTAACTGTTTATAATTATACCCAATATCTCTGTAACTTAGGGATTATACTCTTTTTATTTATATGAAACAAAGAACACTGCAGTGACTTTTTTGTTCTCTGAGACTTCAGCAAAGCCAATGTCAGTGCCTGTGTGCAGATTGGGAAAGAAATAGCACAGCAGCACTGCCAGGGAGTGCCAGCACTTGTTGTTTTCAGAGCTGTTCTCTTTCCAACTCCACACTCTCCTTCCCAGCCCTGGTATTGCTGTAAGGCCTGAATGCTCTGGCAGATTGGTCACATACTGTTCCATGTCCATCCTGGACTCACAGGCAGGGACAGGCCATGGGCTCTGCTGGGACACAGCTGGGCTGCACATCAGCAGCTCCACCAGGGCAGAGCAGGAAGGTTTAGGCCTTCTTCCAAATTCACACTCAAGAACATGTTCAAGTGAAAAGACTCAATAGAGGCACCTTGTTTTGTTTGTTCTCCAAGAGCTCAGTGTGATGTGATCAGGGTCCCAGTGTGGCCTTCAAGGGACTTAGGTCTGGTTCAGGTTTTGCTTGTTGGTGACCAGTGCATGTGCAGATTGTGAATAGTCTGTGATTAACATCCTTGGGGCTCTACAGCTTCTCACAGGGCTCATGGCAGGAGAATGTTTTATTGAAGAGACCTGGCAGGGGAACTCAGGGGACCTACAGGGACAGTTTGTGCCAAGGAGTCAGCAGGAATGCAGCCCAATGAGCACAGGCCTGTCAGGTGTGGAGTCATCCAAATATCTTATCCTACATCTGGGTGTGAAGTCAGAAATGAGAGCTCTGCAACTCCAGGAACTACAGCAGGCACTGAAAAAGGTCTCTGTTGATGGCTTCATGTTCTGGTCAGTGACCATTCATAGGCTGGATCCAGTGCAGCCCCCAGACCCATCTCCCAGCACTGGAACAAGGCAGGGCCCCTCTGAGCACCCTCCATGGCCACACAAGAGCTTGTGTGGCAGGGGAGCAGTGGCAGGGACCACCATCAGCTGGCTCTGCCTCCCAGCCTGACCAGCACAACCCAGCAGACCCCCCCGTGGCCCCAGGCACCACAGCCCCCATGCCCTGCAGAGCAGCACCCTCAGCTCAGGGGCTGTGGGGAGCACAGGGAGGGGCTGCAGGAATGGCTGGTCAGGCCAGCACAGACGTGTTCCCCTGGGGAAAGGCTCTGTGGGGAGATGGGTTGTGCCAGGAGAAGAGCAGGACAGGCTGTGTGTGCAGAGGAGCCATGGAAAGAGTCTGCCCTGTCCCTGGGGCAGCAGAAGCTGCCTGAGGAGCCCCAGGGCAGCGGGGCTGGCCCTGAGGCTGCAGAAGATACCTGGACTGATGATCTCCTGAGCATTCGAGACACAGAGTCACTACCTCTGACCTCAATTACCTCCATTTCTTGCTGCAGGGCCAGACCTGATTGAGCTGCTCTGCGGGGCTGGACCAGGGACAGGGGGATAGGGAGACCAGAGTAGGGATGGACTGGGAAAGGGAAGGGAGAGGGAAACCCCAATGTTGAGCTGAAGTGTGTGAGTGTGCAGGGTGGGGGCTCTGCAGGGCTGAGGTGCCTCCAGCCCCGGGCAGTGGCAGCAGGAGCCGAGGGAGACACTGCACCTGCTGCCAGGAACTGTCTCTGTGTGTGTGCAAGGGAAGGACTCGTGTCTCTGAACAGCCCTGGGAGTGTGAGCAGGGCATGAGCCCAGCTCAGGTGTGGGCACCTGTCAGAGCCCTGACATTTCTGGGTGTGACTGCAGGAACAACCTCCCTGTCCCAGGGACATTCATCTCACCAGCCTTGGAGATGTCCATTGCAAAAGTCCATGTCTCCTCCATGCCTGTCCTCTGCCTTTATGTCCCTTTCTTCCCACACCAGGAAACAGCCTGGGGGAATCTCCTCTGTGCAGTCAGAGAGGCTCTGTGAGCAGGAGTGACAGTGTTCTCCAGAAGGTGCATTTGTCCCCTTTGACATGGCCCAGAGCTCAGGACTGTGAAAACATGCCCAGGCACACACAGAGAGACACTGTGGAAAGCCTTGGAACCAAGGGGCCATTCTGACACTTGGGAACCTCATGGAATCGAAGTTCCATTGTGACCCTGCAGGACCTCATGGAAACAGAAGCCCACTGTGACCTTGTGGAGCCTCATGGAATCCAGGGATCATTGTGACACTACAGGGCCTCATGGACTGCAAGGAACCCTGGGACACTGCAGAAATTCATGGAATCAAGGGGCCATTATGACACCGCAGGGTCTCATGGATTCAAAGGAATCCTGGAATATTTTGGAATCTGATGTAATCATCGTGCAATTGTAACACTACAGAAACTTATGGAACCAAGAGGCAATTTTGACCTTTCAGGGCCTCATGGAAAAAAAAGGGACCCTGGGACACTGTGGAAACTCATGGAAACAAGGGGCCATTGGGACACTGCAGGGCCTGAAGGAACCAAAGGTATCCTGGGACACTTCAGAGCTCACGGAACCAAAGGGTTCATTGTGACATGTGGGGCCTCATGGAACAAAAGGGGTCTTGAGACAGTTTGTAACTTCATAGAATCAAGAGATCATTGTCACACTGTGGAACCTCAGGGAACCAGGATGCCACCTGGACACTGCAGGGCCTCACAGAACTAAAGGCATCCTGGGACAGTACCGAACACTGTGGAAATATTTTGGGTCTGGCTGAGCTGGAGCTCATTTCCCCACAGCAGCCCTCCCAGTGCTGTGCTTTGTGTTGGGAGCTGGAAAGGTGCTGAGAACACACCAATGTTTTGGCTACTGCTGAGCAGGGCTGGCACAGCCCCAACACTGCAACATTCCTTCCCCAGGAGAGGGCAAGGTACTGGGAGGGAACACAGCCAGGCCAGCTGAGCCAGAGTGACCAGAGGGATATTCCATACCATGGAATGTCAGCTCAGATATAAAAGCTGAGGAAAGGAGGCAGAAGGGGGGCATTCATTGTTTACAATGTTTGCCTGCTGAGCAGCTGCTCCGTGTGCTGAAGCCTGGCTTGCTGGGACATGGCCAGACATCACTGCTGATGAGAAGGAGAGAATAAATCTTGTCATTTTCCTCTTTGTTTGTGTGCAAAATTTGGCTTTTGATTTAGTAAAGTGCCTTATCCCAACCCATGGGTCATTTCCCACCTTATTCTCTCTCCCCTGTCCATCTGGGCAGGACAGTGATAGAGCGGCTTGATAGGCAGCCTGTAATTCTCCCCATTCTCATTTTGCTCTTCTTAAAGATGGGCTTGCCATCTGCCTTTTCCAAGGACCCCAGAACCTCTCAGATTGCTCTGGCCCTTTTGAGAGCACAGCCCAGAATCCCAGGCAAGGGTGATGCAGCAGTTCAGGAGCACTTGCAGTGAACTGTCCAAGACCACCGAGATGAATCTCACTGGGCCAGTGGAGTTTGTTCCTGGAGTCACTCACAGAAATGTCGAGGTCCAGCAAGGCATCCACCTCTGAACTGGGATTGTGGGATTCTCATGCACCCAGGGGTGATCAGAGAGTCTTTCCCTTTTACACCCATGGGGAGATCATTGCAGGAGTCACAGTCTCCCCCTGGGCTCTCGCTGCCACTGCCAGGGACTGGAGGCACCTCAGCCCTGTGGGGTGTCACCTGCTCTGTCCCTCTCTGAGATGCCCCATGGCCTGAGGGATGGACACAGGGGAGCTCTGTGCTCAGAAGCACATTCCAGTGCTGCATCCTGGGGGTTTTCCAGGGGATGTGGGGCCCAGAGTGAAGTGACCTCGAGACACTGTGTGTCCCACAGCCCTTCCCAGCATCTCCAGGATTAGCTGATGGTCTTTGTGTTCTCTTGGGTTCATCTCCCCCACATACACACTGTGAATGCTGAAGTCTCCTCTGTACAATTGCAGCATGGCCTTGTGAGCTGCTCATTTGGTGTCCCCATGGATGGACAAACAACCTGTCTGTGGTGGATGAGAGGCCAGGGCTGGGAATGGTGTTTGCAGGGAGTGATCTGTGACAATTGCCCTGGGGCAATTGTCCAGGGTGTCCAGGAAACAAAGACAAAGCCCAGACCCTGCTCTGCTGGTCCTTCAGGTGTGTCCCTGGAGGCCTGGCTGTGGAAGGGACACTGCTATGCCCTCTCCTGCTCTCACACACTTTGGCTCTTCACTGTGGTTTTCTGCAACAGGGCAGTTTCCTGGGTCTTGACAGCCTATGAGAAGACACCAGTTCCTTACAGTCCCAGAACTTGTCACCTCCTCATCCACTCCATAGAGCTGTGGAGGTGTCCTACTGCTGTCTTGCACTCCCCATTCCACACCCCACCTCACTCTGCTCCAGGAGCATCCTGTGAGGAACCAGAGCCCCATTCCCTGGGATGGGTGCCAGGGCTTGGCTGTCCTGCTTGGCAAAGTCCATCAGGCACTTTCCCAGCCACATTCCACAGCCCCTTTTCCACCTGTAACCAGTAACTCTGAGCTGCTGCTTCCCCAGCCCCAGGGAGGGTCCTTTTGTCTGCTCATTCCCTCCGGGGTCTCTTTTCAGTCATGACCTCAGTGGGGCTTTCTGACACTCTCAGGAACTTGAAGGTTTGATGACGAATTTTGCTTTTTTAGAGGTTTTTTCAGTTTTCAAATCTTCAGTTCAGGAATTCAGTGCCAGAGTGCTCATTAACATTCAAAACATCCTAACAAGACAAGCCATTGGGAATAATTTAATGTTAAGTCTTCAATTCTTTTATGCTTCATTAGACAGATACCAGAAGTGTATTCCAAGTGAGTGTACTACAGTGACAAAAAAGTGAAGAAATATAAATTTTTGTCCCATTTCCTTTTTCCTGTTTATACACTGAGAGCAGCAAACCCTAATTGATATTGTTCCCAAGCACCAGGGATGGTCTCCTTGTCTACTCATTCCCTTCATGGTCTCTTTTCACTGATGGCATTTTAACAAAACAAACCTCTGGGAATAATTTACTTTTACATTTTCAAATCTTCTGTGGTCAATTACAGAGATCTCAGAAATGCATTCCAAGTGAATATCTTAGACTTTAAAAAAAACCACAAGCAAAAATATGTCTTTTTTGTGGCCTGTTTATTTTTGCCTGTTTATACATTATTATCAGCAATTCCCTATTAATATTGACCCAGAGCATCTCCTAATTCAGTGTGAATAGATATGAAAATCAAGACCCTTTTTGTCTGACAATCCATCAGACTTTATCCCTAATCCCCACCTCAACCTTTCCCTCATCACACCCCTGGGACTCAAAGCAGCCTTGTGCAATCTGAGCTTCCTCCACTAAAGGCTGGACCTGCAGGTTTCAGCTCCTTGGCACCAACTCCCACCTGCTGTACTTGGAGAAAGAGCTGCAGGAGACACACAGGGATGTTCATGTATTGTCAGCAAACAAAACCAAAGGAAGGCACAGCTCAAAAATAGAAGAAATTCCTCTGCTGTATTTTAAGTTCACATTACTGACGTCCACTTTCCACAGCAGGAAAGCTTAGACCAATGGAAAACACGTTATGTGTCAAGTACAGATCTAAGGATCCCTCCAAACACTCCCTACCCCAGTTCTGTCCATTTTGCTCTTTGCACAAAGTGAGTCACACACTGAAGTCAGAAGTTCCCTTGATCCAGAGCGGGAGGAAAAGAGAGAAAGTGAATGAATTACTTTGTTGTGCAGAGCTAAATCTCCACTAATCCAAATATTTTGGGGTTACAGGAACTTTATTGGACATGTTCTGCAGCATTTGTTCAGATGACAACAGGTTAGGTGGGATTGTTGATCTGCTGGAGGGCAGGAAGGCTCTGCAGAGGGGTCTGGACAGGCTGGATCGATGGGCCCAGGTCAGTTGGATGAGGTTCAACAAGGCCAAGTGCTGGGTCCTGCCCTGGGGTCACAACCACCCCAAATCCCTGGCCATGTCCTGCACCTGATCCCACAGCCTGTCCTCTGTCCTTAATCCCTCCATTTCCAAGGACTCTGTGGGGCAAGGGAGCTTCATACTCTGGGTATGGAGCGAGATCCAAGTGTGACTGGAGTGGAACCATAACTCATCAGGCTTGTGCTCTTTAGGGGATCAGGAACTGGTGACACTTAGAGGCACAGAAAGTTTCCCTTCATTGCCCACAGTAAAAAATTAAACAGGATACAATTTAAAACCTCCACAGCTCTTTGTGCATCTTTCCTCAGCCACAGCAACCAGGATAAGCCACGTCCTTGTTGTGCTGGTCCCACAGCCCAGGGTGCTCCTGGCCTCCCTTGCTGCCAGGGCACACGGCTGCCTCCTGCCCAGCTCCTGCCCACCCACAGCTGCCTTACAGGGCTGCTCCCAGCCAGGCAGCTCCCAGCCTGTGTCATGGCCAGGGGCAGTGCCCTGCAGGGGCACACACTGCCATGTGTCCCTCTGGCATTGCAGGAGGTTCCTGCCAAGACGGGCTCTCCTCCTCCCTGAAGCTTTCCCTGAGCACAGAGGCCTGAGAGACCTTTCCAGTGAAGACTCAGGCAAAGCAGCCATGGAGTCCCTCAGCCCCACAGCAGTGTCTGCTGGAATTAAATCCCCCTCCCCATCCCACAGCAGCCCTGCATTTCCCTCCTTCAGCCTTGGTCTCCAGCACAGCCACTGAGGCTCTTTTGGCTCTTGACTTTTCCTGCAGCCACCAAATCCAGGGGAGCTTTGCCTTTCCCACAGTCCCACGTGCACGGCACAGGCCATGCTTAGGAATTCCTTGTCTGTGCCTGGCCTTGCTGTCAACCCCTGGCAGAGATTCCATGGCCCCTCTGTGCCCCACTGCCCCACAGCTGGTCCCACAGCCTCTTGTGCAGACCCAGCCCAGGGAAGGAGCATCAAGACGGGAATGGCCCCTCTGATGGAATGCCCAGGGCAGTCTCTGTGCTTTGTCACCCCATGGCCATCTTGTTCCACACCTTTCCCAGCCCCTGAAGGTGCTCTGTCACCTGTGGGGCCTCACAGACAGCCCTGCTCAGGCTCTGCCAGGCTCTGGGCCAGGAGAAGGACAGGGCAGGGCTGGCCATTGCCCTGGGACAGCCCCTGAGCCAGCAAGAGCGGGGAGGGGGACACAGCCAAACCCACCCATAACCCTGGGCTGAGCAGCCAGGGCTGGAAATGACTGGAGAGAGAGGCTGGGGGCTGACAAGTGTCCTGGGCCACTTTCCTGGTCTGTCCTTGCCTCCAAGGGCACAGAGCAGCCTTCCCTCTCTGGCACTTCATGTTTTCCATCCTTTCCACAGGCCCTGGCTCTGCACCACAACCCATGGGCTGAGTCCTGCACCTGCACAGTCACACGATGGGAGATGCATAGATGGTTTTCTCTTCCAGGTCCTTTCCAGCCCAACCCAGCTCCCTCCAAGCTCTCCCACCTGCCCTGGGCTCTCTCCAGCACCAAGGGCCTCTCCCAGCACAGCCCAGCTGAGTCTGGCCCCACAGCCCTGCTCAGGGCAGGGTGCTCTGGGGAAGGCACAGCTGCAGCTGGAGCTCAGAGAGGACTCAGGCCCACTGGTGGTGAATGTGATTGGCAAGAGGAACAGGAGGCACCTGTGTGGCCTGCTCTCCTCTGCAGGAGATCCTGAGAGCTCTGCATCCCCTCCCTGCCATGTTATGTCCCCAGGATAGAACAAAAGCCCCAGCTCTTGTGACTGTCAAGCACTTTTCCTGCTCCAAGTACACTGTCCGTCCCAAAGCTGTGACAGCCAGAAAGCTGCTGTCATTTTGTGTGCATTCCTGTTCCAATGAGGACAGCTAAAAAATAACAAGCTCTTGGAATACAAACTGCAGAACACTAGAGTCCAGGAAGGCTCCCCAGAACCATAAGACTTCATCCATCTTGCAGACATTGGCCCATCTCCTGTCTTTTTGCATTTGACAAGAATTGCAGTTTCTGTGTGTTCCTTGCTGTGTACTGAAACCTGTTTTGCAACATCCATTGTTCCTCTTTCACTTGTGTTCATGAATAGGTACCTGCTCTCCCCATGGTTAACATATGGTAATCCCTTAGTTAGCAGGAACCATCCTCCGTTTAGCATAACCCAGCCTCTAAATTATACTAACCCTATATTACACTGACAGTTTTTACAATAAATTATTTTTGTTCTTTCCTCCGAATGAAGTCTGGGTTTTTTTACCTTTTCAAATGGGGCCTAAGTGTGAGGGTGAGCGCCTCAGCTTCTGATGTTTGGAAGCGAGGAGAGCAGAGCAGAGCCCTTAGGCTGAAACAGAGTAGCAGCTCCTCTGTTTCTGTCATGGTTCATGGCCAATCTTCACAGGAATCCCGGAACCAGTGTCCCTGCAGGAAACACGCCCGTGAGCGGCCACGATCTAGAAGTTTCAAAGAACTTTGTGTTTAATAAGTAAAGATGGAGGGAAATCTGTCTTCTGAGCAGAAGCCGATCATGATAAGTCTGCTTAAGCAGCACAGCTCAGAAGATCTGCTGTTAAAAAGCTTGGCTTTAAAAGCACAACAAAACCACCCAGAACTCACTTTTAGTGACTCTGAATGGGACAATGATAAACAGGCAGGAAAATATCTCGAGTGGTGCAAGAAAGCACTTGAGACTCTTAAAAAGCATGGGGGAAAAAAAGTGGCATGATGGCAGTGTAATTGCTGCCAGAGACCTTGGCCAGAGTCCCTGGGACCCCGGTGGCAGAGAACTAGGAGAGCCAGAGGCGGCCAGCGTGGCATCCACGCGGCAGGAGCGGGCGCGGTGGCAGAGGTGGCTCCGACAGTGGCACGGCAGCTGCAAACACAGGCAGCAACCCACAAAAAGTGGTTGCAGTGTTCCGGCAGACTTGCCTCAGTGGTGGGGACACTGCACGTGAAACACACGTATTCAGCATAGCAGAGCAGGTTTTTCAAGCCATGCACCGCACTGCTGCGGTAGGCAGGGCTATGGCACAGCTCAGAAAGAGCAACACGTGGGGCCATGCCCGGCACAGCAGGTGCCCTGGGCTGCTGCGGCACCTGCATGGAGCGGCCGAAGCAGCAGCAGTGGCGGTGGCGCGGGAGAGCCAGCACAGGGGGCAGGGTAGCAGCACAGCAGCCCCAGCAGTGGCGAGACCAGCGGCAGCCCCGGCAGCAGCCCCAGCTGCAGCCGCAGCCCCAGTGGCGTTCCAGGAATGGTGTGTGGGTGGCGCAGCAGCCAGCAGTGGTTTGGGGCCTTTGCAAGCCACATGGCTCACATGGCAGTTGTCATCTTAAAACCCGCACAGAAGCTGCGGGGCCGTGTCGAGCGTGCACAGTTGCAGAGACAGACGAGCAGGCTGGAGCGGTCACGAATAATGAGCTGGAGTGGAGCTGTGAGCTGGAAGACCCTTCTGAGCCATTTCTGCTCTGTCTAAAGAAGCCACGAAAACTCACTAGCTGTGTCTTCGGGTGATCGTTAATGTAGGGACTTGTTTTTCTCTGTTTATCTTTTTTTTGTATCAAACAAGAGTTTTAAATCTATCTTTTCTTCTCCTCCTGTAGTTTTTTCCTGTGTTACCTGTGCTGAAGAAAGCTCTTTTGTTCTGTTGTAGGTCCCAGTTCATGTGTTAACTACCTGAAATGCTTGTCTTTCAAAGTTTTGCATATCTATAGCAAACA
>JAJPCS010009349.1:3448-21705 GCA_021164005.1 Willisornis vidua nigrigula | reverse complement strand
GAATATGGGATGCAACATCATTGGCCTGTAGAAGTCAACTGGCCTGACCTGGTTCAAGTCAGCTGATTGTCCAAGGCCTGCACTAGAAAACAAAGCCTAAATCTGGGCCTAACTAAACCCATGACACCATGGATGTTCCTCCCCCTGTGTAAATTCAAGTGCCCACAGAGAACCAGGATGATGAGGAGAACACCAGCCAGGTGTGTTCCTAACGTGGATCACTGGGAATGTGGTTCAGCAGTTCTGTTCAAAACGTGGCTCTGCTGATGGGTGATGGAGTTGGAGCAGCAGACAAAGCTCTTCCCACATTTGGGGCACTCTTAGGGCTTCCCTTACTGGTGGGTGCGTTGGTGTCTGGTCAAGTGAGAGTTCTGGGTAAAGCTCTTCCCACACTCGTCACACTTGTAAGGCCTCTCTCCAGTGTGGATCCGCCGGTGGGTGATGAGGTTGGAGTTCTGGTTGAATCTCTTCCCGCAGTCGGTACAATGGAAGGGCCTCTCCCCTGTGTGTGTGCGCTGATGCATGAGGAGAACTGAGCTTGTCTGAAACCTCTTCCCACACTCGGAACACTCGTAGGGACGTTCCCCAGTGTGGATCATCTGGTGTCGGATCAGGTTGTACCTCTGGGTGAAGCTCTTCCCACATTCTAAGCACTTGAAGTGCTTCTCTGCGTGTACTTCTCGGTGGATGAAGAGGTGGGAGACCTGCCTGAAGCACTTCCCACATTCCAAGCACTTGTAGGGCTTCTCCATAGGGTCAAACTCAACTTGGACTTCCAGGTTAGAGATCCACCTGCAGCTCTGGATGCCTTGCTGGGACAGGATGGGCTGCTCCTCCTCAGAGCACATTAGGCTGGGTTTGGAGCTTCTCCTGCTGGGGTATCTCAGTGGCTTTTCCTCCCCAGTGACTTCCTGTGCCATAGAGCTGTTCAAAACGGCCTCTGCCACCAGGTTCTGCCAGGGGGATTTGTCCTCTGTGCTCTCCATGCTCAGCTCAGGGCCTGGGGCAGGAAGGAAAAACATCAGGCAGGGCATTTGCCTCCGGCCCACAGGGAAGGCCAAGGACATCCCCCCAAACCCGGCCCCGGCAAGACGGCACAGGCAGCGGGGTTGTCCTGCAGCCGGGGCCATGCTGGGCTGGAAGATGCAGCACAAGAGAGGGGCAAAGGGGCACTGACTTCCTCCTCACCTCCCTGGGGGTCCCACGGCATCTTCCTCTTCCTTGCAGCTGCTTTCTCCATCCTGCAAAGCTATGGGAAAGAAGAAATCCTGGTTTGGGGGGGAAAAAACAAGATGTGAGCATGTTGGTTGGTGTTTTTTCCCCTCAAAATCAGTTTCTAGAAGGCACCACTGTCTCAGATTGAAACAATTTGGAGGGGGGGACATCTTGGAGAGAAGTCTCCTCCCTAGAATTTGATATTCCTGGTTTCTGCAATGCAGAGAGACAGAACCAATACACTTGGAAGGAATGGGGAAAAAATCCTCTTTACCCAAGAGAAATGCTGATAACAATGCTCAGAAAAATGGACTAATCAAACTCACAAGGAGAAACTTCCCAAGCCCAGCCCACTATATCCAGTCACGACAGTGCCTGGCCTCCCCCACCCCACAAAACACATGTGGCCACAGGAGTGAGAGAGGATTCCCCCCCTTCCACATGGTTCAGCTCCCCCCACCCCAAAAACCTGTCAGGAACCTTGAGAGTCAGTGCTGGAGTGAGGCTGCAGTGCTGGGACAGGCAGTCAAGGCAGTGGTCCTGGCAAATGGGTAGTCACAGCCCAGATCCTGGAACGGATAGTGGAGGGATCCCTGATCTCTGAGTAGGGAGGGAAGCCTCAGACTCAATTATATTGGCTCAGGGTCAGCTGGGAACGCCCCCAGTCCCTCCCCTGGGCTGGGCAGTGTTCCACTGAATGATGCCATACTGGGAGTCACAGGATACTTGGGGAGTATTTCACACCTTCTCAGGTGTTACAGCCCAGTCCTTGATGGCCCATTGTGACTTATCAACAGGAGGTAAATCCCTTCAGGCCAGGTGTGAATGTTCCAGGCATTTGGGAGAATTGGGGGAAAAATTGGGGAAAATTGAAGGAAAGTTTAGAAAAAATTGAGGGAAAATTGAGAAAAAAATTGGGGAAATATGGAAAATTAAAGAAAAATAGAAGAAAATGGAAAACTGGGAAAAATTAGAAATTTTGGGAGAATTGAGGAAAAAAATGGGAAGAAATTGAAGGAAATTTGGGGAAAAAAATTGGGATAATATGGAAAATGTTGGCATAAAATTGGAATAAATTGAGGAGAAAAAGAGGGGAAAATTGGGAAAAAATGAATAAAATTTGGGGGAAATTTGAGAGGAAATTTGGGAAATTTGAAAGAAAAGTAAAAAGTGGGAATATTTAGGGAAACAGGGAAATTTGGGAGAAAAAAGGGGAAAATGGGAAAAATAGGGGAAAATGGGAAAAATGGGGTAAAATGGGAAAAATGGGGGTAATTTAAAAATTTAGAAAAATTGAGTAAAATTTGGGAAAAATGTGGGAAAATTTGGCAAAAAAAATGGGAAATTTGGGTGAAAAAAATTTTTTTTACTTGTGAGAAATTGTTAAAAATTGGGGGGGGGAAGGAAAACTTTGGGAAGATTTGGGGAAAAGTGGGAGAAAAAAGTAGAAAAAATGGAAGAAAATGAGACTTTTTTAAATTGGAGAAATTTGGAGACAATTTGGAGAAAATGTTGGGAAAAGGGGGAAATTTTGGGAAAATTTAAAAATAAAAAAGAGGAAAATTGGGGATAATTTGAAATTGGAGAAAGTGGAAAAAATAAGAAAAGAAGAAACTTTTGGGGAAATTTGATTAAAAAGTGGGGAAAATGGGAAAATTTGGAGAAATTTGGGCAATTTGGAAAATTGGAGAAAATTTGAGGAAAAAGTGGTAAAAAAGACAAAAATTATTTGGGGGAAATTTTAGAAATTTGGGAATTGAGGAAATTAGGGAGAAAAAGTTTGGAAAAAGTAGATAAAAATGGAGGAAATTGGGAAAAATTTGGGAGAAAAAGATGGAAAAACTGGAAAAAAAATTTGGGAATAAAGAAAATTAAAAAAAATTTGGAGAAGTGAATGAAAAATGGGAAAAATTGAGAAAATTTTTAAAAATTTGGAGAAAATTGAGGAGAAAAAAAGGGAAAAATGGGGGAAAATGAGGCAAAAAAGCAGATTTTTTGAAGTTTGGAGAATTTAGGGGAAAATTGAGGAAAAAAAATGGAAAAATGGGGGAAATTTGGTAAAAATGGAGAAAAATTGGGTGAAAAAAGGAGAAATTTCATGAAAAAATGGGGGAAAATGTGGAAAATTTCAGAAAAATGAGAAAAAATTTGTAAAATTAGAGAAAAAATCCAAAAAAATTTGAAAAAAATCCAAGGAAAATTGGTAAAAGCTTGCTGGTTTTAGTCCTGGTTTAGGGCTGGTTTACAGCTGGTTTAGGGCTGGTTTAGGGCTAGTTTAAATCTGGTTTAAAGCTGACTTAGAGCTGGTTTAGGGCTGGTTTAGAGCTGGTTTAGAGCTGGTTTAGACCTGTTTAGGGCTGTTTTAGGGCTGCTTTAGAGCTTGTTTAGGGTTCCTTCAGGTCTGGTTTAGGGCTGGTTTAGGGCTGGTTTAGGGCTGGTTTGGGGCTGGTTCGGGGATTGAACAATAACCATATATGGGGAAACCACTGCAATGCCATAACCCGGGGCCAATCAGGGGAAGCTCAGCAGGAAAATGCCCTAAACATTGGTTGAAAACAGCAGGAACACCCCCCAAATGGGGTCATCTCACCACCCCCCAAAATGTGAGGGGTTCACTTCAGCCACTGAAAATTAGGAGAGGGATCCCCAAAAGATGTTTCTAGTTTCCAAAATTCAGGGAAAGCAGCAGATCCCCTCAAAACAAGCTCCTGTGACCCTCCCTGTGGGGCCCCACTTCAAGTGCTGGAGCCACATGTCCCTCCCACTCCCTCACAGTACCCCACTAAGGACAGGAGTGCACCCTAAAAACTCCCTCTGTCATTCCAGACCCTCCATCTCAGGCCTCCCAAACCCCATCCCATCATCCTTCAAGCCCCATCCCAACGTTCCCAATCTATATCAAAGCTCTCCAAATTTCACCCCAACCCTCCTGGGCTTGTAATTCCTCTTCTCTAATTCCTGACACTCCATGGTGGGAATTCTCCAGGAGAGAATTGTGGGGGTTGTTGGATTGGGCCATTTTGGGGAGGGGCTGAGTAATTCTGAGCTGGGATGGAGCTATTTTGGGGTGGGATCGAGGCATTATGAGGTGACAGATCGAACCCTCTCAGATTGTGGACTGCAAAATGATGGAAAAAACTCTCTGGACCTGGATGCCCCAATTTTGGGGACAACTCCCCCAAAACCCACTAGATATGAGAATGCTTCCTGCATATCCTTTTGAACCTCATATTCCACCCTCAAATCCCAGGGAAATGGTGGGGCTTTAGATGTCTTTGATCAATTTCTTTGTTTTTACTTCAATTTCAGATGATTATAAGGGATGAAGATCTAACAAATGAAAATGAAAGAGAAAAAAGGCATCATGTGAGTGTGCAAGGGGTTGGGTTGGATAGCTCATAGAGAGGCAGAGCAATAGAGAATGCGAAGTTTGGTGACTTTCCATCAGTGAATGAAGCTTCTCTCACAGTTGGGGCACTCCTAGAGCTTCCCTTACTGGTAGGTCTGTTGGTGTTTGGTCAAATTAGAGCTCTGGGTGAAGCCCTTCCCACACTCCCTGCATTTTTAAGGCCTCTCCCCGGTGTGGAGCCGCTGGTGGGTGATGAGGGTGGAGATGTCTTTGAAGCTCTTCCCGCAGTCGGAGCAGTGGAAGGGCCTCTCCCCCGTGTGTGTGCGCTGATGACCGACGAGATGAGACCTAGTCTGAAACCTCTTCCCACACTGGGAACACTCGAAGGGACATTCCCCAGTGTGGATCATCTGGTGGCAGATCAGGTTGTACCTCTGGGTGAAGCTCTTCCCACATTCCAAGCACTTGAAGTGCTTCTCTGTGTGTACTTCTCGGTGGATGAAGAGATGGGAGACCTGCCTGAAGCACTACCCACATTCCAAGCACTTATAGGGCTTCTCCATAGGGTGAAACTCAACTTGGAGCTGCAGGTTAGAGATCCACCTGCATCTCTGGACACCTTCCTGGGACAGGATGGGCTGCTCCTCCTCAGAGCACATTAGGCTGGGTTTGGAGCTCCTGCTACTGGGGTATCTCAGTGGCTTCTCCTCCCCAGTGACTTCCTGTGCCATAGAGCTGTTCAAAACAGCCTCTGCCACCAGGTTCTGCCGAGGGGAATTGTCCTCTGTGCTCTCCATGCTCAGCTCAGGACCTGGGGCAGGAAGGAACAAGGACAGGCAGGGCATTTGCCTCCGGCCCACAGGGAAGGCCAAGGACATCCCCCCAAACCCGGCCCCGGCAGGACGGCGTCGGCAGCGGGGTTGTCCTGCAGCCGGGGCCATGCTGGGCTGGAAGATGCAGCACAAGAGAGGGGCAAAGCGGCACTGACTTCCTCCTCACCTGCCTGGGGGTCCTGCAGCGTCTTCCTCTTCCTTGCAGCTGCTTTCTCCATCCTGCCAAGCTATGGGAAGGAGAAATCCTGGTTTGGGGCGGAAAAAAAACAAGATGTGAGCGTGTTGGTTGGTGTTTTTTCCTCTCAAAATCCGTTTCTAGAAGGCACCACTGTCTCAGATTGAAACAATTTGGAGGGGGGGACATCTTGGAGAGAAGTCTCCTCCCTAGAATTTGATACTCCTGGTTTCTGCAATGCAGAGAAACAGAACCAATACACATGGAAGATATGGGGAAAAAATACTCTTTACCCAAGAGAAATGCTGATAACAATACTCAGAAAAATGGACTAATCAAACTCACAAGGAGAAACTTCCCAAGCCCAGCCCAAGATATCCAGTCATGACAGTGCCTGGCCTCCCACACCCCACAAAACACATGTGGCCACAGGTATGAGAGAGGATTCCCCACCTTCCACATGGTTCAGCTCCCCCCACCCCAAAAACCTGTCAGGAACCTTGAGAGTCAGCGCTGGAGTGAGGCTGCAGTGCTGGGACAGGCAGTCAAGGCAGTGGTCCTGGCACAGTGGTGGTCACAGCCCAGATCCTGGAACCTGGAGTGGAGAGATCTCTGACTAAAAAAGGAAGCCAAAAACCCTGGGCTGGGCAGTGTTCCACTGAATGATGCCATACTGGGAGTCACAGGATACTTAAGGAGTGTTTCACACCTTCTCAGGTGTTACAGCCCAGTCCTTGATGGCCCATTGGGACTTATCAACAGGAGGTAAATCCTTTCAGGCCAGGTGTGAATGTTCCAGGCAGTTCTGACAGCTGAGTTATCTGTGCAAGGACACAGAAACACCACCCACCCTGCAGGATTTGCCTGAAACACTGAAACAAGCTTTTCCTACTCCATTTTTAGAAAAAAATTAAAAAGTCAACATAAATTTCAGAAAATTAAAATAAGAATGAATAAAAAGACTTGCCTTATATTTAGTCTCACTGGGAATCAATCTGGATAAAAAGCACAAACAAAACACAAGAATTAAGAAACTGTAAAAACAAGCAATTATGGGGCAATTAAAGGTTTTATTCGTTCCAAACAGCTCCATTTCACATGTTGGCAGGTCCCTATAAAAAGAGAAGTGAAAATGTCTCCCAATACAGATGGATTATTGAAAGGCAGGCTGGGATAATGCTCCTAAAGCAGCAACTTGAGTCTGAAATGCTGACATTGACAAGGTGACACATCCTGAGGGAAAGATGCTCATCACCCCTTGGCTGCTTTCTGGGAGCCTTCTCCTGCAGACCTGCTGGCAGTTCCCCCAGTCCCAGTTGGTTCCTTTGATCTTCTGTGGGGAGTGCTGGAATTCCTGGAAAAAGAAAACAACACAAACCTCCCCAAAAAAGCTACTCCTTAGTGAATCAAGTGGTTCAACTGCATGAACTTGGGATCTCTCTGGTGGAATTTTAACTCCTCTTCCATGCAGTGCTCTCTGCACTACTGTTTTTGTTTGCCTCATTTTCAGGGGTCTCCTCCCACTAATTTCCTGCTCAGAGGCAGTGAGAGTGCTTGTAAAAATTCAGCAAGAGCTGCCCCTTGTGCTGGGTTTCTTTGAGGGTTTTTAGGAGGCTTCTGCTTCTCACCCCTGAGCCATGAACTGACCTTATCAGTTGGGCAGATAACACGTGCTCTGTTTGCTCCAGTGGTTTAACTTTGTGCCACCTGGGAAGTGTCTCCAGCCCCTCAGCATCCCAGTGCATTAATAGTGACTGGATTTCCATCTCCCCTGATCCAGGGCCAGGCTTTGATATCTTGGGAGCCACACATGGTGCCAGTTTAGCAGCACTTTGCTGACCCTGGCACACATTGGTGGTTTCAGCTTTAATTAAGGGTCAATCTGCTCCTTCCTCTTCATCAGCTGTCAATGCAAACCTGATGTTTTGCTCTTTCTCCGAACAAAAGGCTGGCTCACTGTCTCTCAGCTCCTCCCCTGAACACAGGAAGTTTGAGTTACAAGGCTTTGTTATGGGTTCTACATCCTTCAAATCTCCCTGTAAGATTCTCCCTCTGTCCTGCACATTCCAAAGCTCCACCTGAATCTTTCAGACATGCCCATGCTCGGCAGCAAAGCAGTGCCACCATTTGCAGCCTGTCTTGGAGCTCAGCAGCAAGCAATGCTCCTGCTGCTGCCTTTTGGCCTAATTCTTCCTTTTTCTGGAAATACATTTTTTTGTTTGACTCTTGCAAAGACAGGATTATTTCAGATTTCTGTGTAACCACTCCTTCATTCTCCACATTTTCTCCTGCCACCTCCACCCCAGCACAGAAGAGTGACTAAGAAATTTTTAAAGGAAGGACAACAAAATATTTTCTTTCCATTGGCTGCCCACGAGGGCCATGCACTGTAAAAGCTCCTGCAGAAGGAACCACAAAACCTCCCTCAGAGAGAAGCTGAGGCAGTTTCCAAGAGTTCAGGAGTCCCTACAGAAGAGCCCTCAATCTCCACAGGTCCCTCAGAGGAAGCTGTGCTGCTGTCAAAGGCACTTTGGGGCAAGAACATAACTCTGCTCTCACTGCACCAAAATAACAGCACGTCCTGGTTTTCTGGTCTTCTCAGGGTGAGAATCCAGCAAAACGTAGAGTCCAATGGATTAATACACTGTCCCAGTTACAGGGGCTGGGACCAGTATGGACTATGTGGGGATAACCCAAACTGTGGATTCTGCTCTCTCTGTGGGCTTTCTGATGAACTGTTAATAATGGATCATTTGTAGTAGCTGCCCAGGGCACACCACCACCTTATTTGTGCTTTTAGTTGGAAATCTCATCAATAATCCACTTTTTTAACACTTTTTAATGACTATCGAACAAAACTAAAAACAAAACCAAGGTGGGTACAGTGCTGGTTGTGCCATGCTCATTCTTTTGGCTACAAACCCATCTGGTAGCCGTCATCAGTGTCCTCTTTTCCAGATCACAGAATGAAAGAGAAATTCAGCAGATGGACCTGTGGGCAAACATCTTGGCCTCAGAGCTGTATCATTCAACCCAGATGCAGTTCAGAACATCAAGACAAAGATTTAGACACAAATTCCTATGTCCTTATGCCCCTGTAACTGAGATGATGTGGAACCCTAAGACTGGGATGGCAGCACCTGCAGTGCTGAGTAGCGGTGCCATCCCGGAGCTATGAAAAGGAGGGACTCAAGTATCTCAGTGCCACACTCGGCAAGGAGTTTCTGAGAAAATAGTACTCAGAGCTTGAAAATATTTCCTGAACTGAATACTTAAAATTCATCTCTGATATGCAGAAATAGCACAGTTTCCTTTGAAGGTCTATCTGAAGTGCACCTCAGTGTGTGTGTGTGAATCTTGTCCTACATGTACAGATCTATTCTTCAGGAATGTGTGTTCTTTTAAATCCTGACCTGAATTTTCAGGCCCCAGAACAAAGCTTCTCCTTTTATCCAACACACAGTACAGCAGTTTGAGGTTACACCAATTCCTCTCTGCTTAGAAACACACTAATAGCAAAGTTATCACCTAAAACAAGGTTGAACTAAGACAGGAATCTGTCTGGCAGGTGACAGACTGCTGCTTTAGTCACTAAGCCTTAGAATCTTTTAACTTGCAGTTCATTGCCAAAGAAGATGATGGAAGAACTCCAGCCCATATCCAAGTGTTACAAGTCTATGTTTGGTACCACATTGAACTTCTATAATGAAGGCTGAAAAAGACTCCCAAGTGTGAAAGATTCCCAGGTATGTTGATAGACAAGGGACAGCTGCATTTTGGAAGATGGGGAAAAAACCAAATTTCTACATTTCTCAGTATTAACACAGGGCCCACCCAAGCCCTCAGGCTACAAGCTGGGTGTGAGAGAGCCCTGGGAGGCACAGGAATGTTTGTGTCTTCACACCAATGAGTCAGCTGTGATAACTCCCCTCTGGGGAGGCATCAACACATTCACAGCCACCCTGAGGGGCCATGTCTGCTAATGGGCCATTGGGGGCTGGAACAATAGGCAGCTGCAATGACTCACACCATCAAAGAGTCCAAAAATATCCCATGACTCACAGGGTCAAATCAGCCATTGTGGAAGTCCCCACCCTGGGTGAGGTGCAGGGCATTCCCACTTGAACCTGAGCATGTCAAATCTTCAGGCATTGGCATTTCTGGTATCACTATTTGGATCTAGAGGGGGACTAAGACTTTAACAGAACCGCAACAGCCACTCTTGACCAGACTGCGACCATCATCCTCACCAAAAGGTTTCCTTTCCTTTTCCTGTGAATTCAGGGATACCACGTGGCATTCAGCACAGGGGCTAATGAAGACCATAATGTTCATGTCCCAGGGGAATGGGTTATACAATTGGCTTTTTGAGGGTTCAAACAAGTTTTTTCTCTGTATCATTGCATTTCTTGTAATCTTTCTAGTAAATTGCATCTCCAACTTTTCAACTTTCTTGACTCAGGTTAATTTCTCCCTTACAGCATAACCTTTAAACCCTGTGCCCCAGAGCATCACCCAAACACTCCTGGGGCTCTGGCAGCCTTGGGGCTGTGCCCACTGCCCTGGGGAGCTCCTGGAGGCATCTCCTAAAGCTGGCCCAGCCCCAGCTGATGGGGTGTGTGAGGAGGGGTATAGCATTGACTTGTCAAGTATGCCTAAAACACACTACAATAGGCAAAGGAATAGAACTAAGACAACTACAGGGACTAAAACAGTTGTTAGGCCTTCTTGCAGAAAATTGAATAACCAACCATTAAGTTCTTGCCTTTTCAACCAAAACTCAAAAGCCGATATTGTTACCAGTAGCTTTTTCATATAGTCTCTCAGCTATCTTAAATCTGCATGAGAAGATCCTGAATGATCTGAAAAATTCATGCAGCACATCCATCAAATTCCTCAAAACTCAGGCCTTGAGCTAAAAACTGTGCTGAAAGAAAAGAAAATCAAAAGCAACTTTAATTTGCAACAATACATGCCTAATGCTACTACATCAGTGGTAAGACAAGGCATCTACATTCTTCAGGTAGGTCTTTGGTCTTTAAAGATGCATTGATCAGTCATTTCAGACATCAGAGAATAGATACACACACACACACTGTCATTCTGACAATTCTTTGTTATTGTGCCACAAAATGGCAATAGCACTTCAGCAGGGGCCTTTAGGAGAAGGCTACAGCACCTGCTGGCAGCAGCACTTCAGCTTGGGCCCTTGGGTGAAAGCTGCTGTGCCTGATGAGAACTGCAGCACAACTGTCACCATCAATAAATTCACCAAAAAAATCTATAGGTCATTTTTAAAGCAATTTGTTCAGCTGACTTCATATATCATTTGTTGATCACTCGCTTTTTCACTTGTAGTTCTTTCACTTTTACTTCTTTATTCTTTTTCTGATGTTAATTTCACTAGTGTTCTCCCCCGATTTTTTATGAGATTCCTTTAGTTTTTTATTTCTGTTTTAGTATTTTCCTTTTTCTTTTTGCTTTTTCCACAGTTTTCTCCCCTTTTTTATTTTTAGAAGCAGTAACTGAAATGCTGCTGTATTTGCAATGTAGCAAACTCAACCTTATATAGGAAAAGTAATAGTTATCAATACAGTCAAAGCTATAAATGTAACCCTATTCTAAGACTTAAACCTTTACCAAATTAACATTACTCTGCTAACTCAATTAACACTTTAACTCTTAACTTATTCTGCTTAACTTTTTAACCTTTTAAGAAATGAAAAAGACCATTGCAATGACCTAACATCTTCTTAACCAATTAAAAATATTATCCTATTCGCTTAACATGACTATTTTCTATTGTTATTTGTGCACCAAGAAAAACTTAAAAACCTTCACAGAAATATAACAACACCACACAACATTACTTCTATAAACTGGTTATGTTGCATTAAGTCTTATATTCATAAAAACAGACCTTAACACTGCTAATTGTTGTAATCCTAGTGTTGCTTCTGGTAAATATGCATTTCTGTATTCAAAAGAACGTATCTTAACCAATCTAATGCTACAGAACTAAAACCATTATCTGTTTTTATTCACTTTGGCACTCCTAAAAGGAGCTTTTTGAAAATGCCTAATACTAACAAATGGAAACACATGAATTACTGTCAGGTGTTATGAATTTTGAATCTGAAGGATCAAATCAAAAGCTTTAATCAGTCGCTGAAATGTTCAGGTAACTGATCTTGATTCAGTCAGAGGAAACTGGTTGTTCTTATCCATCGCTGACTTCAACCTGTAGAGACAAAAATGGAAACTTTTCTCCAAATTATTAAAAGCTTAGAACACTCTATAACCATTTAACAAAAACCAAAATTAAAAGAGAAATCAGTCCAACAGATTTCTTCTAGGCTTCTCTGTTGCCCTCTGAATTGCTGGAGAAAGATGCTGCAGTTTGTCTGTGTATGATGTATTGTAAGGCTGTGACTGCAGGGCATCAGGTGCCCGTGTTCCGTTGTCTCAAAGGCAAGCTTTGCTGGTGTTTGCTAAAGTGGCTTCACTCAAGCTGTTCGCTGTCTGGTTAACTGACAAGCTGTCAGTCCGTCAGGGATATGCTGGAACCACAACAACCAGAGTCCTTTGCGAGACCACATTACCCAGGGGTCTGTGCAAGGAGCTGATGATGTTTCAAAGCTCCGCCTGTCCACGGTGATGCATCCGAAGGACCCGCCTCCCTCCCCATCGGAGGGGGGGCCTGGCCCCTCCCATCTCAGAGCGGCAGCGCCATTGTCAAATTTCACAGCAAAAATTCTCTCGCATTGAAAAGCTGGAATACGGGGCCTTTTGGTTTTGCAAGCACAGTTCTCCTCCCAGTTCTCGTCTCGCACTGTCTTTCTTTCTTGTCCCGATTCCGCGACCCCTCACAGGGCGGCGGGGACAGCGGGCGGGAGCGGCAGGAGCGGAGGGGTCTTCAGCGATCCCCAAAAGCGGCAGGAGCTGAACCTGCACGGCGGCGGCCAGGGCTGGGGGGGTGGAGTTGGCAGGAGCAAGAAGAGGCGGTGGGACACGGGGCGGGGGGGGCAGTGCCCTCGCAGCGGAGCCACAGTGAGAGCCAACAGGAGCGGGGGGAGAGGCAAGGTGTCTGCCAGAGCCTGTGCGCGACCTCCAGAGGTGTCCCCAGGGTGGCCTGCAGTGTGTGGGGGGGCAGCGGGAGCAAGAGCCGATCGCGGCCAGCGGGGAAAACCGCGGCAGTCTCTTCAGTTTTTATGTTCCGCAAGATGTCCCATGTAAGGTTCTTCCTATTTCTGAGTTTATACCAGAGGTTTGTCCTCATGGCTTCCTGTGTAAAAGGCTCAAACGCTGTAACACCAGGGGAAAAAATGTCTCTATTTTGTGCCCACTTTCAAAACTACCTTAAAGTCCAAAAATTATGTCAGATCCCATTCTCAGAAAGGATATAAATGGAATAGCTTATCCCCATCTCTTCCCCAACCGCTTGCTCACCTGAATTTTTGAGCAAGATTTTCCGGACGACTTTTTCTGACGCTCCATGACGCGTCTTTTCTGTCTCAGGCTCCGCAGGGCACAGTGGTCCTGCCTGACCACCAGGGCAGTGGTCCTTCTCGGTTGGAAACTTCTCCACCTTTCATCCTTGTTTGCTACTGCTTCTTCTTCAGGGTGCAGATGTAGGGAAATGCAGCCATCTGAAGGAATATCTTTCTCATGGTCCGAGGGTATCAGCCATATTCGGGCGACAGTTAAAGTAAACTAAACATAAACGGCGGAGGAACTGGACTTCACACAATCCATGCGATTCATAGTGAAGACCTTTTATTACACAAAGCACACAGTTTATATCGGGTTAGGACTACAGCTTATTGGCTAAAAGAGTTACACACCACCACGCCAGATACTTCAATTGGTTAAAACTTATCTCTCACAAGTCCCATGTTTATATTATTTCATCCTGGCTGTTTTCATGCACCTGCAGAGTCCTGTGAATTCTTCCTATGAGAATTCTCAGGGAGTAACCTCCTCCCTACCAGCCAGCAGCAGCTGAGCTCCTTGCTGCTTCTGGCCAATAGCTGAGTCTCACAGGGCTTTCTATAGATCTGAATTGCTCACTTTTGATTTTACTGTAACAACACTCAGCCACCAGTGGAGCCAGGGGGTCACTGCAACCCCCAGAATGAGGGGGGCAGCTCCTAAGAGCCATTTAGAACCCCAAAAAATTTGGTTGAAAACAGCAGGAACAACCCCCAAATGGGGTCATCTCACCACCCCCCAAAATGTGAGGGGTTCACTTCAGCCACTGAAAATTAGGAGAGGGACCCTCAAAAGATGTTTCTAGTCCCTAAAATTCATGGAAAGCAGCAGGATCCCCTCAAAACAAGCTCCCTGTGCCCCTCCCTGTGGGGCCCCACTCCAAGTGCTGGAGTCACATTTCCCCCCAACTCCCTCACAGTACCCCCCTAAGGACAAGACTGCACCCTAAAAAGTCCCTCTGTCATTCCAGACCCTCCATCTCAGGCCTCCCAAACCTCATCCCATCTTCCTCCAAGCCCCATCCCAACCCTCCCAATCCACATCCAAGCTCTCCAAATTTCACCCCAACCCTCCTGGCCTTGTAATTCCTCATCTCTAATTCCTGACACCTCATGGTGGGTTCAGGGGGGTATTGTGGGGGTTGTTGGATTGGGCCATTTTGGGGAGGGGCTGAGTAATTCTGAGTTGGGATGGAGCTATTTTGGGGTGAGATCGAGGCATTATGAGGTGACAGATCAAACCCTCTCAGATTGTGGACTGCAAAATGATGGAAAAAACTCTCTGGACCTGGATGGCCCAATTTTGGGGACAACTCCCCCAAATCCCCCTAGAAAGGAGAATGCTTCCTGAATATCCTTTTGAACCTGAAATTCCACCCCTTAATCCCAGTGACATGAAGGGCCTTTGGATGTCTTTGTTCAATTTCTTTATTTGTACTTCAATTTCAGGTGACTATAAGGGATGAAGATCTAACAAATGAAAATCAAAGACATAAAAAAGGCATCATGTGAGTGTGCAAGGGCTGGGTTGAGTAGCTCATAGAGAGGCAGAGCAATCGATAATTTGATGTTTGGTGACCTTCGAGTAGTGAATGAAGCTCCTCTCACAGCTGGGGCACTCGTGGGGCTTCCCTTACTGGTGGGTCCGTTGGTGTTTGGTCAAGGAAGAGCTCTGGGTGAAGCTCTTCCCACACTCGTCACACTTGTAAGGCCTCTCCCCAGTGTGGAGGCGCCGGTGGGTGATGAGGTTGGAGTTCTGGTTAAATCTCTTCCTGCAGTCGGAGTAGTGGAAGGGCCTCTCCCCCGTGTGTATGCGCTGATGCACGAGGAGAACTGAGCTTGTCCGAAACCTCTTCCCACACTCAGAACACTCGTAGGGACATTCCCCAGTGTGGATCTTCTTGTGGCTGATCAGGTTGTAGCTGTGACTGAAGCCCTTCCCACAGTCCCTACATCTGTAAGGCCGCTCCCCAATGTGGATGAGCCAGTGCTGGATCAGGGCAGTGCTGGTGCTGAAGCCCTTCCCACATTCCAAGCACATGTAGCGCTTCTCCCTTGTCTGAAGCTGCTGCTGCACCACCAGGTCAGAGCTCTGGCTCAAGCTCTGTTTGCCTTCCAAGAACATGCTTGGTTATTCCTCCTCAGAGCATATTGGGCTGGTTTTTGAGCTCCGCATCCTGGGGCATCTCTGTGGCTTTTCCTCCCCACTCTCTTCCTGCACTGTGGAACTGTTCAAAACAGCCTCTGCCACCAAGTTCTGCCAGGGGGGATTTCTCCTCCATGCTCAGCTCGGGGCCTGGGGCAGGAAGGAACAAGGACAGGCAGGGCATTTGCCTCCGGCCCACAGGGAACTCCAAGGACATCCCCCCAAACCCGGCCCCGGCAGGACGGCACAGGCAGCGGGGTTGTCCTGCAGCCAGGGCCATGCTGGGCTGGAAGATGCAGCACAAGAGAGGGCCAAAGGGGCACTGACTTCCTCCTCACCTGCCTGGGGGTCCCGCGGCATCCTCCTCTTCCTTGCAGCTGCTTTCTCCATCCTGCCAAGCTATGGGAAGGAGAAATCCTGGTTTGGGGGGGAAAAAACAAGATGTGAGCGTGTTGGTTGGTGTTTTTTCCCCTCAAAATCCGTTTTCAGAAGGCACCTCTGTCTCAGATTGAAACAATTTGGAGGGGGGGACATCTTGGAGAGAAGTCTCCTCCCTAGAATTTGATACTCCTGGTTTCTGCAATGCAGAGAGACAGAACCAATACACTTGGAAGGAATGGGGAAAAAGTCCTCTTTACCCAAGGGAAATGCTGATAACAATACTCAGAAAAATGGGCTAATCAAAGTCCCAAGGAGAAACTTCCCAAGCCCAGTCCACTATATCCAGTCACGACAGTGCCTGGCCTCCCTCACCCCACAAAACACATGTGGCCACAGGACTGAGAGAGGATTCCCCCCCTTCCACATGGTTCAGCTCCCCCCACTCCAAAAACCTGTCAGGAACCTTGAGAGTCAGTGCTGGAGTGAGGCTGCAGTGCTGGGACAGGCAGTCAAGGCAGTGGTCCTGGCACAGTGGTGGTCACAGCCCAGATCCTGGAACCTGGAGTGGAGAGATCTCTGACTAAAAAAGGAAGCCAAAAACCCTGGGCTGGGAAGTGTTCCACTGAATGATGCCATACTGGGAGTCACAGGATACTTAAGGAGTATTTCACACCTTCTCAGGTGTTACAGCCCAGTCCTTGATGGCCCATTGGGACTTATCAACAGGAGGTAAATCCTTTCAAGCCAGGTGTGAATGTTCCCGGCAGTTCTCACAGCTGAGTTATCTGTGCAAGGACAAAGAAACACCACCCACCCTGCAGGATTTGCCTGAAACACTGAAACAAGCTTTTTCTACTCCCTTTTTTAGAAAAAAATTAAAAAGGCAACATGAATTTCAGAAAATTAAAATAAGAATGAATAAAAAGACTTGCCTTATATTTAGTCTCACTGTGAATCAATCTGGATGAAAAGCACAAACAAATCACAAGAATTAAGAAACTGAAAAAACAAGCAATTGTGGGACAATTAAAGGTTTTATTGGTTCCAAACAGCTCCATTTCACATGTTGGCAGGTCCCTATAAAAAGAGAAGTGAAAATGTCTCCCAGTACAGACGGATTATTCAAAGGCAGGCTGGGATAATGCTCCTAAAGCAGCAACTTGAGTCTGAAATGCTGACATTGACAAGGTGACACATCCTGAGGGAAAGATGCTCATCACCCCTTGGCTGCTTTCTGGGAGCCTTCTCCTGCAGACCTGCTGGCACTTCCCCCAGTCCCAACTGGTTCCTTTGATCTTCAGTGGGGAGTGCTGGAATTCCTGGAAAAAGAAACCTACACAAACCTCCCCAAAAAAGCTACTCCTTAGTGAATCAAGTGGTTCAACTGCATGAACTTGGGATCTCTCAGGGGGAGTTTTAACTCCTTTTCCATGCAGGGCTCTCTGCACTGCTGGGTTTTTTTGTCCCATTTTTCAGGGGGTCTCCTCCCATTAATTTCCTGTTCAGAGGCAGTGAGACTGCTTGTAAAAATTTAGCAAGAGCTGCCCCGTGTGCTGGGCTACTTTTAGTGTTTTTAGGAAGCTTCTGCTCCTCACCTTGGAGCCATGAACTGACCTTATCAGTTGGGCAGATAACACGTGCTCTGTTTGCTCCAGTGGTTTAACTTTGTGCCACCTGGGAAGTGGCTCCAGCCCCTCAGCATCCCAGTGCATTAATAGTGACTGGATTTCCATCTCCCCTGATCCAGGGCCAGGCTTTGATATCTTGGGAGCCACACACGGTGCCAGTTTAGCAGCAGTTTGCTGACCCTGGCACACAGTGGTGGTTTCAGCTTTAATTAAGGGTCAACCTGCTCCTTCCTCATCATCAGCTGTCAATGCAAACCTGATGTTTTGCTCTTTCTCAGAACAACATGCTGGCTCAGTGTCTCTCAGCTCCTCCTCTGAACACAGGAAGTTTGAGTTACAAGGTCTTGTTATGGGTTCTACATCCTGCAAATCTCCCTGGAAGATTCTCCCTCTCTCCTGCACATTCCAAAGCTCCACCTGAATCTTTCAGACATGTCCATGCTCAGCAGCAAAGCAGTGCCACCATTTGCAGCCTGTCTTGGAGCTCAGCAGCAAGCAATGCTCCTGCTGCAGCCTTTTGGCCTAATTCTTCCTTTCTCTGGAAATACATTTTTTTGTCTGACTCTTGCAAAGACAGGATTATTTCAGATTTCTGTGTAACCACTCCTTCATTCTCCACATTTTCTCCTGCCACCTCCACCCCAGCACAGAAGAGTGACTGAGAAAATTTTAAAGGAAGGACAACAAAATATTTTCTTTCCATTGGCTGCCCACGAGGAAACTATTAGTCAAGGAACTTCAAAGGTAATGAAGAATGAACTAATTTTCCAGCAGAAATGCACAATTTTAAAGGCAATTCCCTCAGAGTCGCTCTGATTATTCAGTTTACAAAGCCTTGAGCTTACTGAAAATTGCACTGAGCTTTACTTGTGTATCAAAATAATTAGAAAATAAGGAAAATAATGTTAAGAAACATGTAGGGGGTGACAAATACACTGGATAAAACGAAAAGAAGTGATTTAGAGATTAAAACTAAAACATTTGAAGATTCTGGTCCAGAAAGAAAATAGTGACTGAATAGACTGAATAAAAAGTACTTT
>JAJPCS010009119.1:0-10160 GCA_021164005.1 Willisornis vidua nigrigula | reverse complement strand
GAGAATCCACCACATCTTGATCCAACCCCACTGTGATCACCAGCCCAGGGCACTCTGTGCCCTGGGCTGGTGATCACAGTGGGGTTGGATCAAGGGTTGGACTTGCTGATCTCAGAGGTCTTTTCCAACTCAATCCATTCTATGATTCTGTGACTCTGTGACACTTGAGATCTCCAGACTCTGGTCCTCACTGTGCTTTGGTGGTACCAAAAGGAACCTGAATGCAGGGAGATGTTTTAAGCTCTCAGAGCATCTGGGCACCAAGGAGTGCCCATGCCAGCCCAGGTTTCAGCTGCTCTTGTGGTGCTTCAGCCAGGAGCAGTTCCTGTGGCCCAAAGGAGCTCCTGTGGGCATCCAATCCCCAACCCCACCAGGGATCTGAGAACGTGGCAGGCCCAGAGGTGTGGGAGCAGTTGTTGCCATGCCAACCTCTCGATGCAAAGCCCTGGCAGAGCAGATGCCACTGCATCACCAACAGTGCTGCTGTTCCCACGCTGGGCAGTGTTTGGGAGCAGAACAGCCCAAAGCACTGGCATTAGCTGGGTTTGTCTGCCCTGCAATAACAATGAGGCTTCCTCAGGCTTAAGGAAAATGGCAAATTTGGGGGTTTTATGAGGGATCCCCCCTTTGGCTGTTGCTGGGCCCCTCCTGCAGCGCTGTGGTCTGTGCCACCCACCGCTGCCCGTCACTGCCTTGGTGGCACTGGTGGCATCAGCAGCGTGTTTTGCTGTTGTGTGCCAGGTTTGCTGACAACCTGTGCGTGTATGAGGTGTGCTTGAGAGGCAGAGCTGCAAACAGACACCCTGCCTGAGAGAGAGAGCTCAGAGCTCCTCCTGGCACGGCCTGCCCAGCTCCAGACATGCCCTGGGAAAACTGCTCAGCACTCTGACTTCAGCTCTGTTTCCTGGCCTGAGATGGCATTTGGGGTGTGACAGGCACTGGGACGTGTTCGGGATGTTAAAGAAGTCAATCAGTCTCTGTCTGGACAGGAGTGACTGTGCCTGGGAGGGCTGGCAAGGACAGGGGGTCACCTTCATGCCAGCTGAACCCTTGGTAGGAGCTCAGGGCAGAGGGTGGCACCTGCCCAGTGTAGGGGCACAGAGTGGCACCTCTGAGCTCTGTGTAGGGGTTAATTAAGCTCTACAGGCTTTCCTCCTGCCCTCCCTACCCCTGGGAGCACCAGTCTGGTCCCCACACACTCAGCTGAGTCTCCCCTCACCCAGAGCTGCCCCAACCTCTCTGCTTTGCTCAGCCCCTTGGGGTGCCAAGACACCCATGGCACAGCAGCTCCGGTGCTCCTGGTGCAAGGGTTTGCCAGCTCCTCCTGGGAAGTGTCCAGGGGCGTGGATGTATACCATGTCCTCGCTACTACAGTCCCATTTAGTTCCCAGAAATCAACTGGTTTCCAGTTTTGCATCGACATTCTCGGGCAATAACTTTCTCCTCTTCTTTCTCCAGAGGTTTTGGATGCCATGTTGGGTATTTGCTGCAATGAGGGCTCTGCCTCCCTGCTGAGGGGCTGAGGGGCTTCTCAGCCTTGCAGAGGGGGGAGCAGGTGAGCAGCTCACACCTCTCCAAGTCTCTGTGACTTTCCCTGTCTCTGTGACTCTCTCTGTCTCTCTGTGATTTTCTCTGTCTCTTTGTGACTTTGTCTCTCTGTGGCTTCTTCTGCCTCTCTGTGACTTTCTCTGCCACCAGCAGAACATTCAACAGGGAGGATGGTCCATGCAAAGTGTTGGGGAACACTGAGAGGAGCTTGAATTTTATCTCTGTAGTTCCTTCTTCTGCCTGTGTGAAAAGTAAACGAGTATCTGTGGCTCCAGGTGGCTGAAAAGCAGTTCCTAAATTCCCTTTTCTGGTTTTGGGTTGGGTGGATACCCAAGTGCTCCCCTTATCCCATCCTGGTTAGTCCCATAGGAACGTGGGAGGGTTTTTGGCCATTTTTGGAGTTGCTTTTGCAGTTCACAGATGGAATCATGCACAGAAATGTTGGGGGGAAAAGGTGCTCAACTGCAAAAAAAAAAAAAAAAGAAAGAAAATTGGAGGAGGTTCAAAAGGTCTTATTTAGGAAAACGTGATGGAATTGTCAATTTGTAGGTGTAAGGTGGGGCCTGGGGCTGGGAGGTGCTCTGGGAATGCTCTGGCACAGCCCTTTATTAGTAATTAATTGTGTGTTAATAACTTGCAATCAGTTTGGGAGCCCAGAGCTCTCCCCACAGGCCTTTTCTCACTCGTGGCAGTCAGAAATGTTTTACCCAGAAATGTTCAGTCTTGTCACCAAATCTGCCCCTCACTGGGAGACCTCCAGATTTCTGGCATTTATAAGTTGGAGTTCAGAAATTGTGGGCAATATCAGAGTACCAGGAGGGTATAAAGAAAAGGAGATTCCATGACTGTATTTCCCAGTTGTGTTGAGGCACCAGCTCGTTTCCTGCAGCTCCTGCCACTCCTCCCCACCCCAAAACAGGCCCAAGGGGTTTGTTTCTAACACTATTGCCAAAGTGCATATTTATTGTGCTGCCACATTGCATTTTGCCAGCTTTTTAAAAAAGTAATTAAAAACCCCTCTCAGCCAGCAGAGGTAGGGGAGGGGCAGTGCTTAAAAATTCAACTCGTTTGGAGTAATTTTTAATCTCTCTCCCTAATTATTTAATCACCGAAGGAGTGCTGAGGATGTGGCATAAATAATGCTCTGTCTCTGCTTCCCTGGTGAGCTCCTTCTTGGCTGAGGCCCAGCCCAGGGAGGCAGAGCTGCTGCACCTCCTGCTCTCGCTGAGCTGAGCTCACCTCACCCTCCAACACCCAACCACGTGCCAAGGGCTGCTGGGTCTTCACTGGCTTTGGGCAGTCACGGCCACGTGGGCTCTGCCCAGGGCTGTGCCAACGCCTTGCATTGCCTTCTCCTCCGTGGAATTCCTGTGGGAAATCAGGAATTGGCCAGGAAACTGCAGCAGGGGCACACCAGGGTGTGATGGAGGAGGTGGAGATGGGTGGGGGTGGGTGAGGGAGAGCTGCTCCCTTGGGTGGGTTCCAAGCCTGGGTCTGCCCCTCTGGGTTCACCCAGATGTGGCTGGAGAGGGAATGGCCAACAGAGGCACTTGTGGAGAATGAGCTCCAGCCAGGAATTCTCCAGCTCTGGGATCACCCTCAGGGTACACAGCAGCGTCTGCATCCCTGGGAGGGGCTGGGACCCTTTTCTGCATCCCTGGGAGGGGCTGGAACCCTTTTCTGCATCCCTGGGAGATGCTGGGACCCTCTGGAGCTGGGGGTGTCCCAGGGGGAGCTGGGGGTGTCCCAGGGGGAGCTGGGGGTGTCCCAGGGGGAGCTGAGGATGTGCCAGGAAAGCTGGGGGTGTCCCAGGGTAGCTGGATGTGTCCCTGGGGAGCTGGGGCTGTCCCAGGATCCCACCCAGCAGGGCTGTCCCAGCTGCTCCCGGTGCATCCCATGTGGATGTTGTGCTGCAGATCCTCTGGCTGGGGCTGAGCCCAAGCCCACATTTGGGGCAGGGGGCTGAGCCCAAGGCTGGCATTTGCTCAGGGCCTGAAGGGGAAAATAGAAAGGAAAAGCAGAGCAGGGCACATGGAAACTTCCAGACTCCTCCCCTGGGTGTCCTGCGGGGGCCAGGGCTCTGTGTGGGAGCTGTGCCCTCTCACCACCACTGGGCTCTTGCCTGGCATTGCTCTTTACCTGAGGCCCCCCTGCTGCCTGTGGGGCACTCTCAGAGATTTATTTGTGTCTATTTATTTTTATGTATTTTAATATTTTTACTATTTCTACATATATACCTCAGATATTTTATTTATAGGCACATGTATCTTTTTATATATATGCTTTATATGGGGCATGTGAAAAGTACTGAAGGCTCCAATTCCAGCACCACAAATAACTTCCTGACTGCAGTTCTCTCAGGGACACTTGGAGGGAACAAAAGCCAAATTCTTGTGCAGGATCAATGCATTAAACCCTGAGTTTGGGGCTTTTTCTGCCGGTGCATTGAACAGCAAAGGTGGTGCATGGGAAGTGCTCAAGGACACAGCGTTTGGGTCCATGAAAAGCATCTGCAGTTATTGCAGAGCCTCCTTTGGTGCAGGAACAGGGAGTTTCTCCCTTCCAGTGAGTGTTTGCGGCGCTTTCTCGAGCCAGACGCGGCTCCAGCAGGAGCTCTGGGCAGAGATGAAGTGACAGCACGTGCAGTTCCTCTGCCAGGAATTAATCTTTCTCAGAGCTGTTCATGAGCACTTTAAATTTTGCATGAAGGGCTCAGGCATCAATGGAATCTTCATCCAAGTTTTTCTGGGTCTGGAAGCTGAAATGCAGATTGAATTTGTCTCAAACACCATAACCTGGAGCAGGAACGGCTGCCAGATAAACTGGGGGTGTTGGGAGTGTTGTCCAACACCCCAATGCAGGGCAGGGGAAAGAGCCACAAATACTGGGATTTGGAAATATTTCCTCCTCCTGTGTAGCAGAGGGGGCTGGAGAGGGCAGGTCCCAAGGTCCATGTGGAGGTGACCAGGGCAGGGGCAGGACGAGGGTGGCATCTGCCCTCCCCTCCTGCCCAGCTCCTGGCAGGGAACCAGCCAACAACAACTCCCCCTCTCAGAGCTGCTCTGACTCCCAGGTATCTGCTTTCCAGGAATGAATCCATGGCAAGGAGAGTGTCAGATGAATGGGAAGAGCACGTGGCACAGATCCAACCCCTTGTACAGGAGCCAGAATTCCCTCCTCACAGGCAGTGCCCATCCCGAGCCGAGGCTGCTCATCCCTCCTGTCCCTGCAGCCTGGGCTGGACTTTGGGTGGGATCTGTGGCCAGTGGGTGGGATTTGTGGCATAACTTCTGCCTGTGGAGAGCAGGGAGAGAGGAAAAGGGAAAGGCTGCTGCGAGGAACTGCCCTGCCAAAGAGGGAGACTCTGTTGCTCTTTATTAATCATTCCCCAAATCAATTAGCTGGCAGAGGCAGCCCAGCAGGTCCTGTAGCCATGGAGACAGACCAGGGGGAAAGTACAGTGGAGTCAGGAAAAGTGCAGATTTCCTGCTCTGGTATTTTTAACCTTTCAGAGACAATTAGGAACTATTTTAATTAGCAGTGTTTATCACTGGCTGGACAGAAGGAGCTGCTGGTGCCTTTCCTTGGCCCTCTCTCCTCATCCTGCTTGGATTTGCAGATGGAATGTGGGGAGTACTTTCAGTTCCCATTAAAGCAACAATTTTTCACTGGAAGCCAAATGAGCAAAGCTGGTGATTTAAGCAAGGAGAGCAGTAATTAGTGCCAGGTTGTGTTTGGCTTGGTGAGGACATTCCCCCAGCCTGGCCCCAGCTCCAGGGGGTTGCTGGGCAGGGGCTGCAGGCAGTGCTGCCCTTTCCTCACCTCAATGGATTCTGCCTGTTTTCCATGGGCTGGGAATGAAGGGCTGCCCTGTGCTGGTGCCTTGGCCTGGACTGGCTGGGGGCAGTTTGTTCAGGTTGTCCAGGAGAAAAGGGGGTGTAAGACTCCCCACTGTGGTGCTGGGCCACTCTTGGCGTGTGGAAGTGGCACAGAGGCACAACTGTACCCCAGTTACACCCCAGCTGTGCCCCTGCTGTGGGCACACACTGGGCAATATTAGAGGGGCCTGAGTGTGCTGGTTGAGGTGGGACATTGAGGGCTCCTCAGGGAGAATGTGGTTCCTTTCCTGGTGCCCACCCCAGCTCTGAAGGGCCACACCTGCTCTCCTGGCAGCTCCCCTGCAGCCTCCTGGCCAGAACAGGTCACACCTCCTTTGACCAGGGGCTCTGGTTTGAGCTGCAGCAGCTGCTTCACTAAGACATCACAGGGAGTCTGAAACCACAGAACCCCCAACTGGGGTGGGTTGGGAGGGACCTCAAAGCCCACCCAGTGCCACCCCTGTCATGGGCAGGGACACCTCCCACCAGCCCAGGGTGCTCCAAGCCCTGTCCAGCCTGGCCTGGGACACTCCCAGGGATGGGGCAGCCACAGCTGCTCTGGGAAATCCCTTCCAGTGCCTCCCCACCCTCACAGGGAGGGATTCCTTCCCAAATCTCATCTAACCCTCCTCTCTTTCAACTGAAAACTGTTCCCTCTTGTCCAGTCACCACAAAATTCTGTCTCCAGATATTTTGGGGGCTCCCCTGAAGACCAGAGGTGCCCCTGCACGGTGGTGGGCACGAGATGCTCACCTGGCACGAAGGGCAAACCCTGCTCTGCTTGGAGAGCACTCAGAGCTGTCAGAAAGCACAATTCCCACCTCTCCTGGAGCGGGCTGGGGGGGATCAGCCACAGGGATGTTGGTTTCCAGCACTCAAACTGGGTTATTACACTGTAACTGCAGTTGGATCCAATAAAAATATCCCTCGAAAGAAGTAACAGTGTTCAGCTCCACAAGGGCAGGACTGACTCACAGCAGCATTTCTGGGTTCCTGACCAAGAGGAGGGGATGACACTGTAAATCTGAAGTGCTGAGGCTGCTCTGTCTCTGTCAGCACATTCTGGATCCCACCATGCTCTGGCTGGGGTGCCACAGGGAGTGGTGGCTCCTGCTGGGCCATGGCCGGGATCCCAGGGGTGGTGAGAGCCACTTCCCAAATTATTTTGAGTTTGGACAGTCATCTCTCCTCACATCCCCACCTGCAAAGAGCAGGAGCCTGAGAAACCCTGGAGAAGAGAGCAGAGTGGATAATTCAGTGTCTTTCATATAGGATTTGCATCTGGGAGCTGGAAAAAAAGAGCCCCTCCCTCCTGATCCACCACCCCCCAGCTCTTGTTGCCTTCAGCCCCATCTCAGCTGCTGCTCCTTCATGGGATGTTCAGTGACAGCATTTGGGTGTCCACAGACTTGGCTGAGGGTGAAGATTTGGACCTGCCTGGGTGGCAGCAGAGCCCCCAGCCCCTCCCAGAGCTCTGCCCATTGTCCTTGTTTGCCCTGGGCTTGCTGGAAAATGGTGAAGATCTTCATCAAAGGCGCTTGGGCATTTAGGATAAACTTTTTCCCGTTAAAACCAGACTTTGTGTCCTGGAAAAGTAGAGAGGAGGAAGGAGGAGCATCCCTGGAGGGCGACTTTGGGCACATCCCCGAGGCAGGTCTGACCCACACTGAGCTCACCTCTCCCAAAATCCCTAAAATTCCTGCCTGTGTTTCACAGCCCTGGAATGAACTGTGCCCACAGCAGCCTTGGGAAGGGAGAAAGAATTGAGGGAAAAACCTTCTCAGGTGTAATTACCTTCCACCAAAAGCAATTAAATGCTGAATTTGCCCCAGAAAACTGAACCCCTGTGGGATAAAAGCTTCCCACTGGAGTCTGGCAGCTCCTGCCTGCCCTCACTCCACAGCCCAGCCTCGCTTTGTGGCTCTGCCTGACAGATCTTTCCAAAGTTAGACACAGGTCAGGCATGAGCCCATTGATTGAGTGAAAAGAGAATGAGCTGGAAGCATCTTCCTCCCTTTGTAAAGAGTGAGATTTGCTACAAAGCCCTGAGTTGTCAGGCTGTGATTTTGCTCATATATCCACTATTGTGTGAGCCTTCCTGGCCTTGCTGTCTTCCTGCTTTTCCTTCCATCTCAAATAAAGTCCCATTTTCTCTGCCTGTCCATGAACGTTTTCTCACAGTGTGGCAGCCAAAGGGCTGTTGGGCAGCTACAGGGCTGATGAGTGCTTAAAAAACCCTAAAAAAATGTCCTTTTCCTGTCTCTGGAGTAACCTGGGGGTGCAGTTTGTTACACCAGGGAAGGAAGAGGCAGCCTGAACAAATAATGGTGAAAATCCTCATCTCACTTGGCAAGGCTGGTCTGGTGATTGCCAAGGTAAAGAGCTGGTAAGAGAAGAAGCCAAAGGTGTTGCTTCTGTCCTCTAATTTGGTGATAAATGTCTCAGGAGTCATGAAATCCTCACATGTTTTGTGTCTGCAGTTTCTCCCCTTAAAGAGCTGCTCCTTCCATCCCTTGTCCTTCCCAAGCTTCAATTCCAGCTCCTTTTCAGGCCTTTCCTTCCATCCGTGTTACTTTATATTTGTCTGCATTGAGTTTCATTTCATTTTCCTATTAACAGTCTGGACACAAGAGACTCCAAATAAGATTCCTGTAAAACCTGTTCCTGACCCCCAGGTGCTTTTCCAGCTGTTTCAGTGGCTTTCCTTGGAATAAAAACCTGTGGAGCTGAACTTCTTGGACTGAGTTATTGCTGCTCCCCTTTGTGCAGCACCATCATCTCTGCAGCCTTTCCATGGTCCATACAAACCCTGTTTCTGCACGTGGCATCTGGAGAGGGTTCTCTCCAACCTGAGCCTCATTCCAATGCTTTCCACATCTCCAAATGGCTCCCTGTTTTCTGTCTGCCCTCAGTGCAACAGTCCTCGTGCCACAGCTGAGCCCTGACAGCTGCTTTTTCAAGGCTGCAGATAATAATGGTTTGATCATCCCCTTCAGAGCTGATGCTCAGTCAGCAAAGCCTCTCAGAGCTGCCTGTGTGCTGAGGCCCCTGGAAACACCAGCCATGGGCTTCAATCCCAAGGGAGAGCGTCTGATTGGAGCTCTGGGCTGAAGGGAAGCATCACCTGGGTGTTGGATTCCTTCCAGCTGTCCCAAGGCTTTCATTTCTCCTAAAATTAAGGCCGTGGGGTTCTGTCTCACTGCAGTCATTACACACTGCTGGTCCTTTTCCCCCAGCAGGTCCGTGCAGGAGGCCCCACTTTCCCCTGCTCGTGGTGGTGGATGCAGAGCACGTTTGTGAGCCTGGGCTGGTTGCACTCGAACGAGCGAGTTCTGCTGCCTCTGTTTGCTTTAAATACTGTCAGGCAAAGTAGTTCCCACACAATTCGGGAGCAGGCTCTGACCTTGTAGAAAACGTAGCCCTTGGAATGGCATCAACTGTTGTGTTTGACTTTCATGTGTTCTCACACGTTTTAGGAGAAATAGATACGTATTTTTATATATATTTATATAGATATAGTCTGTCTGTGCCTCAGCACTGAGGGAAATCCAAAGGCAAGGAGTGAGGATGAGGATTTCTGACTCCATGCCCAGACTCCTTCCAGGCTTTCCTTAGGACACTGCTCAGACTCCCTGCTCCTCCCAGGGCTTTCCTGGGCTCCCGAGCCCACAGCTCCGTGCAGGCAGTGCTGTATTCCCACCTCTTCCCAGGTTGGGAAGGAACACCCTGAACCAGGGAGGTTCCACCCCTGGGTTTCATTTTGGAGGGAGGAGAGGCTGGGCAGCATCCTCAAACCTTCTGGCTGACCTGGTTTGTAGCTCCCTCACATCACGAATTTAGGAGCAAATGGGATTTTATCCTCAGAAACTGCAGGCAGAGAGGATCTCACACATCACGGGAAGGTTTTCCCCCGTCCTGGTGCTGAAGGAACCGGGAGAGCTCCCTGGGTACCATGGACAGCGCTGGGATCCTGCCTGACCCGGGACTGCTCCGGTGGGTTTTGCTGGAGAACTGGAAAACCTGGGGGAGATTTCCTTCGCTGAGCAGCCCCCGTGGCACTCCCTCCGTGCAGACCCACCTGTGCCCACCCAGTGCCACTGCGAGGGGCAGCGCTGGGATGGGCTTTCTATCCTATGGTGTTGGCATCTCTCCCTCCCAGCCCCTGGGAGTGTTTTGCAGCTTGGGACTCGTCCTGACTCCTCTCCTGCTTGGATTGTCCTCAGGACATTCCCGTGGGCACCCAGCAGGGATAACGGCTCTGGCCTTTGGGAACCTTCTTGTTGCAGAACAGACAGGGAAACCAAACAGGAATAATTCCATCTTATCTCTGAAAAGGCTTTTTGGGGGGACAGGAAATGTTTTTATTTACCCTCTGTGACCGTGGCCCTGTTTTCTCATCTCCTTCATCCCTTACCTTGTTCTTACTTAGCTCCAAGGATGACTGTGGTGCTGTGCACTTGTTTGCTTCACCCCTGCCATGCCCTTGCCATGCTCTGAGGATGGTGCTGGGCTGGCACCGGGCTCCTGTGAAGTAAACAGAGAGGGCAATGCTGCCCAGCTGGGTTTGGCCTATGACTGGGCTGCCAGATCCGTGGGCAGTGGGTGTGTGGGAGCCCTGTGTGCCCCCAGGAGCTGCTGAGGGCAGGGAAGGGCCCTCCACCCCATCCTTCACTGCCCTCCATCTCCCTCTGCCCTCCACCCCATCTCTCTCTGCCCTCCACCCCATCCCTCCCT
>JAJPCS010008692.1:0-11574 GCA_021164005.1 Willisornis vidua nigrigula | reverse complement strand
CCTCCTTTTCTCCAGGCTGAGCCCCCCCAGCTCCCTCAGCTGCTCCTGCTGCTCCAGACCCTCAATGTCCATCTTGGAGGGGCCCAAACCTGGGCACAGCCCTCAAGTCCCACACAGTGTTTTTGCAGTTTCCTGCCCCTCGCGCCCACTGATGGCCAAAGACCCTCCTCAAGAACCTGCCAGAAGGTCTGGTTGGTGCCACCCTGCCTGGAGCTCATCCCCACCAGGCCCCCCCAGATCCTCCTGCCTCGTGTTTGCTTTCAGCAGAGCTGGAACATGGTGTGCCATCACGAGCCATGGATTGTGTCTCGTCCCATCTCTCCACCAACTCATCACCTGCTCTGCCCAAACCTGCCCATGGTGCTCACGTGGAACCTCCTGCTGAAAAACCCAGGCTTGGGGCTGGTTGTTTTGCTCCTCTGGGACAGCACAAAGTGTGTTTTTCTGGAGACTCTCCCTCCCTTTGAAGAAGAACAGGATTAACAAGGTGGGAAGTGTGAAAATCCTTTCATTTTAGGTAGTTGTTCCATCCCTCTTGCCACGAAACCCAGAGCTAACAGTTGGATGTTTATGTTCCATTTCTGGAAGACACATGGTCTGAAATGTTCTGTTTGCACAGAGAAAGAAATAAATCCCCAACTGGTTTTCTGGATCTTTAGATAGCTGTATAATAAAAAAAAAAACCCTGGAAGGCTGACTTGGAGTTATCCTGATGCCTCCAACAAAAATGAAGAAATCTGAAATATTTGTTTGTATTCCATGACTTTTACTCCCTTATTAATTTTTTCAGCCAGGGCTGGCTCATGAATTTTCACTGCTTGAGACTAAAAATTCTGCTGTGTGTCACCTGAGTGGTGGCTCAAGAAATCCTCACACTGAGCACCTCAGAAATCTACTTTTCCTTTAAAACACCCTCATCTTGTGATAAAAAACCAGCTCCTACATAAAAATAAGAAGCTGGTCAGCTGTATTTAAAATATTCAAAGTAATTCTGTACTTAGCACTTCTATCTTTAAGTTATAAACCAAGGTTCACTGGCTGCTGACACTGTTGAATTTCAAATAAAGGCACTCACTGTGGCTGCTGCCCCTTTTTTTTTTCTTTTTTTTCCTCCTGCCTTCTCTTAAAAAATGCCTTGACAAATTAAGGCAAGTTGTTTCCATGGCTCTGAGTTCAGCTCAGTGGAGAAACAAAGCTGAGCAGCCCCCCCAGGGACAGGATTCAAGTGTCAGGGGGGTTCCTGTTTCACCCTGAAACTGTCCAATCTCTGGTGGCACCAAAGGAGGCAAAGTCTGGTTCTGCACCAGCTGCTGGGACACCCTGGGACACCCTGGGACACCCTGGGACACCCCGGGACAAACCAGGGGAGCTGCTGGGACACCCTGGGACACCCTGGGACAAACCAGGGGAGCTGCTGGGACACCCTGGGACACCCTGGGACAAACCAGGGGAGCTGCTGGGACACCCTGGGACACCTTGGGACACCCTGGGACACCCCGGGACACCCCGGGACAAACCAGGGGAGCTGCTGGGACACCCTGGGACACCCTGGGACAAACCAGGGGAGCTGCTGGGACACTTTGGGCCACACTGGGCTACCCTGGGACAAACCAGACAAGCTGCTGGGACACCCTGGGACACCCTGGGTCAAGCCAGGGATGCTCCTTGGACACCTTGGGACATGCCACGGATGCTCCTGGGACACCTTAGGACAAGCTAGAGGAGCTGCTGGGACACCCTGGGACAAGCCAGGGGAGCTGCTGGGATACACTGGGACACCCTGGAACAAGTCAGAGGGGCTTCTGGGACACCTTGGGACACCCTGGGACACCTTGGGACACCTTGAGACAAGCCAGGGGAGCTGCTGGGACATCCTGGTAAAAGGCAGGGGAGCTGCTGGGACACTCTGGGACACCCTGGGCTACCATGGGACAAGCCAGGGATGCTGCTGGGACACTTTGAGCCACCCTGGGCCACCCTGGGCCAAGCCAGGGGAGCTGCTGGGACACCCTGAGACACCTTGGGATGACCTGGGACAAGCCAGGGGAGCTGCTGGGACACCTTGGAATACCTTAGAACACCCTGGGACAGACCAGGGGAGCTTCTGGGACACTCTGGACCACCCTGGGACAAGACAGGGGAGCTGCTGGGACACTTTGGGACACCCTGGGACGAGGCAGGGGAGCTGCTGCCCCTCCATGGCAATCCCAGCACAGCATTGGAATGGCAATCCAGACTCCCAGCATGGGCACTGCCCTGGCATTCCTGCCCTGGGAATTTTCCCAGGCAGCAGCTCCCAAAATCGAGAGTCCTGGGCCAAGCAGGGTTGGGATCTTTGTGCTGGGTCAGACATCCAGGGAGCTCTGCTGATGCTTTGCAAACACAACACCACCTGGAGGACTCACCTTCCCAACTCCTGCCCATCCTGAGGGAGGAAGGACTCCCTGCATCCACTATTGGCATTTTCCAGAGTGCAGGAGTGCCCAGGGCTGAGCATTTCCACCTCATTAGCCAAGAGTTTGGGAGTAGCAGAAGGGTGACACCGAGGCAACCATCTGCTGCCTGCACTGGGGGTCTGGGAGCACCCAAGGGAGCCCTGGGGCTGCTCCAGCACAGCCCCTGCGGATGGGACAGCTTGGCCTTCCCTCTGCCAGGGCTGGAGGTGCCAGGGCTGACGGTGCCAGGGGGCTCCCAGGGGTCCAGCCAGGCTCATCCAGGCAGGGATGAGGTGCCAGCCCTGCCATGCCCCCCCAGGGATGGAGTTGGCTGCATCTCCACCCCATGGGCATGATGGGCATGTCATTGTTTTTCCATCTGAATGGGATGGGACTCCTGTCACAGGAGCACAGATGCATCTCCTGGGCCAGAGCACTGATGGATTTGGATCCTGGAGTGTCCTCCAGGACTGGATTCTCTAAAGCACCCCAGTTATTCCTGCTTCAGGAATGTCACTTAACTCTCCAGCTGAGGGCAGGACTGTCTGTACTCATTGTTTGGGAGAAAAAATACCTGTTTATTTAAATATCTGTCACTTTTCTCTTGCCTTTCCAACCCAAGGAGGGTTGGAAGGTCATTCTGTGTGTGCTGAAATGGGGGAGGATCCACAGGTCACTGTCCATCAAGGCTGGCAAGGGATGTAGGACTCAAATAATCCCTGTTCCTGTGGGATTCTGGGGGCAGAAAGAAGAGGGAGGGATCCTTTGTGTGCCCTGTGTTCAGCCCTGGAGGAAGAAGGGATCAGATCTGCCTCGCTCTGGAGATAAAGATCTTATCTCATCTTCTCCTAAAAACCCCTCCATAACAGCTGGAGGCTGCTCTGGACACCCAATCCCTTCCACCACAGCCACAAGGATGGAAATTCCCCCAGGGCTCAGCTTTTCCAGCCTCAAACAGAACAGCCTCAGCCAGCCAAGCTTCTCCCAGGACACCCAAGAACCCTCTGGAAGGGCTGGGAAGGCTCTTTCCAGATGCTTGTCCAAAAATCCACATCTGCAAAGCACCGTCAGTGCCCGATGCTGGCTGGGCTGAAGGGAGCTCAGTGCCAGGGATAGCTCAGGGTGGCAGCCTGCCCAGCTCCAACCAAAGCTGGGCTTTGGGAAGCCAGCTCCAACTAAGCCATCCATTAGGAGAACCACAAAGCAGAACGTTTCCGAGCTAATTGGTTTTGCAATTAAACGGCGCACGTGACGTGATTAATTTTGCATCAGCTCGGGCAGGAGTTGAACGTCAAAGCACTTGGATGCTCCTTTAAATGAAGCATATGTTTGTTTCCAGCAGTTCCAGCCTCTCTGCACAGCCAAATTGGAGGCATGAAATGCTCCCACCCCTCTGGAGCAGGAGGAACTCGGCACTGGTGGGGTTGTTTTTCAAAGGGCTGTGCTGGTTTGGAGATGGTTTGATTCGAGGCGCCAAGGGCAGTTTGGAAAGGCAGCCCAGATCCATGTGGAGATGGAGCTGCTCCTCCCCTGGGTGGGAATCAGCAGGGTTTGCTTGTTAATCCAGCAGGGTTTGCTTGTTAATCCAGCAGGGTTTGCTTGTTAATCCAGCAGGGTGTGGTTTGCAGTTGATCACAGAATCACAGAACCATAGAATGGATTGGGTTGGAAGAGACCTCCGAGATCATCAAGTCCAACCCTTGGGCCAACTGCAGTCCCTTTACCAGATCATGGCACTCAGTGCCACGGCCAAGCTCAGCTGAAAAACCTCCAGGGATGGGGAATCCACCCCCTCTCTGGGCAGCCCATTCCAATGCCTGAGCACTCTCTCTGCAAAGAATTTCTTTCTGCTCTCCAACTTCAATTTCCCCTGGCAGAGCTTGAGCCCATCGTGCCCCCTTGTCCTATTGCTGAGTGCCTGGGAGAAGAGACCAACCCCCACCTGGCCAGAACTTCCCTTCAGGCACTTCCAGACAGTGCTGAGGTCACCTCTGAGCCTCCTCTTCTCCAGGCTGAACACCCCCTGCTGTCGATCCGCGCGGTTGTTTACCCAGGGAAGTGAACATATTCCTGTTAATTTCTCTTTCCCTCTTGCTAGGAGGTTTCCTTTGGGGAGGAGGTTTGGTTGGTTTGGAATTTCGCTTGTTAGCTGGGGCGACCTCGGTGAGCCTGTTGTTGTTTCCTGTCACTCTGTGCTATTTCATATTCTGTGTTAAGTTTTCCTCTTCTCTGTATAAATATAAAAACCTGTCCTAGTTCAGCAGGAGGGACCAGCTAACACTGTGTGGGGGTGATCACAGCTGTGTGTTCCACCCCCTCTATTCATTCCCCCAGGACAATGGACCATCAGCAGCAGCTGCCCAGGGAGTCATTGGCACCTTCACACCCAGCCTGAGGGGGTGTGGCTGCTCATGGGCCATCAACAGTTCAACAATACCCCCTGGCTCCAGAGTTAATCACCCATTGTGTGAGTCCTTGCCCTGGGGGAGGGACTGGGGGCTCCCTGAGGGTACATAAATGGGGGTAAGACCTCAGGAACTTCTCGTTGGATCCAGAGGAGCAGCAGGACCTCAACAGCAGGAGATCACCACTCTCACCCAGACCACAGCCCTCGCCTGCACCAACAGGTTTTTCACTCCTTTTGCTTTGGACTTGGGGGGAACCATGTGGGTCTCAGCACAAGGGCAAACAAACCCCTGTGGGTTTGTGCCCCAGGACACTGGGTTATACTGCTGGGGTTTGTGAGTTGGAAGCAATTTCCTTTGTGTCTGTGTATTTATTGTAACATTATTATTAAATTTTATCCTCTGATTTATAATCTCTCTCGTGGTGAGTCCATTTCCCCTGCTGGTTTGCCTTTAAACCAGCACAAAACCTCACCCTGTTCAAAGCCTCATTTCTGCTCTTTCCCCTCACTCTCCTGCTCTGGGAGTGGATTTCTGACTGGGTACCAGGCACTTGGCATCTTGCCAGCTCAAACTATAACACTCTCCCATGTCAGCCTTTTTAGCCACCAGCAGCAAGTGTGGGTAATGCCCTTCCCAAATCTTTGCTCACAAAGCCTGGCCATGATGATGCTGATGATGTGTGGACAAATTTTGGGGTTTTTTTTGTGGATTCACACCCATGTCAGAATAAAAAGAGAATTTCAGGCAGTGCTTTCAGGTCTAGAGAGGAGTATTTGGAATGGAAATCTCAACACATCAACATTTCTCTGAGTGTGTGAAGTGGTAGACAAGGCAAATATTAAAAAATAAGTCTCTTATTTAAAGGGTGTTCAAGAAGAACAAAGGCAGGAAATTGTTTTAGTGAAGAAGAATATTAGTGAAGTTTTGGGGAATTGTGATTATTCACAACATCAGGAAAGTGATCTCCTCTGGTGGGAGATGAATTTCTACTCAGTTAAAACATTCTGCTTCAACCTCCACGGAAGAAAATACGTTGCCTTTTAGAAGGAGCCCAAGAACACCTCAAATAGTCCCAAAAAGTGTTGAAATTGAAACAGGATCCTTCTCTTTGCACTGCAATAAAACTTTTGGGATTCCTGTGGGCTTCAGACAAAATTGTAACTAATTAATTCTGGAATTATTATTCCAAATAATAATAAATCAACCCAACACCTCACACCCAGGGCCCCTCAGGCACCAAGTGATGCCCACAAGGTGGTTGTTGTGGATTCAGGTGTTTCCTTCAAGCGGAACAATAAAGTCTCCAAGTTTAAAAAGGGCACCAATAGGAATAATTTCCTCATGGCTTTGCTGAAAATTTGATTTCCAGGACTCAGAACGAGAATTCTCTGAGCTTTAACACACCCCCCTTGGCTCAGGAGCCCCTTGAGCACATCCCTGGCCAGTGCAAAATGAGGATAATAAAGATTTAGGCATTCAGGAAAGTGCTGCATGAAGAGAAAATGAACTCTTAGGAGGGTGGCAAAGCTACTGAGATGGACCTGATTTCAAATGAAGCTCCTAATGAAGAATTCTTGGTTGTGTTATAGCTCCAAGCAGTTTGCACTTTCTCCTTCTCTCCCTCCTCCTCCTCCCCTTTCTCTCTTTTTCCTATTTCTTTTCTTTAAGACACTTCCCTTGCAGTACAAAACTGTCAGTTCTTCCTCTAAATTCACAAAACAGAAAAAAATAATCATTCTCAGTCATTGTCTCTTTGCCTCAATCTTTAATTTTCCCTCCCCAATGAGGCTGAGGGATAAAACTCCTTCCCTTGGCTCAGCTCCAAGTGGAAGAGGCACCTCTTGATGGGTGAAATCTGCTTTCTTGTCAAGCCTTCTGGGCATCTGCCAGAGGTGCCAGCAGGGCCAGGCTGCTCCAGCTCAACACTGGCAGACACAGAAGGATTAATAAGTCAGAGGGAAAAGAGGCTTAATTACAAACCCCTTATTGCTCTCGACATAAAAAGCCAACCCAAAATATCTTAAGTCTGGCTGAGGGAGAGAACAATCCACTTCTTGCTGACCCAGGCAATGCTGTTCCTGATTAGAATTAAATATATGTAAGGGTGATATTTTACTAATTCTCACTTGCATTTGAAAGAAGGTTTGGGCATTCTTATTCTTTTTTTTTTAATTTTTTTTTCTCCTTCCTGCTTTTTTAACACAAATATTCAAAAAAAAAAAATCCAACCAGTGGAAAGCAAATACCCCCAAAGAAGTTTAACTCAAGTAGCCAAAGCTTTACCAACCCACAATTTATGACAATTTAAGGAAAAAAAAAAGCTGGCTGATGATTCAGTCTGGGTTTAAGGAGGTGCCAGTGTTGTTGTGTTTGCAAATTGAGTCCTGGTGTTTGCAGAGACCAAAATCCTGGAGTCAGATGGTCCAGTATGTGTGGAATTCCCAGTCTGGGTCCAGATCATGAAGCAGAGAAGGAGGATAAATTAATCAGGGCAAAACACGTTTTCCTGTGAAGGTTCCCCCTCTGCTCTGGACCTCCCTGTGCCACCAGCTGGGACAAGGCTGGGCTTGAGTGGAGCTTCTGCCCCCAAGTTTGAACCCAACACAGCTCTGGGATCAGCCAAAGCACAGCAATATTTCCCAGGCTTTATCCCACAATCCCTTCCTTTTCCAGGCTGTTTTCCCTCAGAACATGGATCTTATCCCAGCAGGGTTTCTGCAGCCTTGGAAATGGAAATGGAAATGCCTTTCCCTCCCAGTGTTGCTGCTCCTCTTATCTCAGTGTTGCACTTGGCAGAGTAAACACCACCAGAGAAGTCCTTGGAGAGCTCCTGCAGGTACAAGAACTAAGTGCTCCAAGCAGCAGCTCAGCCAGGGAAGGAATTTCAAAACATGGATTATTCTTTTATTAATTGCAGGAGATAACGAAGGTCTGCTAAGCCCTAAGAGGTTGAGCAGCTTTGCCCCACCCTGAGAGCCAGGGAGGGACTTTCTCTGGTGACAACTCAAGCTACAAGACCTAAGAGGGGCCTTTCTAAAGGGTCAGGAGCAGGATCAGAATCACAGAATTGATTGGGTTGGAAAAGACCTCCCAGATTATCAAGTCCAACCCTTGGTCCAACTCCAGTCCCTTTACCAGATCATGGCACTCAGTGCCACGGCCAAGCTCAGCTGAAAAACCTTCAGGAATGGGGAATCCACCCCCTCTCTGGGCAGCCCATTCCAATCCCTGAGCACTCTCTCTGCAAAGAATTTCTTTCTGCTCTCCAACTTCAATTTCCCCTGGCAGAGCTTGAGCCCATCGTGCCCCCTTGTCCTATTGCTGAGTGCCTGGGAGAAGAGACCAACCCCCAGCTGGCCAGAACTTCCCTTCAGGCAGTTCCAGACAGTGCTGAGGTCACCTCTGAGCCTCCTCTTCTCCAGGCTGAACACCCCCAGCTCCCTCAGCCTCTCCCCACAGCACTTGTGCTCCAGTCCCTTCTCCAGCCTCGTTGCTCTTCTCTGGCCCCCCTCCAGCCCCTCAATCTCTTGCCTCAACTGAGGGGCCCAGAACTGAACACAACACTCAAGGTGTGGCCTCCCCAAGGCAGAGTCCAGGGGAAGGGTCACTGCCCTGGGCCTGCTGGCCACGCTAGTTTGGATCCAGGCCAGGATCCCATTGGCCTTCTTGGCCACCTGGGCACACTGGTGGCTCCTGTTGAGCTTCCTGTCCCTCAGTCCCCCCAGGTCCCTCTGCCTGGCTGCTCTCCAGCCACTCTGTGCCCAGCCTGGAGTGCTGCAGGGGTTGGGGTGGCCAAAGGGCAGGACCTGCACTTGGCCTTGTTGAACTCCATCCCATTGCAATCAGCCTATCCCTCAAGTCTCTCCAGATCCCTCTGCAGAGCCCTCCTGCCTTCCAGCAGGTCGACACTCCAAGAAGGGACCTCCAAGATGACAGAGCCTGAAGGAAAGGGAGCAAAGTGGTTTTACAGTGTTTTTATGGAATTTTGCTGCTAAAATCTGTGAAGTGGCAGCCCTGAACTTCCCTTGAACTTCCCTTGAACTTCAGTACTTGGAGAAGTTTTGATCTTTAGGAACCTGCTTCCTGTTTTCTCACTGTGCAACTTCCAGAAGGACCCACATCCAGCTGCATGTGGAGAAACCCTCTATAAATGTTGGAAGCTTCCAAAATTTCAGTCCTGCATGACCCCTCTCTCCACTGCTGGAGGCTGCCCCACACAGTTCCTCCCTCCCACATGCCAATCCCTGCCATGTGACCCAGAGCAGAAGTGGGAGCAGAGGTTTCTTCCTCGCTTTGCTGCCAAGGTGCTCCAGGAGTGTCATCCATCAAGTCTCACCCCACATCCCAATCCCACAATGCAGGAAGAAAAGCTGGAAAGCAATTGCAGTCTCAGCAGAGGTTCACCTGGAGAAGAGAAGGCTCCAGGGAGACCTGAGAGCCCCTTCCAGTGCCTAAAGGGGCTCCAGGAGAGCTGGAGAGGGACTGGGGACAAGGGATGGAGGGACAGGACACAAGGAATGGCTTCAAACTGTAAAAGAAATGAAAGAATGAGATTTTTTACAGTGAGGGTGGTGAGATCCTGGCACCTCAGTGGAATTACCCCCCTCAACCCCACCTGCAGAGCTGCCCCAGCCCTGGGGAACAGCATCCAAGGGATGTGGAGCTGCTGGAGGAGCCCAGAGGAGGCCCTGAAGATGCTCCAGGGTTGGAGACCCTCTGGAAGAGCTGGGGGGTCACCTGGAGAAGAGAAGGCTCCAGGGAGACCTGAGAGCCCCTTCCAGTGCCTGAAGGGGCTCCAGGAGAGCTGGAGAGGGACTGGGGACAAGGGATGGAGGGACAGGACACAGGGAATGGCTTCAAACTCACAGAGAACATGTTTAAATGGGATATTGGGAAGGAATTGTTGACTGTGAGGGTGGGCAGGGCCTGGCACAGGTTGGGCAGAGAAGCTGTGGCTGCCCCATCCCTGGGAGAGTCCAAGGCCAAGCTGGAGTAACCTGGGATAGTGGAAGGTATCCCTGCCCATGGCATGGAACTGGATGGGCTTTGAGGTCCCTTCCAACCCAACCCATTCCAGGATTCCATCAGACATTCCCACCTCTGCCTTTGCTTTTCTCTCCATGGGTGTCTCCAGCCCTGGCTCCTCTGCTGGGACCTGAGCCCTGGCAGTGTCTGACCCTGCAGACATTTCAGCTGAATTACAATTTCTGGCCTCCTGAAGCATCTTCATTAAGAGGACAAGTTGGCAAACTCCAGAGCTGTCAGGCTGAGTCCTGTCAGAGCCCCTTCTCCTTTCCAGCCACGCTCAGGCAGAGAAAGCACCGGGAGCACTTTGAGCAAAACGAGCCTTCTCTTTCCATTTAATCAGCCCCTTGGATTAATTAAATATGAATTGATTGTAAGGGACATTAATTGAGATTTAAAAGAGATACATTGTGATTAACTCCAAATAACAGAGGCAATAAACTGGAAGCTTATTAATACAATAATCCCGTGGGAATCATTTGGAGCTTTTCCTCCCCACCCCCCTCCAGGGCCTTGCAGGGGCCACCACAACTTCCAGACCAATTAACACAACACACATTTTCAATTAGCTGCTCTCTCCCTTGCTGGCTTTCCCCTCCTTGGCATCCCATATCCATCAGCTTTGGGAATCTCCTGCCTCCCTCCTGCTCCTTTGATGTCCATAATTTGGGAGAATGTTCAGCTGCTCTTTTATCAGGCTGGGAACAGGGAGAAATGAGTTTGATTCTCACACCAAACAATCATCTTCAAATATATCATTATAATATCTATTACAATAATTAAAAAAAAATTAAAAAATGAATAATATAAAGACCAGAGAAAGGCTTTTGCAATGTCACCATTTTGCATCGATTTTTGCCACATCACCTTCATTATTTCTCGCAGCCAAACCCAATGTGAGGCTGGAAAAACTTCAGGAAGGAGAAAAGGAGTTGTGGGAGAGCTCCTGTGCTTCCTGTCCCTCTCTCTGCCACGGTCACACATGTTCCTGCTCTTTGGCCATGCTCAGATGGATCATTTCTTTTTCTCACCCTGTTTGCCCACAATAAATTATTAGAAAAAACCCTCCACTAAGTTTTCCTGTTTCTTAGACAGTCCCCAAAAGGGCAGGGCTGGGGAAGGAAACCTCCCTGCAGGAGCACACAGAGCACTCTGTGTCCTTTTTTCTATGCAAAACCCCTTATTTTTTTTTTAATCAATATCTTTTCCTACCATGAAAGCCCCTCTTTGAAATAAAATTGTACATGTGGCCCTTTGGGGTTAATTATCAGATGCTGCTCTTGGATGTTTTTCTTTTAGAGAGGCTGAAAAAGGGAAAAATGCCAAGTCAAGGCACTGAGTTACCAGTCAAAAATACACACATTTATGTATCACAGAGATGAGGTTTTGAAGTCTTGTTAATGATTTCCAGCCCTCATGACTCACCATTAAGGACCATTCCTCTCGTCACAGTCAGATGAAATTGTTGCTGATCACAAAAATGGGTTTCCCATCCCAGAATTGTTTTAAGAATTTCACGATGCTCTGACTTGGAAGGGAGAGAAAAGCTCAAATTTGTACCTTTTTATGGTTGTGATCCTCCAGAATCCCAATGGAAGGAGAACATGAGAACATTCATAAGTATATAATTTGAATTTGTTAATGGAAATGAGGCTTGTCCAGAAGGAAATTGTATTAAAATAAGGAATATAAAATATCCACACAAA
>JAJPCS010008669.1:0-10032 GCA_021164005.1 Willisornis vidua nigrigula | reverse complement strand
CCCAGGGAAAAGGTGGCAGCCCTGGGCTCTCAGGTGCCAATGGTGGGGCCCCATTACCCCTAGAAAAGCAGCAATCCCCTTCTCTCCTGACAACTTATCCCTGAGAGGAACCTTCGTCCGTCTGCAATTCTGGGATGAGAAAGCGCACTTTCACAGATCTGCACGTGGCACGCACTGTCGAGCTTTGTGACCAGGGAAAAGGTGGCAGCCCTGGGCTCTCAGGTGCCAATAGTGGGCCCCCATTACCACTAGAAAAGGAACAATCGCTTTTTGTCCTGGCACCTTTTCCCTGGCAGGAAACTTTGCCCATCTGGAACTCTGGGCTGAAAAAGGGCACTTTCCTGGACCCGCACGTGGCACGCACCGTCGAGCTTTACGCCCAGGAAAAAGGTGGCAGCCCTGTGGTCTTACGTTACAATGGTGGGGCCCCATTACCCTTGGAAAAGGAGCATTGGATTTCTGTCCTGGCACCTTTTCCCGGGCAGGAATCTTCGTCCGTCTGGAATTCTGAGCTGAAAAAAGGCACTTTCCCGGACCCGCACGTGGCACGCGCAGTCGAGCTTTGCTCCCAGGTGATAATGGTTGGGCCCCATTACCCCTAGAAAGGGAGCAATCGCTTTCTCTCCTGGCACCTTTTCCCTGGCAGGAATCTTCATCTGTATGGAATTCTGGGCTGAAAAATGGCACTTGCCCGGACATGCACATGGCTGGCACCGTCGAGCTTTGCAACCAGGGAAAAGGTGGCAGCCCTGGGCTCTCAGGTGCCAATAGTGGGCCCCCATTACCACTAGAAAAGGACCAATCGCTTTCTCTCCTGGCACCTTTTCCCTGGCAGGAATCTTCGTCCGTCTGGAGTTCTGCGCTGAAAAACGGCTCTTACCCAGACCTGCACGTGGCACGCACCATCGAGCTTTGCGCCCAGGGAAAAGGTGGCATCCCTGGGCTCTCAGGTACCAATGATAGGGCCCCATTACCCCTAGGAAAGGAGCAATCGCTTTCTGTCCTGGCACCTTTACCCTGGCAGGAATCTTCATCCGTCTGGAATTCTGGGCTGAAAAATGGCACTTACCGGACACGCTCGTCGCACGCACTGTCAAGCTTTAAGCCCAGGGAAAAGGTGGCAGCCCTGGGCTCTCAGGTGCCAATGGTGGGGCCCCATTACTCGTAGAAAAGTAGCATTGGCTTTCTGTCCTGGCACATTTTCCCTGGCAGGAATTATCGTCCGTCTGGAGTTCTAGGCTGGAAAAGGGCACTTTCCCACACCTGCACGTGGTACGCACCGTCGAGCTTTGCGCCCAGGGAAAAGGTGGCAGCCCTGTGGTCTTAGGTGACAACGGTGGGGCCCCATTACCCTTGGAAAAGGAGCATTGGATATCTGTCCTGGCACCTTTACCCGGGCAGGAATCTTCGTCCGTCTGGAATTCTGGGCTGAAAAAAGGCACTTTTCCGGACACGCACGTGACACGCACCGTCGAGCTTTGCGCCAAGGGAAAAGGTGGCAGCCCTGGGCTCCCAGGTGATAATGGTTGGGCCCCATTACCCCTAGAAAGGGAGCAATCACTTTCTGTCCTGGCACCTTTTCCCTGGCAGGAATTATCGTCTGTCTGGAATTCTGGGCTGAAAACTGGCACTTTTCCTGATCAGCATGTGGCACGCACCGTCAAGCTTTGCGTCCAGGGAAAAGGTGGCAACCCTGGGCTCTCAGGTGCCAATGGTTGAGCCCCATTACCCCTGGAAAGGGAGCATTGGATTTCTGTCCTGGCACCTTTTCCCGGGCAGGAATGTTCGTCCGTCTGGAATTCTGGGCTGAAAAAGGGCACTTTACTGGACCCACACGGGTCACGCACAGTCGAGTTTTGCGCCCAGGGAAAAGGTGGCAGCCCTGGGCTCTCAGGTGCCAATGGTGGGGCCCCATTACCCCTAGAAAAGCAGCAATCCCCTTCTCTTCTGACAACTTATCCCTGAGAGGAACCTTCGTCCGTCTGCAATTCTGGGATGAGAAAGCGCACTTTCACAGATCCGCACGTGGCACGCACTGTCGAGCTTTGTGACCAGGGAAAAGGTGGCAGCCCTGGGCTCTCAGGTGCCAATAGTGGGCCCCCATTACCACTAGAAAAGGAGCAATCGCTTTCTGTCCTGGCACCTTTTCCCGGGCAGGAATCTTCGTTCGTCTGGAATTGTGGGCTGAGAAAGGGCACTTTCCTGGACCCGCACGTGGCACGCACCGTCGAGCTTTGCGCCCAGGAAAAAGGTGGCAGCCCTGTGGTCTTAGGTTACAATGTTGGGGCCCCATTACCCTTGGAAAAGGAGCATTGGATTTCTGTCCTGGCACCATTTCACGGGCAGGAATCTTCGTCCGTCTGGAATTCTGAGCTGAAAAAAGGCACTTTCCCGGACCCGCACGTGGCAGGCACAGTCGAGCTTTGCTCCAAGGTGATAATGGTTGGGCCCCATTACCCCTAGAAAGGGAGCAATCACTTTCTCTCCTGGCACCTTTTTCGCTGGCAGGAATTATCGTCTGTCTGTAATTCTGGGCTGAAAAAGGGCACTTTTCCTGATCAGCATGTGGCACGCAGCGTCAAGCTTTGTACCCAGGGAAAAAATGGCAGCCCTGGGCTCTCAGGTGCCAATGATGGGACCCAATTACCCCTAGAAAAGGAACAATCGCTTTGTGTCCTGGCACCTTTTCCCTGGCAGGAATCTTCGTATGTCTGGAATCTGGGCTGAAAAAGGGCACTTGCCCGGACCCACATGTGGCACGCACCGTCGAGCTTTGCGCCCAGAGAAAAGGTGGCAGCCTTGGGGTCTCAGGTGCCAATGGTGGGGCCCCATTACCCCTAGAAAAGGAGCAATCACTTCCTGTCCTGGCACCATTTCCCTGGCAGGGATCTTCGTCCGTCTGGAATTCTGGGCTGCAAATGGGCACTTTCCTAGACCCGCACGTGGCACGCACGGTCGAGCTTTGCGCCAGATAAAAGGTGGCAGCCCTGGGGTCTCAGGTGCCAATGGTGGGGCCCCATTACCCCTAGAAAAGGAACAATCGCTTTCTGTCCTGGCACCTTTTCCCTGGCAGGAATCTTCACCCGTCTGGAATTCTGGGCTGAAAAAGGGCACTTTCTCGGACCCACACGTGCCATGCACCGTTGAGCTTTGCGCCCAGGGAAAAGGTGGCAGCCCTGGTCACTCAGGTGCCAATCGTGGGACCCCATTACCACTGGAAAGGGAGCATTGCATTTATGTCCTGGCACCTTTTCCCTGGCAGGAATCTTCGTCCGTCTGGAATTCTGGGCTGAAAAAGGGCACTTTCCCGGACCCACACGTGGCACGCACCGTCGAGCTATGCGCCCTGGGAAAAGGTGGCAGCCCTGGGCTCTCAGGTGCCAATAGTGGGGCTCCATTACCACTAGAAAAGGAGCAATCGCTTTCTGTCTTGGCACCATTTCCCTGGCAGGAATCTTCGTTCGTCTGGAATTCTGGGCTGAAAAAGGGCACTTTCCCGGACCCTCAAGTGGCACGCACCGTCGAGCTTTGCGCCCAGGGAAAAGGTGGCAGCCCTGCGGTCTTAGGTGCCAAGAGTGGAGCCCTATTACCCCTGGAAAGGGAGCATTGGATTTCTGTCATGGCACCTTTTCCCGGGCAGGAATCTTGGTCCGTCTGGAATTCTGGGCTGAAAAAGGGCACTTCCCCGGACCCGCACATGCCATGCACCATCGAGCATTGCACCAAGGGAAAAGGTGGCAGCCCTGGGCTCTCATGTCCCAATAGTGGGGCCATATTACCCCTAGAAAAGGAGCAATTGCTTTCTCTCCTGGCACCTTTTCCCTGGCAGGAATCTTCGTCCGTCTGGAATTATGGGCTGAAAAAGGGCACTTGCCCGGACCCGCATGTTACACGCACCGTCGAGGTTTGCGCCCAGGGAAAAGGTGGCAGCCCTGTGCTCTCAGGTGCCAATGGTGGCGCCCCATTACTCCTATAACATAAAGAGTTGTTTTCTGTCCTGGCACCTTTTCCCTGGCAGGAATCTACGTCTGTCTGGAATTCTGGGCTGAAAATGGGCACTTGCCCGGACCCGCACGTGGCACGCACGGTCGAGATTTGCGCCCAGGGAAAAGGTGGCAGTCCTGGGCTCTCAGGTGCCAATGGTGAGAACCCATTACCCCTAGAAAAGGAGCAATCGCTTTCTGTCCTTGTGCTTTTTCCCTGGCAGGAATCTTCGTCCGTCTGCAATTCTGGGCTGAAAAAGGGCACTTGCCCAGACACGCACGTGGTAGGCACCATCCAGCTTTGCTCTCAGGGAAAAGGTGGCAGCCCTGGGCTCTCAGGTGCCAATGGTGGGGCCCCATTACCCCTAGAAAAGGATCAATTGCTTTCTGTCCTGGCACCTTTTCCCTGGCAGGAATCTTCGTCCGTCTGGAATTCTGGGCTGCAAAAGGGCACTATCTTGGACCCGTAAGTGGCACGCACCGTCGAGCTATGCGCCCAGGGAAAAGGTGGCAGCCCTGGGCTTTCAGGTGCCAATAGTGGGGCCCCATTGCCACTAGAAAGGGAGCATTGGATTTCTGTCCTGGCAACTTTTCCCTGGCAGGAATCTTCGTCCATCTGGAATTCTGGGCTGAAAAAGATCACTTGCCCAGACCCGCACGTGCCATGCACCGTCGAGCATTGCGCCAAGGCAAAATGTGACAGCCCTGGGCTCTCTGGTGCCAATAGTGGGGCCCCATTACCCCTAGAAAATCGACTATCACTTTCTGTCCTGGCACATTTTCCCTGGCAGGAATCTTTTCCATGTGCAATTCTGGGCTGAAAAAGGGCACTTTCCCGGACCCGCATGTGGCACGCACCGTCGAGCTTTGCGACCAGGGAAACGGTGGCAGCCCTGGGCTCTCAGGTGCCAATGGTCGCGCCCCATTACTCCTAGAACATAAACAATTGCTTTCTGTCCTGGCACCTTTTCCCTGGCAGGAATCTCCGTCCGTCTGGAATTATGGGCTGAAAAAGGGCACTTGCCCGGACCCGCACGTGGCACGCACCGTCGAGCTTTGCGCCCAGGAAAAGGTGGCAGCCCTGGGCTCTCAGGTGCCAATGGTGGGGCCCCATTACCCCTAGAAAAGGAACAATCGCTTTCTGTCCTGGAACCTTTTTCCTGGCAGGAATCTTCCTTCGTCTGGAATTGTGGGCTGAAAAAGGGCACTTTCCCGGACTCGCACAGGGCACCCACCGTCGAGCTTTGCGCCAGAGAAAAGGTGGCAGCCCTGGGCACTCAGGTGCCAATGGTGGGGCCCCATTACCCCTAGAAAAGGAGCAATCACTTCCTGTCCTAGCACCTTTTCCCTGGCAGGAATCTTTGCCCATCTGGAATTCTGGGCTGAAAAAGCACACTTTACCAGACCAGCACGTGGCACGCACTGTCGAGGTTTTCGCCCAGACAAAAGGTGGCAGCCCTGCGGTCTCAGGTGCCAATGGTGGGGCCCCATTGCCCCTAGAAAAGGAGCAATCGCTTTCTGTCCTGGCACCTTTTCCCTGGAAGGAATCTTCGTCCGTCTGGAATTCTGGGCTGAAAATGGGCACTTTCCTGGACCCGCACGTGGCACGCACTGTGAAGCTTTCCGCCCAGGGAAAAGGTGGCAGCCCTGGGCTCTCAGGTGCCAATGGTGGGGCCACATTACCCCTAGCAAAGGATCAATCGCTTTCTCTCCTTGCTGCTTTTCCCTGGCAGGAATCTTCGTCCGTCTGGAATTCTGGGCTGAAAAAGGGCTCTTGCCCAGACCAGCACGTCGCACGCACCGTCGAGCTTTGCGCCCAGGGATAAGGTGGCAGCCCTGGGCTCTCAGGTGCCAATGATAGGGCCCCATTACCCCTAGGAAAGGAGCAATCACTTCCTGTCCTGGCACCTTTACCCTGGCAGGAATCTTCATCCGTCTGGAATTCTGGGCTGAAAAAGGGCACTTTACCGGACACGCTCGTCGCACGCACTGTCAAGCTTTAAGCCCAGGGAAAAGGTGGCAGCCCTGGGCTCTCAGGTGCCAATGGTGGGGCCCCATTACTCGTAGAAAAGTAGCATTGGATTTCTGTCCTGGACCCTTTTCCCTGGCAGGAATCCTTGCCCATCTGGAATTCTGGGCTGAAAAAGGGCACTTGTCTGGACCCGCAAGTGGCACGCACCGTCGAGCTTCGCTCCCAGAGAAAAGGTGGCAGCCCCGGGCTCTCAGGTGCCAATAGTGGGCCCCCATTACGACTAGAAAGGGATCAATCGCTTTCTGTCCTGGCACCTTTTCCCTGGCAGGAATCTTCATCTGTATGGAATTCTGGGCTGAAAAATGGCACTTGCCCGGACATGCACTTGTATGGCACCGTCGAGCTTTGCGACCAGGGAAAAGGTGGCAGCCCTGGGCTCTCAGGTGCCAATAGTGGGCCCCCATTACGACTAGAAAAGGATCAATCACTTTGTGTCCTGGCACCTTTTCCCTGGCAGGAATCTTCGTTCGTCTGGAATTGTGGGCTGAAAAACGGCACTTTCCCGGAACCACACGGGTCACGCACAGTCGAGTTTTGCGCCCAGGGAAAAGGTGGCAGCCCTGGGCACTCAGGTGCCAATGGTGGGGCCCCATTACCCCTAGAAAAGGAGCAATCGCTTTCACTCCTGGCACCTTTTCCCCGGCAGGAATTATCCTCCATCTGGAATTCTGCGCTGAAAAAGGGCACTTTTCCTGATCAGCATGTGGCATGCACCGTCAAGCTTTGTACCCAGGGAAAAGATGGCAGCCCTGGGCTCTCAGGTGCCACTGATGGGGCCCCATTACCCCTAGAAAATTATCAATCGCTTTCTGTCCTGGCACCTTTTCCCTGGCAGGAATCATCGTTCGTCTGGAATTCTGGGCTGAAAAAGGGCACTTTCCCGGACATGAAGGTGGCACGCACCGTCCAGCTTTGCGCCCAGGGAAAAGGTGGCAGCCGTGGTCACTCAGGTGCCAATCGTGTGGCCCAATTACCCCTGGAAAAGGAGCATTGGATTTCTGTCCTGGCACCTTTTCCCTGGCAGGAATCTTCGTCCGTCTGGAATTCTGGGCTGAAAAAGGCACTTTCCCGGACCCGCACGTGGCACGCACCGTCGAGCTTTGCGCCCAGGGAAAAGGTGGCAGCCCTGGGCTCTCAGGTGCCAATAGTGGGGCTCCATTACCACTAGAAAAGGAGCAATCACTTTCTGTCCTGGCACCTTTTCCCTGGCAGGAATGTTCATTCGTCTGGAATTCTGGGCTGAAAAATAGAACTTGCCAGGACCCTCAAGAGGCACGCACCGTCGAGCTTTGCGCCCAGGGAAAAGGTGGCAGCCCTGCGGTCTTAGGTGCCAATGGTGGGGCCCCATTACCTCTGGAAAGGGAGCATTGGATTTCTGTCATGGCACCTTTTCCCTGACACGAATCTGCGTCCATCTGGAATTCTGGGCTGAAAAAGGGCACTTGCCCCGACCCGCACGTGCCATGCACCGTCGAGCATTGCTCCAAGGGAAAAGGTGGCAGCCCTGGGCTCTCAGGTGCCAATGGCGGGGCCGCATTACCCCTAGAAAAGGAGCAATTGCTTTCTGTCCTGGCACCTTTTCCCTGGCAGGAATCTTCGTCCGTCTGGAATTCTGGGCTGAAAATGGCATTTGCCAAAACTAGCACGTGGCACACACCGTCAAGCTTTGCGACCAGGGAAAAGGTGGCAGCCCTGGGCTCTCAGGTGCCAGTAGTGGGGCCCCATTACCACTAGATTGGGTTTAATCGCTTTCTATCCGGGCACCTTTTCCCTGGCAGAAATGTTCGTCCGTCTGCAATTCTGGGCTGAAAAAGGCACTGGCTCAGACCCGCATGTGGCACGCACCGTCGAGCTTAGCGCCCAGGGAAAATGTGGCAGCCCTGGGATCTCAGGTGCCAATGGTGGGGCCCCATTACTCCTATAACATAAGCAATTGCTTTCTCCCCTGGCACCTTTTCCCTGGCAGGAATCTTCGTCTGTCTGCAATTCTGGGCTGAAAATGGGCACTTGCCCGGACCCGCACGTGGCAGGCACCATCCAGCTTTGCTCTCAGGGAAAAGGTGGCAGCCCTGGGCTCTCAGGTGCCAATGGTGGGGCCCCATTACCCCTAGAAAAGGAGCAACTGCTTTCTGTCCTGGCACCTTTCCCATGGCAGGAATCTTCATCTGTATGGAATTCTGGGCTGAAAAAAGGCACTGGCTCGGACCAGCGCGTGGCAGGCACCGTCGAGCTTTGAGCCCAGGGAAAAGGTGGCAGCCCTGGGCTCTCACGTGCCAATGGTGGGGCCACATTACCCCTAGAAAAGGATCAATTGCTTTCTGTCCTGGCACCTTTTCCCTGGCAGGAATCTTCATCCGTCTGGAATTCTGGGCTGCAAAAGGGCACTATCTTGGACCCACAAGTGGCATGCACCGTCGAGCTTTGCGCCCAGGGAAAAGGTGGCAGCCCTGGGCTTTCAGGTGCCAATAGTGGGGCCCCATTGCCACTAGAAAGGTGGCATTGGATTTCTGTCCTGGCACCTTTTCCCTGGCAGGAATCTTTGTCCATCTGGAATTCTGGACTGAAAAAAATCACTTGCCCAGACCCGCACGTGCCATGCACCGTCGAGCATTGCGCCAAGGCAAAATGTGGCAGCCCTGGGCTCTCTGGTGCCAATAGTGGGGCCCCATTACCCCTAGAAAAGCGACTATCACTTTCTGTCCTGGCACATTTTCCTTGGCAGGAATCTTTTCCATGTGCAATTCTGGGCTGAAAAAGGGCACTTTCCCGGACCCGCATGAGGCATGCACCGTCGAGCTTTGCGACCAGGGAAACGGTGGCAGCCCTGGGCTCTCACTTGGCAATGGTGGGGCCCCATTACTCCTAGAACATAAGCAATTGCTTTCTGTCCTGGCACCTTTTCCCAGGCAGGAATCTTTGTCCGTCTGGAATTCTGTGCTGTAAAAGGGCACTTGCCCGGAACCGCACGTGGCACGTATCGTCGAGCTTTGCGCCCAGGAAAAGGTGGCAGCCCTGGGCTCTCAGGTGCCAATGGTGGGGCCCCATTACCCCTAGAAAAGGAACAATCGCTTTCTGTCCTGGACCCTTTTCCCTGGCAGGAATCTTCCTTCGTCTCGAATTGTGGGCTGAAAAACGGCACTTTCCCGGACCCGCATGTGGCACGCACCGTCGAGCTTTGTGCCCAGGAAAAAGGTGGCAGCCCTGGGCTCTCAGGTGCCCATAGTGGGGCCACATTACCCCTAGAAAAGGAGCAATCGATTTCTTTCCTGGATCATTTTCTCTGGCAGGAATCTTTGCGCATCTGGAATTCTGGGCTGAAAAAGGGCACTTGTCCGGAACCGCATGTGGCACGCTCCGTCGAGCTTTGCGCCCAGGGAAAAGGTGGCAGCCCTGGGCTCTCAGGTGCCAATGGTGGAGCCCCATTACCACTAGATAGGGATCAATCGCTTTCTGTCCGGACACCTTTTCCCTAGCAGGAATGCTCGTCCGTCTGGAATTCTGGGCTGAAAAAATGCACTTGCTCAGACCCGCACATGGCACGCACGGTTGAGCTTTGCGCCCAGGGAAAAGGTGGCAACCCTGGGCTCTCAGGTGCCAATTGTCGCGCCCCATTACTCCTATAACATAAGCAATTGCTTTCTGTCCTGGCACCTTTTTCCAGGCAGGAATCTCCGTCCGTCTGGAATTCTGGGCTGAAAAAGGGCACTTGCCAGGACCCGCATGTGGCACGCACCGTCGAGCTTTGCGCCCAGGAAAAGGTGGCAGCCCTGGGCTCTCAGGTGCCAATGGTGGGGCCCCTTTACCCCTAGAAAAGGAACAATCGCTTTCACTCCTGGCACCTTTCCCCTGGCAGGAATCTTCCTTCGTCTGGAATTGTGGGCTGAAAAAGGGCACGTTCCCGGACCCGCACGTGGCACGCACCGTCGAGCTTTGCGCCAGAGAAAAGGTGGCAGCCCTGGGCTCTCAGGTTCCAATGGTGGGGCCCCATTACGCCTAGAAAAGGAGCAATCACTTCCT
>JAJPCS010008657.1:0-15991 GCA_021164005.1 Willisornis vidua nigrigula | reverse complement strand
AGGACAAGGGGGCACGATGGGCTCAAGCTCTGCCAGGGGAAATTGAAGTTGGAGAGCAGAAAAGAATTCTTTGCAGAGAGAGTGCTCAGGCATTGGAATGGGCTGCCCAGAGAGGGGGTGGATTCCCCATCCCTGGAGGTTTTTCAGCTGAGCTTGGCCGTGGCACTGAGTGCCATGATCTGGTAAAGGGACTGGAGTTGGACCAAGGGTTGGACTTGATGATCTCGGAGGTCTTTTCCAACCCAATCCATTCTATGATTCTGTGATTCATGGTCCTGGGGACAGAATAAGCTCTTCTCTCCAAGCTCCCACTGTGGCTGCAAACATCATGTTGGGTTATTTTCCAGCCATGTCCGTTCTCCCCCTCTCACTCCTGCTGGAGTGACTCAGAGCCACCTCGGCATTCCTGGCAGGTTCCGCTTCCCCCCAGCTCTCAGCAGCACTGACCGGGTCAAATGCTTATTTATAAATGAGCAGCTCGGTGCTGTTTGTGCATTTTCAGGCTGCAGGGATTGGTGGGCAGGCACTTAAATTATCTTTTCGTGCCACATCCTGTGGTGCCCTTGATTGATTTTGTTCTCAGTGTATCTCAGTGTTGTGCTGAGGTCTCGTCCCCACTGTCCTGCTGGTGTTTAACCTTCCTAATTCCAGCATGCTCATCCCAGAGTGGGATGTTGTCACCTCTGCTAGACCAGCTCAGTGTTGTCTCCTCCTGGGGAGGGGAATCAGCCCATTCCAAGCCCCAAGTGCTTTTTCTGGACACAGACACACTTTATTTAAACATGGTTCTCCAATATACTTGCTTTGCCCCTCATGACAAGGAAAGAGGTTTCAAGTGACTCAGGCAAGAGTCACATCTGCAAAAATCACAGGTCAATAGGCACTAATCTGTGTGCTTTAATACACTAATTATTGTATTAAATTAGCAACAAGCCATCTAGAACAGAAGACACCCCTTTCTCCTGTCGTGAGTTTGGTGATGGAGCAGCTCTTGGGTGTGGTGCTCGTACTGTGCCTGTCACGTGGAAGGTGCTTGGAACGGATGGAAGTTATTGGGGCCTTTTGGGAGACAGAAAACCAAAAAAGGCCTTCCTTCCCCTTCACTTGATCAGTGTGAGGTGAGAGCAGATGGACCCTCTGGGAGGTGCCCTGTTGTCCTCACAATACAGATGCTGTGTTGGGACTGGGAAGGAGATCAGTTTCAGGGGGAGAGGCTTTGGAGAGGCTTCATGTCTGGAGATTTCCTCTTCTTCCTGTACTTTCAGTCTTGGTGTTTTTTTCTGAAATTCCCCATTGCCTGGATCGTGCTGCTGCCTGAGAGAAGCTGGATGTTCCCTATGGACAACCAGATCCCTGGATTCTGTGCATGACCCTGGCGCTGTCAGGCTTGAGAAGAGCGAGAGGTCGAGCTGTTTCTGGAGAGGGAAACTCAGCCATGTCATTACACACATCCCCAATGCTGCTGCCTCTAAATCCCCAGTAGGTCAAGGCACCACGTGCTGCCTGCTGTCCCAATCCCTCTGTCTGCCCATTCCCATTGCTGTCCACCTAAATCCACCTTCTCCACTGGGACCATCTTCTTGGCCTGCCCCGTCTCTCCCCATGCATACCCTCATCTCCTGAGTTCCTCTCTGTCCTGGTTCAGCAGGTGGGACCAGTTTATCACAGTCTGGGTGTGACCAAAGCTGTGCATTCTACACCCTCCATTCATTTCCCAGGAACTGGTAACAATGGCCCATTGGCAGCAGCTGCCCAGGGCACACCTGACCCCTCAGGCTGGGAGCTGGCTGGGAGCTGGCTGGGAAAGAAGCCTGGCAGAGGAGCTGGGAGAACTCCCCTCTGGGGACTCCTTGGCACCTCCACACCCACCTGAGGGCTCAGCTCTGCTCATGGGCCAGCAACGATTCCAAAATCCCCCCTGACTCCCAGAGTCAGATCCCCCAGTGTGGAACTCCCTGTCCTGGGGGAGGGACTGGGGGCTCCCACCTGCACCTGAGGGGATGGAATCTGGGGGTTTGGGGAGTTGTGGGACCCTCTTGTCAGATCCAGAGGAGGAGCAGAACCTCAACAGGAGGAGCCCACCACTCTCCACCAGACTGTGCCATCATCTGCACCAACAGGTTTGTCCCCTCCTTTTCCTTTGGACTCGGGGGAACCACGTGGGGCTCAGCACAGGGGCCACCAAACCCCACTGTGTTTGTGCCCCAGGGGGTGGGTTACACTGCTGGGTTTGTGGGTTAAACCCAATTTCTCTTTGTGCCATTGCATTTATTGTAATATTGTTATTAAACTGTGACTCTGACTTCTAATCTCTTTCATGTTGGGTTCATTTCTCCTGCCTGTTTACCTTTAAACCAGCACACTGTCTCCATCCCCTTTCTGAAGGGCAGGCACCTCCTGCTTTGCTGCAGGATCTTCACCTTCCACTGTTGCTCCCTCCATGATCCCAGGGAGCTCTTCCCTAATCCACCCCTTGTGCCTTCAGCAATCCTCCCTTTTTTTCCATAGTTGTCTCCTCTCTGCTTCATAGCCAAGTGCAAAAGGTGCTTGTAGGAAATCCTCCCTAAAAGTGGCCACCAGCCATGGAAAACCTCCCATGGATTACTTTTCCCTCAGGAACCACACTGGGCATGCATATCCCTTTCTCCTTCTTGGCAACAACTGCCTCTTCCTCGTGGCCATTTCTTACACTGCCGAGCTCCTGTGGGACATCTCCTAGGAAAACAAGGTAGAGTCACTGAAATTACTTCCCAAATGGAAGTTATTAGCATGAGTTTCTCATCAAAAAACAATAACAGGGGATTTAACTTCTTTTTTTGTTGTTGTTTGTTTTGATGGAAGCCGGGATGCGTAAGAGAGCCGACAACACATATCCAGGAGATAATTAGATTGAAAGAAAACCACCCCTCTGAAGACAATGAGATGATAAAAGAGATCAAGGTCCCCGGGAAAGCTTAATCCTTCCCTCTTTTTCCATTACTTCTCAGGTTATTTCACTTTGCTATTAAGAAATTTGATTTGCTGATGAGCAGGGGAGGAAACTTCCAGGCTTGGGGAAAAAGCAGTTGGGTTGTGTGAGGACAAGCTATTAACGATTCAGTGATTGTAGGAACCCTGGAGGTAGAGAGTCCCCCTGTGAATCAGCAGGCTTTGGGTGGGACAAGGCTGATTAAATCCTTCTTCTGTCACTGGAGATGTCCCACAGTCACCCTCAATGACAACAGATAAAAATAGTCTGTACCCAAGGTCCGTCCAAACCTGCCTGTGTCCCTTTGACCATGGGCACCAAGTCTCAGGGAATTTTGGAGTTCAGGTCTTCTAGAGGTGTCTTTGTGGGGGTATTTGTGCCTTTCCTAGAGCTGATTGGAATGTTGGAAGGTCCCCACGTCCTCATGGTCAAGGCTTCAGCTTGGGAGGAGCTCCCGTTATGTTGAAGACATGTCTGCAGCCTTGCTTGCAGCAAGGGGGGACCCTCTCTGGAGGACAAGTCCTCTTGTGGGGTGCCCTTCCCTGGGAACTTCCCTCACCACCACACGAGGCTCTTTGCCTGTGCATGGGACAGTCACTTGCAGGAGGAAGTTTGTTCTGAGTCTCATGGGACCTCTGCTTGGAGGTTCTCAGGGTGCAGGAGCCCTTAGTAATGAAAGTCTTGATAAAAGAGCTTCTCACCATGGGGGAGACGTATCTTTCTCCCCTTGAGTGGCTTTTAGAATCCTCCCTTTACTTCTGGTTCCTTTCCCTGGCAGTTGGTGGCTCAGTGATGATAATTCTCTTCCCAGCTGATGGACCCCCTGGTCTGAAACCCCCCAGCAGATCCCACCTCCTCTCCAAGCAAGTGGTGGGACCTCCTGGCCCACCCCATGCAGTAGCAGATCCAACCCCTCTCTGGAGTGAACTCTGGAGGCTCTTGGAACACCAGGAAAAGCCCTTAATTGCTTCAGCATTTGGAAGTACTTCACTGACATCCATCAGAAGACCCTCGTCTGCCTTTGTCCAAATTTCTGCAGCTGAAGGTAAATAAGAGACCCTTGGCCACCTCAAACACTGCAAAATGCTCCTCTCAGATGCTGGGAAGCAGCTGCCAAACTGGACTGGATGCCTTGGAATTGTCTACCTATTATTCCATTGTTTTGGGTGTGCACTTCCTAAATGCTGGTGGGTTTGTTTCCAGGTGACAAAGGAAGGTTTGAACACCTGAGGTTGCAGACACCAGGATGGAGTAAAGATCATGAGAGGTGGAATAATGGGATCCAGCTTTGTGGGAGCAGGTGGAAGGGCAGCACCTCCCTCTGCCACCAGTGCTGAAGGAAAACTGCCTTTTGGCCCTTGCAAAGCCACAATGAAGTGCTGTGGGCCCTTATCCCACCATCAGACTGGGCTGGTAGAGCCTCATCACCACTGGTGTTGGGGTCTGGTGTGTGTGGGGACGTGTGGGCAGGTGGGAAAGGCAGCCCCGTGTCACCCAGTGGTGAGCAGGTTGTGCCTGTGCGGTGGGCCCTTCCCCTTCCCAACTCCAGGGCTCTGGTGCTTTCTCACCCCACTGCTAAAAACTGGCCTTTCCCTGTCCCTGCAGGAAGGAATCAGACAAATTCCACAGCTGTGCCTCTGCTGGAATGAGGCTGCACAGCAGGACCCAGCCCTGATCCCGGGCTGTGCCCTGGCTGCAGTCCAGGGTGGATAATTACACCACAGAGCAATGTGTCCCTGCTCCTTCCCTAAAGCTCCAACCAGGATTGTTATTTCCTACTCCCCCTCTTTGTCTGAGTGGCCAAGACCAGACCCCCACCATGGGGCTTAAAAATGAGATTTTTTTAGCTTGCCATGGGAAGTTTTCCTTCTTTTTCCAGCTCAGACACCTCTTGAAGGAGAAGCTGTGGTGGCAGCAGGTTGTCCATCCCACCTGGCTGGGGAAGGGAGGCTGCAAACTCACATCAAGGAGTTTGGCTCAGCTTTTCAGCATGAATTATTAATGCCCAGGCGGCCTCTCTGGGAGCAGAGCTCTGCCTAATTCTGGAGCAGACTGATGGCAGCTGGGAGGAGCTTGTGTTCATATTGTCACCTTCACCCCCCAGAATTCCTGGAGGGACATTTCTCCCCTCGCTCAGAGTCGTGTCCAGCGATGGGTCTTGCAGGACCAGCTCCTCGCTCTGCTGCTCCCGGAGCTGGTGTGGACATTGGGATTTCTCTCCTGTCAGGATGCTGTTCCTCTCCCTTTGCTTTCTCCTCCACCTGGAGACACTCTTAGGCTGTTCCCTTTCAGGGTTTGATGGACAGAAACCTCTCACATGAGTTTGATGCGATGGGAGGTGTTTGGAGACTGCTTTCGTCTCTGGCTGGATCAATAATTAATATGTTGATCCAGAGCAGTATTATAAACTGGGTAAATATTTTTTTCATCCTTTTTTTCTCTCCCCTTTTTTTTTCTTCCCTTCCCCATTCTTTTTAAGCAGGAAAAGAGGAACAGCAGCCATCAGTGTCACTGCTCAGGGGGGATTTTTCAGTCTCCCTGCAGGGCTTGCACCCTCCTCCCTGTTGAGGTGCTCTCTCCAGTCTCTCTGAGCTGGAGATGGCCCTGGCTGTCTCCAGCCCAGGCCTCTTGGTTAGGTGACACAGAGGGTGAACAATTCCTGGGAATTTTCAGGTTTAGACTTTTTAAAGCTCTTCTTTTAATGAGGACCTCACATATAATGGCATGGAGCCTTTTTAAAGCATCTGAGATCCCTCTGGTGATGCTCAGCTCATTCATGTTTTGGGGGCTGCTAGAATGTGATGCTGTGAGAGACCCCATTAAACAGACTCCGAGCCAAGTTAGTGTGGGATAAGATAAAGAGGTAGATTCTTTAATGTCTAGGCTTAGGGCTTTTAGGAATACATGATGGCATGCCCCCCCGAACACTGATTTCCATGGGTTTATAATAATGTCCACCCAATCCCCAGTTCCCACATCTCTTGGTCCAGCCCCCTCCTGCTCCCAGTCACACCTCATCAGGATTTGAGTCAGGGGTCAGTGGGACCCTCTGTCTTCATCATTCTCTTCCTCCTCAGCACACACAGGGCTCTTGGAGCTTTCCCAGTGTTGTCAGACCCAAGGTTGCTGGCTCATGTTTATGTCTCATTCTGCAGGCCTTTGGATATTCTTCAGCTTTCTGCCTTGAACTGAGTCTAAACAACTAAAAGAATTTGAGCTACTGATAAATGGCAGAGTTTAGCATGTGTGAACATTGAACTGGAGCTGTTAGAAATATTAGCAAACTGAATTTGCCTTTTATTACAGTCACAAGTTGTTCTAAAATCTACAAAAATCAAAACCCCAATGGGCATCAAATGCTCCACGGGGATTTGGTCTGGTTTCTCCAGCATCTTCCCACTGACCATTTTTATTACACATTTTTTAGTCTTAGTGCCTCTAAGACTCATGATTGGATTCAGAAATCACATCACTCAGTGTGCTCCTCGGGTGGAGGAGATCTTGGGAAGAGAGACGGAAGTGTCCTTGGCAGAGAGTTTCCAGCAGCTGAATCTCCAAACCCTACTTGGACAGCAAACGAAGGGCACCTTTCCAGAAGCCTTTGGTGCCCAAGCTGCTGACTTAAAACCATCTTGGCCTCGGTGCTGACACAGTTTTGAAGGTCATTTCATCAGCCTGTTGGTGTTTGTTTTGGAGGACACAAGGGCTGACATGATTCACCTGAGGCCAATTATCCCCATGGCATTTGGGCTCCTTAAATATGCAAAGAGGAGTTTTCTCCTCTCACTCATCTGCAGAACTCACCTCTGTCTTTCATGATGTTCCTTGAGGTTCCAGAGCCCCAAATTAAAATATCTGTAACTTCAGCACCTCCTAATCCCTCAAATATCTGCTAAATTACTCTCTGAGATGCCTTGGGAGCAGAGCTAATTCCAAATGGCATTAGCCTAAATTCAGGATGTCCGACTGGTGTATTTAAAATCACTAACTCTGAGCCCCATTCATCTCATTTTCCTGTCTTTAATAGATGTCCTGCCTCCATGCTGAGAATATTTCTGCTTCTGAGAACGTTGCTGGATTTTCATTAAGAGTTTCCAGTGGATAATATCTTGTTTCAAAGGCTTTATTTAAACAATGTAAATCTGCATCGATGCTTTATTTGGCTTTTGGATTCCCACCCTTTCCAGTTAATACACTTGGTTCAACCTGGTCTGTTGGTCTGGGGGGATGAGAGACAACGTTGTTCAGCCCTGACATGGAAGATAATCCTGGGGTGAGCTGGACAAATAAGCTTGTTCTGGTCCCACCACTTTTGGGTGGTTTCCTCTCCTGTGGTAGGACATGTGACTCCCTCTTGACACCAGGAAAGGATTTGATTTCTCTGCAACCACATTAATAGCCCTGTTAATTCAGGATGAACCTTTCATCACCTTTCTCATTTCTCTGCTCAAATCCTGTGCCTGCAAGAAGGTCACACTGTTTGGAATGCCATGGGCTGGGCTTGTTGGGGGTGGTCCCCTCCCCAGGCTGTGCTCTGTTACCCCCATGCCACCAGAGCAGTTCTTTCAGGTTGTGGACCTCTGTTTCTTCACTGTTTCTGTCTGATTTGGGCTCTAAAAGGACCACAAACATCCAAGTGAATTTCTTGCTGGATTTGCTCCAGACCCTGAGAGCAGTTGGAGAAGAGAACACTTGTCCTCAGCCCAAACTTCTCCCTGAGGGACACTGTGCTCCAGATTTCTCTCTTGCTTTGGGACAGCCAAGTTTGCCTCTCTATTGAAGTCTCTCTGCAAGGTGGATCTGAAGTGGGTCTCCTGTGATGTTGTGGGAAGGGCCCTGGTGGGACATTCTGCTTCATCTCCAGCCTCTGTGTATCTTCTTGGGGTGGGTGTGAAGTTATTCCTGCTGGATTTGGGGGCTTACCCAGACCTTGGGGAATGGGATGTGATCTCCTTGCACAAATGGAGACTGAAGCTTGAACCCACATGCCCCTGTGACAAATCCCCCTTTATGTGGTACCCAACAGGGATTCATCCTCCCCAAGCACTAGCTGGGAGCACATCCACCTTCCTGGGGCTGAAATCAGGTAACAGCAGGGGGAAAAGCTCAAAAATAGAAGAAAAATCAGAGAAAAACCATAGAATTCCTTGAAGGTTGTTCACCTGGGGCCTCTGGAGGATGAGCCAAGATGCCATCCGTGTGCAGCTCTCTTCCAGCTACGTGGGCAAGGGAGAGAGCTGGAGGAGCTGGAAGTACAGAGCCTGCCAGACAAGGAAACAAGCTGGAGGGGGAAGGAACCAGAGGGAGACACCCTCAGATCACGAGCACCTTTGAAGTGTGCAATGGAGAGGAAATTGCTCCTCGCTTCCCTTGGGATAGAGACTGGCACAGCACAGCTCTTACATGGGATTGCAGTGAGGTGAAGGGGGAGGGAGCGAGGCTGTCGTGTCTCCTGCCATGAGAGAGGCAGCTCACCAGATTCTCCTTTGCCTTTGAAAGCTGGGCCTGGGAGTTCAGCTGATGAAAGACAGAGCTCTCCTGCTGGGAGAGGGTTCGCTGCCCATCTGTGTGAGACTTGACTCTGCAGTGCTGGAGCTGTGGCCTTGGAGCATCTGTCCCCCTGGGTGAGACATCAGTCCCAGCCTGGTCGGGACTCCTGGGCAGGAACAGGTGGGTCTATGAGGAGCCACCTCCTGAGGGTCCCACTTGGCTGAAGCAGAGAGTGGTCACCAGACTGTGGTGGCAGAGGGACAGGGGACACAACTCTGGCTGGGTGGTGGCATCCTGATGCTTTGCCACTGGTGCTGAAAGGAGCAGGAGGGTGATGTTGCCCACCTTGGGCAGCGCTGAGCCAGCACGAGGTTGTACCCAATGCCCATGGGAAGCCACTGGGCCACCACAGGGACCAGGAATAAGTGTATCCCAACCCTTCCCTCTGCCTGAGTGCCAACAGGAGGCTTGTGGCTCCAGATTGACCATTTGCTCAGAAGTTTCGCAGGACATTTGCCTTTGAGTGTGATGCTTCAGAGCATAAGGAATCATTTGGGCATCACTCAGGCTCTGGCTGATGGTTCCTTCTCTGGCTGGGTGCAGGAGGAGGCAGGGCTGGACAGGCAGTGGGTATAGCACAGAGGCCCCTGTCCCATCTTGGCTCTTGTTGCTGTGCTCATTTGCAGGGACAGTGCCCCAGACAATGCTTGCTCCGTGTCTCCAGTCATCCTGATCTTTCCCTTGCTCATCCAATGTGCCCTCACCCACCCAGAGACACCTTGGGGGTGATTGTGCCAGCCCAGGCTAAGCTTGCAGGGCTCTGCATTCCCCCAGGAACACCCCGTGGGCATCAATTTCTCTGTGCAGGATCAGCCAGGATATTCACTGGGTTTGATTTCAAGGAACAAATCTCCTCCCACCCTTTGGGCAGGCCTGTGGTGCTGGGGCCAGCTCATTTCCAGGCTGGTTTCCAGCAGGGAAGGGTTGGAGGCCACATGGCAGCTGCTCAGATGATGGGGCTGGAGCTGCCAGCAATTTTCTGCTGTGACCAAAATGATTTTCAATAAATGCATCAGGGATTTCTCACTCTTTTTTTCCCCCTTCTCTTCCCTCCGTGCCCTTGGATAAATTGTGGCAGGGGGGACTTCTTGGCAGGCAGAAGAGAATCACCAGCTGGGGGGCATCTTGGCAAGCTGGGGCCACATCTCTGCTGGCCAGATGCTTTTGGATGGATGTATTCCATGTCCTCCTGCCCCTGGGGAGGGCTTCTCACTGCCACAATGGACCTGATGAGCCTGTGAAGACCCAGAGGGAGCCACGAGCGTGGGCTCAGCACAGCCCAGGGTTTCCCCTGGCTGTGTTAGCACCTGGAAAATTGCTTATTCCTTCCAAAAATCCCCCTTTCCTCACTGTTTAATGGGATATGGATCCCTCCCTTGCTTTTCTTTCCCAGCCTGGTGTTCCTGGGTTGTGAGAAGCCCTGGGGCTGGGAAGGGGATGGTGTTCCCATGCCCAGCCTACGAATCCCTCCTCAGTGCCAGCGATGTGCCAGGCTGGCTCTGCCACTACTCCCTGCAGGAAAGAAAATAATCCCTGAGCCTCTGGGATATTCAGGGAATCTCCCAAAGGGAAGTTGTGATATTGTTGCTTCAGTGGTTTTCTTGCTGAACACGCAGTTTTACTGAACTGGAAAAATTCCTGGAAGTTTATTAATTCCAACCACCCCCCCCACCACCACCAATTATTGCAAAAGTGTCATAATGGATCTTTTCAATCTCATTTCACTTTGACAGTCAAAATATTTCAGTGAGGTGTTACAGCTCTAATTTCATCTGGACTTTTCTGCCACCTCCCTTACGTGTGGGTTTCATATTTTATGTCGCATTGGACTGTTCCAACGTTATCCTGGGGGAACCTCGTTATTACCCAAACTAAATTCCTCTTTGGATTTTCCTGCAGGACAGAAAACTCCTCCCAGCAGTGCCAAGCTAAGAGACACTTGATTTTGGGATACAGCCCCCCTTTCCCAGAGGTTTTTTGGTGACAGCAGCAAGTTGCTCCCTGTGAACCCCACGCAAGGCAGTTTAACCCTGAGCCTTTTGTTTCATGAACTTCTTGACTCTGTTTTGTCATTCAGGGTCTTTCCCAGCACAAAAGCAGCAAATGCTCCAAGTTAAGGTTAATTACTTTAATAAAATAGATAATGAGGGTGGAGAGCAGGAGGTTCTTGGGGAGCAGGGGGGGAGTAGAGGAGGTGAACAGCGGGAGGTAGTGAGGAGGTGCAGGCTCCCTGTGTTTTCAGGATTCTGGGAGCTTTCCTGGCCAGTGGAGATTTCCCCAGGAGCTGCTGCTTTGTCCTGGGGCAATGTTGGGGGTTACCTGTGAATGATCCCCTGGGGATGGAGCTGTCCTGCTTCCCTGAGCCCCCCTGTGCCCCCGGTGGCCCCAGGGATGCACCATGGACCTTCCCTGTTCACTGTGGTGTCCTGGGTGATGTTCTTTGTGCTCCTTTGATGATGTCTCTCCCCTTTTGTGCTTTTGTGTGGCTCTTTCCCTTCTGCTCATGGTTGAATTCCATGCTCAGTCTGGAGTGGGAACAGAGAAGCTGTGGCTGCCCCATCCTTGGAAGTGTCCAAGGCCAGGCTGGAGTAAACTGGGATAGTGGAAGGTGTCCTTAACATGGAAGGGAGGTTGGAACAGGTGGCCTTTAAAGTCCCTTCCAACCCAAACCATTCCATGGCTCTTAACATGGATGCAAAGGGGATCTCCCCTTGGGAAGCAGGTCCTCAGCCAGACCCTCCATCCCTGGCACCTCCATCCCTTCCCAGCCAAGCTTTGGAAAAGCTCAGCTCCCTTTTTTGCCTCTCTCTGCAGAGCTATTGAATGGAAAACAAGCTGTGGAAGAAGGCAAACAGCCTCTGCTGTCCCACACCCTGTCCAGGATTTTTTGAGAGTCCTGCAGCTGGCAGGAGAGCTCCACTCCAGGGCTGGAAACATCCAGGTTTTTTCTCATCCAAGTCAGTTATTTCAGCATTTCCTTAAAAAAAAAAAAAAGAAAAAAAAGAAAAAAAAAAGAAAGAAAAAAGGTGGGGGGAGAAAGCTTTTTAATTCTCCCCCCACCTCTTCTTTCTTGAATGCTTTGAAAGGAAACATCAACTTCTTTCATTTTAGCATCCAAAAAATTCATGGAATTTGTAAGAGCTGGAAGAAGTTTGATCTCTGCGCTGTCAGAAACAACAGGAGGAAAAAAAAAAATTGGTCTGAGGAAAAAGGAGTTTCCCTGCATCAACACCCTGATTTGCATCCCTGGCTGAGAGCAAATCCTCACCATCAAAAATGCCACGGATTTTTTTCCAGACGCGCAGACGAGGCAGTTTTTAGTCTGATATTAATTGAGCTTGGGATGCTGCAGAGGTGAAATGATCCATTTGAGTGGACTAAAGAAAGGTAGATTGGCTTTCAGGGCTGCAGAAAAACGAATCCATCTCTTCCCTCGGTCTCCTAAAGCCCAGATTTTATTAGAGCAGGAAAAGGGGGGGAAAAACATAGGAATAGAGACAAGAACAGAGTGGTAAGCAGGGAAAGGAAGTTGGGATGTGCAGCAAAGACACCAGATTGCCTGCCTGAAGGTTGGGTTGTGGTTTCTTTTCTCTTCCCCTACCAAGGGTGCAAGATAAACAGAGACAGAAGGTTGGAAAATGTCCCAGAAAGGTCTCTGCAGAAGGAGGCCAATCGGATTTCAAGTGGATAAACAGCAGGAGAAGAATTGCACCAAAACTTTGAGCCAAGGTGCTACAAAATCAAACCTTTTACAGCTGCTGGAGGTACATGATGCCCATCCTAACGTCTCCCAGAGTCCTCCAGGAGATCCACTGAGCTCGGGGATGGCCCCATCCCTCCTCCAAATATCCCCCCTGGGTGGCTGGGCTGGCAGGTTTTTGCCACCACCACCCAAGGAAGGACATTTGGTTGGTGGTCATGGGGGTCTTCTGGCTTAAGTGCATCATCCTTCTCCATCCCTAGAAGTGTCCAAGGCCAGGTTGGACAGGGCTTGGAGCAACCTGGTGTAGTGGAAGCTGTCCCTGCCCATGGCAGGGGCTTGAATAAGATGAGTTTTAAGGTCCCTTCCAGCCCAAACCATTCCATGATTCCATGATCCTGAGGGCATCCCATGTCTGTATCCATCTTACTGCTGGATGTTGAAACCCTCTCTGGTCTTCTTGCTGGTGCCAACAGGAGAGTCCAAACAAGGAGCCTGATGCTGTGGTCAACCCAGTGTGGTGTCACCAGGGCATGGAGCAGTTTTGGAAAGCGAAGAACCATGATTGAATTGGTACCCAGCAGCCCTCCATCTGGGCATTCCAAGGATATCACTGTAACGCTTTGAGGGCATGGATTGAGGGCATGGATGCCACGGGGGGCTGTCAGCAGCTGGATTTGGGTGGTTAATGCCCACTTGGTGGCTCAGGAGGAGCAGCAGAGATGTCACTCTCCGATGTTCAGGAATTCAGGCTCCAGGCTGGGCACAGAGTGGCTGGAGAGCAGCCAGGCAGAAAGGGACCTGGGGGGACTGAGGGACAGGAAGCTCAACAGGAGCCAACAGTGTGCCCAGGTGGCCAAGAAGGCCAATGGGATCCTGGGCTGGATCCAAACTAGCGTGGCCAGCAGGCCCAGGGCAGTGACCCTTCCCCTGGACTCTGCCTTGGGGAGGCCACACCTTGAGTGTTGTGTTCAGTTCTGGGCCCCTCAGTTCAGGAAAGAGATTGAGGGGCTGGAGCGGGGCCAGAGAAGAGCAACGAGGCTGGAGAAGGGACTGGAGCAGAAGTGCTGTGGGGAGAGGCTGAGGGAGCTGGGGGGGTTTAACCTGGAGAAGAGGAGGCTCAGAGGTGACCTCAGCACTGTCTGGAACTGCCTGAAGGGAAGTTGTGGCCAGGTGGGGGTTGGTCTCTTCTCCCAGGCACTCAGCAATAGGACAAGGGGGCACGATGGGCTCAAGCTCTGCCAGGGGAAATTGAAGTTGGAGATCAGAAAAAACTTTGCAGAGAGAGTGCTCAGGCATTGGAATGGGCTGCCCAGAGAGGGGGTGGATTCCCCATCCCTGGAGGTTTTTCAGCTGAGCTTGGCCATGGCACTGAGTGCCATGATCTGGTAAAGGGACTGGAGTTGGACCAAGGGTTGGACTTGATGATCTCAGAGGTCTTTTCCAACCCAATCCATTCTGTGATCTGTGATTCTATATCCTCATGGATCCCAGCTTGGAAAAGATCTGGGCTTTGGAGGGAGGCTGTGTGGAAGTGGGGGGTGCTGGTACCTGCAGTGCTGGGGTGTTGGGACCTGGAGATCAGGCTGTGCCAGGGGCTGGAGGGATCATTCTTCCCACAAAGCTACATCTGCAAATACATTTTGCTGGATGGTTTGGTTGTGTTTTGCTTGGAGCTGCTCATTTGGGAAATATTTTTTTCCTGGAGTGGGGAAAAAAGTCCTAAAAGAGGATTTTTGGCCAAGATGGAGTAAAAGGGAGTGAGAGCTCAGTGGGAAGGGAGCTGAGGTGGACACCTTGGACACCATCCTGCACCTCACAGGCTCTGTCAGGGAGCAGGACACCCATGGGTGCTGAGGAAAGGAGACTCCCACCTTCTCCAGGGCTTAAATGACCTTAAGAGTGGTGGCACAGCAGGCTGGGCACCCATGGGGTGCAGAGGAGGGAGAACACCCAGAAAATATGGCTTTATTTTTGCTGTGGATGACTTGGTCCTGCTGCTGTTTGATACAAACCTCCAGCAAATGCTCCTCTCCTGGTTTCATTTCACCACAGGGAAAGCCCAAATCTGCTGCCCTGTGTCAGAAATGGGGCATCTGGGACAGCTTCTGCAGAACACGAGGGATTGGGGAGGAAAAATGGACAGGACCTTAGTTTGAACCATTCTGGAGTTTGATTCTCTTTTTTGTTGCTGTGTTTTGGATTATTGAAGTGGAGAGCACACCAAGGAGTTTATTTTTAATCATTCCCATGAGATCCTTTTGCAAAATCTTCCCTAAAATAGAAATACACGTATTGGTTTTCTATATTCCTAAATTTGATGTACTTTTATTTATATCTCTTATATATTTCTCTGCATTTATTTCTATACACACTATTTAAATATCCATATATGTCCATTCCAGTTACCTTTCTAACAGCAGTGATGATATTCCCTTTATCCCTGGCAGTCTGGCTGGGCTGGTGGAACAGAAAGACACAGAAATCGAGTCATCCTCAAAAGATAACCCCAAGAAACCACCTTTTCTTCCTTAGGATCTTGTGTTCCAGCCTCCCAAGCCCAGGCTCCGACTCCCTGTTTATCTTCCTGCGTTGCCTCCAGCAGGTCCCGGTCCCTGGGACTGTGTGTTTGCTAAATCGGATCAGAGCCGGCCAGGGAGGAGACGAAGGGTGGACATGAAAGTTTAATGGCTTTGTGTCTCCAAAGGCTGAAAATCAAGCTGCTCCGGGTGGGTTTTTATTTTATTTTTATTTTTCCATCTCTCTCACTGCTGGTTTGAGCATGTTAAATGTTTAAAGAGCTGCTCCCCCCGCCAGGAGCTGCGGCAGGACCCTTGATCTGATGCTTGGGGAGGATGGAGATCTAATACCTCATTTTTTTTCATCCTATGGGGCTTGGCTGTAAGGCAGGAGTCCATATCCACTGAGCTTGGCAATAAACCCTCCTTTCTTCCTCAGAATGAGACAACAGCTCCGGTCCAACAGTAAATAAAGGTTATAATACCCAATATAAACATTCCTTGGCGTCCTACACCCACATGTCTGTGTGTTGCCTGGTTACAAGTGGAAAAGGCTAGTGGCTTATTTATCTAGGAAACATGTCCTGGGTATAACCTCATGTCTGAATTTAAACCGGTGTCATTCACTCTGAGGAAACACCAGGGTGGGTGATCTCAGTGGGACTGGTCTCCTCGCCCCTGTAATTTTCCAGCTCTCGCCAAACAAACCTGATTTCCCCTGGCTGGAGCCTCCTCACGCTGTCGGAGAACAGGCTGCCAATGGTTTAACTGCGGTGGGTGGCTGGGTTTGAGCTCAAAAGCCAAGCTCAGGGCAGTTGCTCTTGCCTATTCCCAGTCCCTGAGTGCTTTTCTGGATCTGGAGCACCTTCTCCCAGCGCCGGTGCCGGGGGCTGAGCCAGATGGGCTGTCTGTGGGCGCTGCTGCAAGGTGAGGCAATGAAACTGGAGGGCTGGCTGGATCTCTGAGGCCCTTTTTCCATGCTCTCCTGCTGGCTTTTGATCCGTGCTCGTTATGTCTGACCCCATTTTCCATTTTCCCTTTGTTCTTCGGGACATCTGGCTGTCCTTCTCCAGCTCTGCTTGCTCCTCCAGGTGAGATCCAGCACTGCTCCCACCTCCCTGTAGTGACCTTCAGGCGGGGATGCCCCAGCTCAATATTCAGCCTGACCATTGAGCCTGAGCCAAAGAAAACCTTTCCCAATAGGCAGGAAAACTCAAACTAAACACTGAGCTGAGATTATATAGAGATAAGGTG
>JAJPCS010008634.1:0-32586 GCA_021164005.1 Willisornis vidua nigrigula | reverse complement strand
CTTTCACTGCTCAGTTCTGCATCCCCATTCCAGCAGCACTAATTAAACTGCACATTTCAGGGTGGTTTAACGCCCTTGGTGCTGACACAGCACCTGAGGTCACCACCCCTGCCTTCCCTGCCCAGGGATCACCACCTGGACAGCAGCGGGGAATGATGTGGGGACAGCACAGGAGGAGACGGGGCAGGGAGGACACATGAAGTGAAGAGGGCACAGTGTATGAGACAACAGGACCAGAGTGATGTGGGACATGGACTGCAGGTCCTCACACAGCTCAGGGGCCGTGCCGCTCACAGGAGCTTGTTCTGTCTCTTGTAACGTGCAAATTGTGTAAAGCAAGAATGAGTGAATACCTCAAAGACAGGGAGAGGCTTGGGCTGAAGGTACAGGACTGGGAGAGGAGCACAAGGGTAAAAAGAGCAAGGGTGGGTGCCCAGGGAGAGAAGGGGGTGGTATCAGCACTTGGGCTGCCAAGCAGAAAATGAAATGCACTGTGACTGCTCCGGCAGATGTGTCTGTGTGATACAGAGAGCAGGCACCTGGGAATTACATCACCATCAGGAAAAATCCCTGAGGAGTGAACACACCAGAGGTTTAAGGGATCAGTGAAGAAACAGAAAGAAAACAACTAATTTTGAAAATTGCCAATGCTGGAAATCAGCCACAAGTTCTGGACTGCGTGGCACAGCCAATTATCCCTGATTACAGGCACGGTGCACTTGGAAAGGCAGGCCATGTTCTGGTGTGATGTATAAACTGTAATTTCTCTATAAAAGTCTGTTTTATGCAGCATGCAGACAGGTACAGTCTCACTCACACCCACAGTAACTGTCTATGGGGTTTAGATTTTGGTTTACTGGCTTGGGTAACATTTGTAAAGAATTACAGAGATGAGCAAACCCCTGCTGTAACCCAACAGGAGATTTCTCAGCTCAGTGCACTGAATAATAGAATCTAAACTGCCAGTGTGAGCCACAAATTGAAAGTGAGTTGAAATTAAGAGATTTTTAGTACTATATAAAGCTAAAAGAAGACACTCTGGGGAGGCTGTGGCTGCTCTGCCCCTTTGCCTGCCCAGCTCTGTCGCACCCCTGGACAGTGTCTGAGCGCAGGAAGCACCTGAACACAACCCTAACTATTCCCATCTGTCCTAACAAATTCTCCAGGACCCTCCTCTGCTGTGATAACCAGCAGTGCCTCCAGAGATGCACATTCCAGAGGCCTGGCTGCACTGTCAGGCACCGGAAGGAACCAACACAAAGTTGATCAGGGGAGACTGTGAGCTTGGTAGGAAGAAACCCTGTTGTGTCCATGTCCTGCTGAGCTCCTATTTCAGCACTGCAGATGCTCAGAGGCTGCAACTGTGAACAGTCAGCAAAAGAAACTGAAGCAGAGCCACCCCCTTGTATTGAAGCCCAGGCTGTTACCAAACCCACTGTAGCAATTATTTCACTTGCCTTACAGGATTTGGCTAAACATGGTGGTACAAACCAATGAGTCACTGGCCAGGAAAAAGCCAAGGTCTGCATTTGAAAGATGGGAGCATGAGGCCTGGAGCTGGCTCAGTATCACATCAAAGAAGTGTTTAATAAGTGATGCCTAATGGCCATTATGCAAATTATTAATGGTAATTACAAGTGACAAGATAAAATCATGTTCCAGTGTGGTTGCACAAACATCACTGAGGCAATGCTTATGAAAGCAAGTTCTGTGGAACCAGACACACCTTTCTTGTAGTTGACACAGGAGAACATCATCATCTTTGATAAGCAAAGCAAGGAGAGCATGTGGAGCTGGGCTGGGCACAGGGACCGTTCAGCATCCCATGGGAATGTGACATCCTCCTGTCTCCTCCATCCCTGTGCACTGGTATTGACCCTTACCCTCACCAGCCCACAGGACTCAGCAGTGTTGGCACAGACACTGTGTGAGAACAGTGCTCATCATCCTGGCCATTGGCCTGTCGTGGCTTCCTGCTCTTGCAGTTATATGAAGACATTTGTTTCCTCCTGTCTTACACTGAGCTTGCAAATTCTTTTGGGACATGTTCATGTCTTAGACTTCCACAGTCCTTTCCCAATGTTCTGCCCCAAGGCTGTGTCCCAAGGCTACAGATTTACAAATAATAACAAACGTGGAGGTAAGGAAATCAGTTTAGTGGGGGGGAAAAGCCAGTACTGAGGGATGGTTTGGAACAAGACAGTGGCTCCCAGATAGAGAAAGCAGAGCCACACAGCCAGTGACCCTGACACAGGCTCTGCCCGACCTTGGTGCTGAGCCTTGAGCCCCCACACAGTCGTGGGAAGCGGGACAACACCACAGTATGTTTATAATATACAGCCAGGTTAGTCAGGGACTGGTTTCTGGGTGCATTTGCTGTATCAGACACGTTCCATATCCCAGTGAAAGTGGCAGGAGCCCAGAAAAGCTCCAAAGAATGCAACCGCATCCCAAATATGAGTACTTGAGCAGAATTGCAAGCTTGAGTCTAATCTTCCTTGGTAAACTGAGATTTGGGAGGCTGTGGAGCTTTTCACCAGGATGTCTGTAAAAGGCTGTACGATGCTGCCAACCACTTTGTTTTGTGAAGCAAGGCCTGTTCCTTCTTCCTGCAGAGAAATGTCCCCCATCCTCCCAAACCCAAGGCTCTGCAAGGGAAAGAAAGGCACCCCCAGCCCCACATCTGCAGGTCGTTATTGGGTAACTCCTGAAAAACTCCCCAGCAGAAGCGAAGCTCCAAGCAAGCATTATATTAATTTCTGTTGGCTCCACCAGCCACACCCTGCCTTCAATTATATTCCTCAAAATGACGGATGAAAGCCAGATTTGCTCCCTCTCCTCCCTTTTGCTCATGATTTTCCCGACTGTGAGTCTGGGCTGTGTGGGGAGCACAGGGGCTGTGTCTTGGGGGAGGATGGACTTGTATTTCAGGCACTGCAGTCTCAGCGAGCAATCCGAGCTCCGACAGACTCCGGCTCTGTCCTTGAGCAGGTTATTTTCCTATACCATATGAATAATGAATATTCCTGGATGCTGCCAGACTTGGGTAGGCGGCTTTTTATCATTTCTGATCTAAGTAAAAAAATAAATTATTCCTCTGTAGAGTGGAGAGCCCTAACTCATGCTGGGGTGAAGATGATCACATCTAAACATGCTTGGGGACACTCTCCTACCACAGTGGCAGAAGCCACCAACTCCCCACCAGTCAGTGAAGTGGCTGAGGGTACGAGCATGGGTTTTCTCTGCCCTTCCTCCCATAGGTGACGCTGCTCTCAGGGCTCACAGAGTGTCACCCTCACTGCCGACGAGGATCTATCACAACTGCTCTTGTAAATACCTAAACATCCTTGAGTCAAAGGTGGCTTGTGAGTAAGAGTGGCATGGAAATTCCACCCTGTAGGGAACAGAAGCTGCCATCCCCCGGAGAGCAGAATATCCTCTCATTACAGAGTCTGCTGGAGAAGGACACTGGCACTGGTGGAGCCAGTTCTCTGAAGGGAGATGGCGCTCCCCTGACTGTCTGGGCTGTGGTCACTCTTGCCACTGCTCCAACAAACTGAAGAAGGAAAGTAGGAAGTTTTTCTCCTCCTTATTCTGCACTTAGCACAGTCTCAGTAATGGCAAAGACCCACAGGGTCCGAGTCCACCCAGGGAACAGGATACATTGCCCGTGGATACTCCCCTTCCTCTCCTCTCGTTCTTTATCTACGATCCCCACAAATTGAGGCAGCACGGACAGCAATTAAAGTAATTGAAAAATAAGTTCAGCGAGGTCCATTGTACACTGCAGGTGACATCAACCCCTGTGCCACTCACACACAGGGGACACTGAGCCTGAGCTGCGCAGTGTGAGCAACTTCACTTGTGTTTGTATGACCAGAGAAGTTTAAGCTCTAAACAGGGAACTAAACCCATGGGGGATGGTCTCAGTGATTCAGGAATTCTCACTGTACAGCAGGTATTAGAGCTATGCCAGGTGACCAACACCACAGTGTCCCTGGTCTGTCCACTACTGTGCTCACAACAGTTCACACTTTTCAGAAGGAAGAAATTCTATTAGTTTCCCATTTCTGTTTCATGAACTCTACTGTAACATGTGATATAAAAATGGTTATTGGACTAAGAATAAAATAAATACAAATTAATAAAAGATAAAAGGCACTTTGATGTTATAAATACCAATGTTTCTTCTTTGTACATAATCTAGGGCAACTTTTTTCTTGACTTGTTGCAAAGTTTGCATCATACAAAAAGCTGATGACTCACAAAACACTATTTTACTTTTTGGAATAAGCTGCTGACATGTAAAGTATCTTCCTTGTGAACTGGGATTTCTAGAGGGAAACTGCCTATGGGCTGTTTATTCTTGGCATAAACAGCCAGACTAGCCAGCCCCGTGGGAAGAAGAAACACCCGAGAGGTGACACCCCCTTTGGAAGGTATAAATGGGGAGCTGGGGCGGCAGCAGCCTGCAGTCGGACTCAGTATCACGCTCTGCATCTCGCTTTGGGCTGTGGGTTGGCGCTGCAGCTGGGCCTCGCCATGAGCTGTAGTATTAAGCAGACAACTGGCTCTCTCAGGGGCAGGACCAGCGGTGGCAGCTGCGTGGTTGGTGGCGGTGGTGGTGGTGGCGGAGCGCGCATCTCCTCGGTCTCCTCCGGAAGATACACGACCTGCGGCATAGGCGGCAGCCGAGGCTTCTCCGGGAGAAGCTACTGCGGAGCTGTGAACTACGGAGCAGGGCTGAGCACCGGCAGCCTGGTCGGGGGAAACTACGGAGGCGGCTTAGGAGCCGCCGTCCTCGGAGGATGCCCAGCCATGGGATTCAGCGGTGGCAGCGCTCGCTTTGGCGGTGGCATGGGAGGGGGCATGGGAATGGGTCTTGGTGGAGGTGGTTTTGCTGGTGATGGCATTCTTCTTTCTGGTGACGAGAAGGTCACCATGCAGAACCTTAACGACCGCCTGGCTTCTTACCTGGACAAGGTGAGGTGCCTGGAACAAGAGAATGCTGACCTGGAGTGCAGGATCAGGGAGTGGTATGCCAAGCAGGGCCCTTTTTGTGAGCCACGGGACTACAGCTGCTACTACAAAGAAATAGAAGATCTTCAGAACCAGGTAACATCCCTTCTCAGCTGCCTTCCCTCTTGCAAGCCTCTCCTCTGGTGCTGTCCACAACTCAATGCATTATCAGGAGTCAAAATCAATGTTGTAAAATGCTCTTTGCAAACAGCCCTGACAACATCTGACTGTGGAAAGCCCCAGAGCTCAGAGGTGAAACCTGGAGGGCCTGGGCTGTTTCTGTTGCTTTGGTTCATCAGATATATTGAAGGGGGAAGTGTTACTTCATGGAATGCACCTGGATGAGCTCAGTAATCCTTCTGAATGTGGTTTGTGGCAAGGTGTTTAGATAGACATATGGCAAAAAAAGAACTAAAATATAAATAAGTAATGGATTGCAATAATTTGCCTGAACTTCTATTATTGCCATCAGTCTTGCAGAATTTCAGTTAAACTTTATTTCCTCTTTTTTATTAGTTTATTCTCATAAGGAATTGGGGAATATTGGATGTCTAATTACAACTAAGAACAAAGAGACCATTCCCATAACACATTTGGAATTGGCAGGTTAAAATCCAGAATGTTTGCAAAGTGCATTTGGCAAAAATTTTGGATGTCAGTGCAAAAAGAAGACTATGCAAAAAGAATCCAGGAAAGGGACAGAATGAGACAGGCTTGTCATTAAGTCTTCAAATAAAACTTTAAATCTCCTATCTATGAAAATAAGATTTAGATTAAAAGGTTGAGGTGGATTGTGGCAGGTGCTGGACAGTAATTACACCTCCCAGACTGTCTGTACCTGAACCATAAGTTTTATCATTTTAATGCCTTCACTGCACTACACTGAACATCCCTGTTAATGCTGCACCCTCAGCTCCCCATCCCTGCTGCCCAGGACTTAAAAAAAAGAGAGAGAGAAAGAGGTGGCACCAGACAATGGGTGCCTGATGACATGGAGCAGAGACCTCAGGAGTGAATGTTCTTTTTCCAGATTGTCTGTGCAACCATAGACAACAACAAGATCATTCTGAACATCGATAACAGCAGGATGACAGCTGACGACTTCCGAGTGAAGTGAGTGCCCCTGGGCTGTCCCCTCCTCTGTCACTGCTCTCCTGTGACCCAGGACAGGCTGGAGGCCATGCAGAAAAGCTCTCTCATCCATGGCCTCCAGAACAGCCCTAATCAGGGGATGTTCCAGGAGGGAAAAGTTGGGATGCTAAGATGGGTTCGAGATTAGAGTTCTTCAGGAAGCAGAAAGGCTCTGCAGACTGGGAGCAGTCAAGAGTTCAGCTGAGCTGCTCTTCCAGCTCGTGGTGTCTGAGACCGACTGCTCTTTGTTCCTGACTCCCTCCCTGCAGGTACGAGACGGAGCTGGCGCTGCGCCAGAGCGTGGAGGCCGATATCAACGGGCTGCGCCAGGTGCTGGACCAGCTGACGCTGTGCAGGTCCGACCTGGAGGCACAGCTGGAGTCGCTGCGGGAGGAGCTCTGCTGCCTCAAGAAGAACCATGAGGAGGTAGGTCCTGCCCCTCTCTGGTAAAAACTGTTCAGTCCTGCAAGATTCATCGTCTCCCTCGCTGTGGTCCCCACCCTGGGGTGCTGCTCTGGAGGGCAAGGGGTTGATGGAGACCATCATGTGACCCAGGAGCTGTGAAGGTCCAGCAGAGAGGGGCTTTGCCAGGGCTCTGCTCCTCCCTGCAAGGGAGTTTGGCTTCCTCAGTTCTTTCCTTCTTTTTAAAAACTAACCTGGTCTGGGTGTTGTTGCCAGGAAATGTGCTGTCTGAGGAAGCAATCGACTGGAGATGTGAGCGTGGAGGTCAATGCCTGCCCCGGCCCAGACCTCAGGAAGATCCTGGAGGAGATGAGGTGCCAGTATGAGACGCTGATTGAACGTAACCGCAAAGAAGTTGAGGATTGGTATGAGTGCAAGGTGAGTAAATCTCCTCAGCTCTGACTTTCCCCAGCTAACACTCAGGCAATGGCCCCACAGGGATTTAAATCTTTAAACAATTAAAATCACACAACAGACTGTAATAGCATTTAGAATTGGTTCAAAGTGACCAAGTGACACAGGGAAGGGACACTGCTGCCCTGTGTCCTTGTCATGGGGTGAGGGAAGCACTCCATGTTGGTGAGACTTGAGGCAGGAATTCTCTACAAGGCAGTAAGTGGTGAGAAGAACTGGAAGCAGCACTGTTAGAACAAGAGGAATGACCAGCAGGGTTCTCACTCCATTAGAATGAGAGTTTTCACTGAAACCTTTCTCATTTCATGTTTTTGCCAACTTCTCTGCTCTTTCCTTAATACTTAATCTGATTTACAATGCACATTCTCTGAAGCTCTTTCCCCTGGATTGGTGATTTCAGATTGAGGAGGTGAATCGGGAGGTTATCACAAGTGGTCAGGAGGTGGAGACGTGCAACAACCAGGTGACTGAGCTGAGACGCCAATTGCAAGCCCTGGAAATCGATCTGCAAGCTCAGCTCAGCCAGGTGGGTGATGAGCTGGTACAAACCTCAGCCATCCCACACCATTCATAGCTAAATGCAGTGTTTCTCCTGCCTGTATTTGCACTGTGCCCCCTGTCACTCCTCAGAGGGACAACCTGGAGTCCTCGCTGGCAGAGACGGAGTGTCGCTACAACAACCACCTTGGTGAGCTGCAGAGCCAGATCACCTGTGTGGAGCAGCAGTTGGCTGACCTGCGGGCAGAGATGGAGTGCCAGAACCAGGAGTACAAGATCCTGCTGGACGTCAAGTGCCGCCTGGAGCAGGAGATCCACACGTACCGCTGCCTGCTGGAGGGTGGCCAGCAGGACCTAATGTAAGTGGGCTTGAGACACACCACAAAACCTACAATGAAGTACCTGTGTCCTGGTTATTTCCATGTAAGAGCAATGGGATGGTCCTTCTCCCTTACCAACCTATCTGGGCTGCCTGGTGCCAGTGGGGAGGACCTGCTTCCTCCCCTGTGCCAGGCACTGCCAGAAAGAGAACAGTCACTGCAAAGTTCTGCCAATTTTCTGCCAGAAAGGGAAACAGGCTGAGAGCAGCCAGGACACTGAAAATCTGTAGCTCTAGTTTATCTGTCCTTTCCCTCACTATAATGTTATTTTCCTGTCCTCTCAGTCAGCAAGGAGGAATTGGTCAGTCTTCGGGTCTAGGAGGAGGAGTTGCAAGAAGCAGTGGGATAGGAGGAGGAGGCATCATTAGGACAAGCCACACTTACACTTCGTCTGCCCAGATCCCGTCCTGTGCAGCCGCGGAGATCCAAGGTAAGAGCTGCCCCCTCTAAGGACTTCCAAAGTTTGCTCTGCTCTCATGCAATGCAGATGGGCAAGAGGAAAGATCTTTCCCATGTAGCTTACAGGTACTACTTGAAAGTTTTATTGTGGGGCCCCCCTGGGAAATACAGGAGGGGAGCCACAGAGGAGTGATTGAGAGGAGAGCTTTGCTGGGACACATGAGACCTGCCAAAGGGAGGAGGGGAAGAGGGATAAAAGGGAGAAGGACAGAGCCAGCAGTCAGGCAAGGCATGGACAGCATGGAGAAAGGACTGATGTGAAATGTGGGACAAAGGGAAGAGCAGGAGGAAGCAGAATGCCCAGAGATCAAGATGGGGGAAGAAAAAGCAGGAATCATGGGAATACTGGCAGATAACTGCTAATCCTAGTTCAAGAGGAAACTTCCAGCCCAGCTGAAAAGGAAAGAATGAAATATGGTGACAGCTGGTCCAGGAGAATGAGTGTGAGCAGGGGCATTGCTCCAGCATGGACCCCGATGCCATCCCCTCATCCACGTCGCTGCTGCAGCAGCATCTGCAGCTTCCACTGTTTGGCATTTTTATGGAGAAGGGCAGTCTGTGCTGCAGTCAGTGATGGATCCATCTGCCTGTCTGGCAGGAGCCATCAGACCTTCCCAGGAAGGGGCAGTATTTATGTGAAGCTCTAATTGAATTCTTTTGTGAAATGATCATGTGTGGGGAATGACAGTGTGGGAAAGAATCTATTTTTGCTATAAACACAGTAATGTTTCCTTTGATCTCTCCAGTGCCTTGCCGAAGGATTTGTGATTAAGCAGAGAAACAAGAATATCCAACAAGAGAAGCCTGAAGCAGAGCTAGGGATGGAGAGAGGGAATATTTACTGCATGTGTCTGCAGAGAGCACGGGGCGTGCTCGTCTGTGTCGCTCAGCCGTGCTAAGCAATGTGCCAGAGGGATGAGCAGAGAGTTGGGCCACATTCTGCTTTGTCTTGCTATTTGCTTTTCCAGCCTGTGTTGCTGTGTGTGGCCCAGCATCACAACTATTGCTGGAGTCAGCCAGGCCTATTATCACTAATGTTCCTGCTGCTGAAAAATGTCTCTAATAAAACTTTGCTTCTGCCTGATGCAATCAAGAACCTGTGTGTGAAACTGAGTTCCTTTAGAACACCATGTGCTGAGCCATGGGCTCAAGGGGCACCTAAACTGGTTGGGATCATCCTGCACTGGGAACAAAGCTGCTTTGCCAGTGGGAGCCAGAGAATGGCCTCTCTGACCTGGCAGGTCTTGTCCAGCTCCTCCCAGTCACAGCCTGAGGTTGACGTTGCCTGTTCCTGCAGGACACACATGGACAGGCAGGTCAGAAAAGACACCTGTGTCCTTCCCAGGCAGCACTGGGCTAAAACACTGTCCTAGAAAAATTCTGAGAGTCAGTGGTGGAACATCTGGAGACAGTTTCCCTCAGTCCCAGACTAGTTCTGACACATCTGGGCTGAGTTCTCTCATATTCCATCACCCAGCCTCAAGATTGTGATTAGGGCAAAGAGGAAATCTTGGTCTCCACAACTGATTCCATTTCTCCTGACATGTCTTGTATTCAGACCTGTACCTTTAATTCTACAGGAATCTTTCCAGTGGGAAAAGAACTTGAGGCAAAAGGTTTATCTCCTCTATTTTCCCACAATGACTGAGTCATTAATGGTCATCCTTCTTTTGCAAAGAGTTTCAACCTGAACATCAGGAATAGTTGGAAGATCATCTTTACATCAAACACACCTTGTCTGGGGAGCTGGGGAGGGCAGCGTGGGAGCTGAAAATGTGCAGCTCAGTAGAGAATAGAATGGAGAAAAAAGCCAGGAAAGGCCTTTGGAATCACAGGGCCACTCAAACCTCACAAGTAAGACAAGGATCACTCCCTCCTTGGCTTTGAGCAGCAGCTGGTGCTGAGCTGGTGCGTCCTGGCACTCCCCTGCCCTGAGAGGCCAGGCCAGTAATGAGGTCACCTGGGCCCTGGGGCTCTCCTGTGGGTGCAGCCGTGGGCACTGGCCATGGTGAGCTGGCAGAGGCACGCTGGGTTTGCAGAACTTGCACTTAAGAGCATTATGAGGGTGCTTTGAGGATTAAGTTGTTGTTCCAGAAAGCCAAGCAGAGATGGGTTTGACTGTGATGTGGCTGTTACAGACTCACATTCACCTGTAAGATGACCTGGCAAAGCTAAACTCCTGGTTACGCCTTTTCTGTCAAACGTTGGGTGTTATGGAGCACCAGACTCAGGGCAGGAGGAGAACAGGTGCAAAGACAAAGCCTCAGACTTGATGCAGAAGTCTCTCAGTAGGTTTGTATGGCCAGTGCTTCACAAGAGATCAAAAGAGATACATATTTTGCCTATAATGGCAAATTTCCATTGAACTCCTCTGGATGTCCCAGTTGTTGTGAGCTCTGACTGAGAAGTTGGAAAGCAAAGCTTTCCCTTTTCCATTCTCATTGCTTTTTCCTGCCTTGTTCAGCACAAAGACTGACAGTGAGATCACCCACTGCTGCCCTTTCCAGCCTCAGTCCTTCCCAACCTCTGAGTCCTCACACCCTCGTTTCTAAAAAATATAAAGACACTGCACTGAGGCCTCTCCATTTTTTGTTCTTCTGGAAACTCTCAGCTACGTATGATGTATAAAAACTCGCCACTGTCTCCTGGCAGCCTTGTCTGATTCCCACCAGCTCTGGGTGGTTCCTCCTCTTGTGAACTGCTGCTGACATCCAGCTGCTCCTCCGGCTTCCCTGGGCTCCTACCACAGGGAACCCACCTGTCCGGCAGGTCCAGAGCATGCACTTGCACTAAGGAGCTGTCCCAAATTCCTGAGAGGTGAAATGGACCTAATGACATGGCCAGAAGGACTCTAAGGATCCAGACATTATGGATTTGCCTCTGGAAAGCCCCCAGGGGGCACAGCCTCAGCTCCTGGGATGCTGTGATGTTGTTTGTGGACCTATGAGTTGGGACGAGTCTGGAAGCAGCTCAAGAGAGGCAGCTTGTGATTAACAGTCCCCCAGCAGAAAACACCCTGGAAACACCCCACTTATTAAAGGGCTGCAAATTATGGAGCTGCACACCTTGGAAACTACATTTCCATAAGATTTCTGTATGCCTTTGTGCTAATGAGACAGACCCAGGAAGCTTATGAGTTCAAGTAACTGAATGAAAACAGGAAGAAAACCTTAATTTAATTTATAAGGTTTCCGAACAACTACTTAATTTTATCTCAGTTTAACCAGTGCCCTCATTTCCTGCAGACAAACAGGAAAAATGGCAAGGCAGAAGGAAGTGTGTGTGGTTGAGGCTCCTGGGCACAGGTGGCTGTAGCCCCACAGAGGTGGGTCTGAGGGTTCCAGAGCCGTCCCCACCGCTCCGGGCGTGCAGACACCCTGAGCTCCCACGGGGCAGGGTCCCCCCCTGTTTCTGCCTGAGCTCCTCTGATGTGCTCCAGTGATAAGCTCGGGCCAGGGAAGGAATGTGTGCTCACTCAGGAGATGCTGCCGACAGCTGTTGGGAAACTCCCGAGGAATCATCCGCAGCTCCAGCGACGCAGCTCTCGGCAGTTTCGGTTCGTTCCCGCTGCCACACCCTGACTCCCAATTATGTTCTCTGGTCCTAGGAATGAAATCCAGCTATTTCTTCCTATACACAGAAACTTTATTGGAGCTTTTACATATTCTGAGCTTTGTTTCTGTGTGTTTTGGGCTGGAGGGAGGCCCAGCATGGCAGGCAGGGCAGGCAGCACGGCTGGGCACAGCCAAGGCTCTGCCAGCGCCCAGCGCTTTGTCTTTGACTAAACCCACTCTGGGAAGTCTCTCCACACCTGTCTCCAGCTTGCTGGAGATATCACCGGAATGCTGCTGGCTTTCCTGATGCTGGGTAAGGAATATCCGAGGAGGCAGAGACAAGGAGAGGCATCTTTTCAACAGAAATAAGAATAAGAGCAATAAAGTGATGGGTAAATCCACAAATACTTGGACAATTTGGTCCTTCAGTGAATGGGATCATTTACCTGCCATACCAAAATCTATTTCAGTTGACATTCCATTTCAGCAAGAGTTTGAAGTCCCTTTTCCCTGGTGAAGAAGGCTTGGAGAATTTCTTTACAGCAAATGGTTGGTTTCAGAAAAGCTGAGGAATGCCTGTCCCTTGCTCCAAGGCCACTGGAAAGGGGCTCTCAGGGACAGGTCCAAGGGTCTGGAGTCTCAGCAAAACATCTCATGAAAATAAGCTCAGCCTGACTTTTGACGTCGGAAGTGTGAAAACATTCCTGGTTTTTACTTTCCCTGCCTAGTTAAGATTTGGAAATTTTACTGACAGAGAAACTCTAGTTTGTACCAAATCCACCTTCTCCAAGCCCAGGCACTGGGCAGGACTGCTCTGCAGCTCTATCAGCAAGTCTGCCTTTATATGTGCCAGCACAGCAGTCCCAAAGCTCTGATTAGACCACAGCACATATTGAGAGAGAAAAAATTGGCCATAGGATGTTTCCACTCCCATCCGTGGTGTCAAAACCACCCTTTCCCAGTAACAATTACAATCCATAATGAGGAAAAGTGCAGAAATTATCTTTCACTGAACAACAGGAAATATTTAAAGCACTTTTACCTTCCTTTGCACTCGCCACATAATGAAACAAATCCCTTGTGAATTACTGGAGAGCCACAATCATACATGAAGAACCTTTCATCCATGTCCATTAAAAGATCCCTCCTTGGTCTCACTTGTCTCGTAGCAGAGTGTTCCAGATTTGTCATTTCACCAATAGAGAGATTTAAAAGTTAATCTCTGTGTCTCTGATCTTTCCACAGAGATCTTACATCATTCCTCATACATCATATGAGAAGCAAACTGAGTATTTCTTCTTTCTTTGTCATCTTACATATTCCAACCTCAGCACCTTGCATGAAAACTGCTTATTCAACTCAAAATAAAATGAAAATAAATTAATGAGAGATAAAGAGCTCTTTGATGCAATAACCTTTAATGATTTCTTCCTGGTGTGTAATTTAGGACAGTGTTTTTCCTGGCTTAATGCTGTAAGTTTGCATCATAAACAAAAAGCAGATGATTCATAAAACATTATTGCTAATGCATTTTTGAAATTAGCAAGAGACATGTAAAGTATCTTCCTTGTCTACCAGGCTTCTTGAAAGGAAACTTCCCTTTGAGAAATTATTCTTGGCACCAATGGCTGGAGTAGCCAGCCTTATGGGAAGAAGGAGCAGTGGTGACACCCACTGTGGAAGGTATAAATAGGGATCGGCGGCCACGGACAGCTCGCAGTCTGATTCCATATCACGCTGTGCATCTTGCTTTGGGCTCCTGCTTGCCTTTCCAACCGCTGTCGCCATGAGTTGCAACATTAAGGAGACTATTACTGTGTCTAGCAAAGGCAGGAGCAGTGGTGGCAGCTGCATCATTGGTGGTGGTGGTGGAGCACGGATTTCTTCCTATGGGATAGGCAGTGGCAGAGGTTTTTCTGGAAGGAGCTACTGCGGTGGAGTGAATTATGGAGGGGGACTGAGTGTTGGTAGCTTGGCTGGTGGGAGCTATGGAGGTGGCAACTGCTATGGCAATGGCCTGGGGTTTGGCCTTGGAGGAGGGGTGGTTGTTGGGGGTCTCGGTGGCGACTGCTTGCTGTCATCCTGCGATGAGAAGGTCACCATGCAAAACCTCAATGACCGCCTGGCCTCCTACCTGGACAAGGTGAAGTGCCTGGAGAAGGAGAACGCTGAGCTGGAGTGCAGGATCAGGGAGTGGTACGCGACCCAGGGCCTCTGCTGCGAGCCCCGCGACTACAGCTGCTACTACAAAGAGATCGAGGATCTTCAAAACCAGGTAATACCCTTTGGGTTGTTCCTCCCATTGAAAGCCTCTTGCTGGATTTGTGTTTAGAACTTGCTGCAGTTGTTGGGGGGAAGTTTGGTGCTGCTGAATGCCTTTGCAACAGAAATTTGGCAAGTTCCCCTGTGACATTGCTGAGTGTGGGGGCACATCAAGGATGGGTGCTGCAAGGGGATACAGGTGGGACAATGCTCTGGACAAGGGAAAGAATGCTTTGGTACATCTTGTTTGGGCTATACAACTGTAAGCAGGACATTACCAGTGTGTTCTGAGGGACTGTGGTGGTGTCAGCCACATAGGAAAGGCAAAGCGAAGCGAGCTATGGAACAAGGGCAAAACATGCACATTAAATGCTTTATCAGATGAAACACAAATTCTAGGTGAGAAAAGCTGAGTGTTGCAACTAATTGTCACAGCAGCACAAAAAGCCTCATACTAATAAATCCACAATAAAAGCTGATCCTAAGGCTTAAAGACACCTTCCAAACATCTTCCCTAAAGTTCCTTAAGTCTGAAGCCCAAACACTCCAGCTCGAGTATCAGCTGGGATTTAGTCACGTAAGGAACATTCTTTAGGTTCACTTTGTGCAGCATCTTTGGAACTTGGCTTCAGATCTTGAAACTGGGATGTCCCACCTCAGAACTCTTTAATTCCCAGCCTCTACAAGGTTGATCTCTTTTCTTTACTGACTGTGAGAAGAGGAGGCAAATACCCCTCCTTCAACTTCTCTGCTCAAGGGCCAAGGTTACTTAGGTAAGAACGTAACAGAAGAAGAGAACTGTGAAGAGCTACTGCCTAATTGCAATGCAGAAAGACCTACAGAGTAGAACAGGAGAGAAGGATCTCTCAAGGTCTGCTCTTTTCCAGATTGTCTGCGCAACCATTGATAACAACAAGATCATCCTGGACATCGACAACAGCAGGATGGCTGCTGACGACTTCCGAGTGAAGTGAGTGCCCCTGTCTGAACCCACTGCCTCCCCCTGCTCCTTCCCACTAATTACAGAGGCTCCAGACACGTCTCCCCACACCACCGTGGTAGGGCAGGATGATGAAAGACATTTTGCTCCTGGTCACCAGCCCTCTCTTAATTAGTGTTGTTGGGTAAAACATTTAGCAACAGCATTTGTGGTGAGGTTGGGGATGGGCAGCACGGGGAGTGGTCCATTTCCACCCCAGACCAGAATAGATGGGATCAGCAAAGCAGAAATGCAGCTGAGTAAGTGATACCAAATACACAGTGAGCAGGAGCAGGGAAAAAACAGCTGAAGAAGAAAAGCTTCCACATAACAGCCACAAAGTGGGGCAGAAATCCAAGGCACAGTGCATTCAGCATGGACAGCAAAATGCAGGTCAGAGCATGGAGCTGGGGAAGGAGATCTGGGCACAAACAGAGCCATGTGGGATGTTCCCATCCTGAACCTGTGCTTTCCCTCCCTGCAGGTACGAGACGGAGCTGGCGCTGCGCCAGAGCGTGGAGGCCGATATCAACGGGCTGCGCCAGGTGCTGGACCAGCTGACGCTGTGCAGGTCCGACCTGGAGGCACAGCTGGAGTCGCTGCGGGAGGAGCTCTGCTGCCTCAAGAAGAACCATGAGGAGGTAGGTCCTGCCCTGTCCCTACAAGCACCCTGGCTGAAAACTTTGCCTACACCACTGTGCTCTGAGTTTAAAAGACCATCCGCTTTCACAGCACAACTTCCCCACCAACACCGGCTGGGGCTCAGACCCCTCTGCCTGGGGACAGGTGGGAACTCTGGCAGGGATGGCGGCTGCTCCTGGGGCTGTGCTGTCACTGGGAGTGCCAGAGGGAGGAAAGTTGCTGCTGAGTCCAGTGGATGAGAATATAAATTACCCAACAGATTTGTTGGGAAAACACTTGCACCACCTCCCTGTGCCTTTCACAGCCCAGGCTGGGAGGCAGCTCTCCCAGGGAGGGCAGTTCTTGGCCACCGAGCTTGGTGCTTCACTTCAAAAGCCAGTTTGATGTGACCTGGGATTTATTTCCAGGAGATGAACTGCCTGAGAAAACAATCGACTGGAGACGTGAGTGTGGAGGTCAATGCCTGCCCTGGACCAGATCTCAGGCAAATCTTGGAGGATCTGAGGTGCCAGTATGAAACACTGATCGCGCGGAACCGCAAGGAAGTCGAGGATTGGTATGAGTGCAAGGTAAGTGACACACACCTGAACCAAACTGACACACCCCCCCAGGGCTCAGAAGCCTTTCAGAGACCAGACACAGAGAAAATAAGCAGTTCTTCCTCCTCAGTGAAGCCCAAGAGCAGCACTCATTATACCCCGTGTTCCTAGGGAGCCACAGGCCTGTCTGACCAGTTTGTTATGTCTCATCTAGAACATCAGAATTTGCCACAAGGCCTTGTGGTGTGTTGTTGGAACACAGATATTCCACATTTGGATTAAAGAGACTTACTAGCCACAGGGCAAATAGGATTTGTAAAATGAACAGGCAGAGGAGCCGGCAGGGAACACCCTGTGCACAGAGAACCTGCCCTGTGCCCTTTTTCTCCTGAACACTCACTGTGTTCTGCTCCTGTAAAACCCAGTCTGATGTACCCTGATATTCCCTGAAGCTCTTTCCCCTGGATTGGTGATTTCAGATTGAGGAGGTGAATCGGGAGGTTATCACAAGTGGTCAGGAGGTGGAGACGTGCAACAACCAGGTGACTGAGCTGAGACGCCAATTGCAAGCCCTGGAAATCGATCTGCAAGCTCAGCTCAGCCAGGTGGGTGATGAGCTGACTCAGCTCTGATGTGGTCACTGCTGGTTTCTTGGTGTGAACAGCCAGACCCACTGACCAGCATGATGGTGGTGAATGGCTCCTTCATTTTCAGACTGGAAATTACAAACTTCAGGATGACACTTAAAATGAATGTTTTTTCTTTGCTTGTCTTGTTTATCAGAGAAATAATTTGGAATCCTCTCTGGCTGAGACTGAGTGCCAGTACAACTCCCTCCTTGGTGAGCTACAGAACCAGATCACGTGTGTGGAGCAGCAGTTGGCTGAAATAAGAGCGGAAATAGAGTGTCAGAACCAAGAGTACAAGACCTTACTGGACGTCAAGTGCCGTCTGGAGCAGGAGATCCAGACCTACCGGTGCTTGTTGGAAGGAGGACAGCAGGACCTCATGTATGTACATCTCTAAATCCACTAGAAAATACATAAAAATATCACAAATCTTTATTACAGGTCGGGAATCCAGCCTGACTTTTAGTCCTTCTTAATGCTTTAGTTGAGATGAAGAAGTTGTTTTATGAGCAACTTCACTGTGATGAACATTCAAATCAGAACTAAATGTCACTCCCTGGGATCTGCAAAGCAGAGTTACCAAATCTGTTAATTGCTGGTGACAACAGTGTCACTCCTGGCACCATGACAGTCTCTTCTCTACAGTGAGATGGGTGAGAACTGTCAAAACAGGAATTCATAGCAATGCAATTCCATGCCAAGGGGGAGCAAAAATACAAAGCAACTATGAAAGTGATAGAAAATGTGATGTAAAATACTCTAACCCTTATAAAGGACATAGTGAGATACTTTGTGCCACGTAGTCAGTCAGCAGTGACACATAAAGCTGTACAATTCCCTCTTTGTCTCACCAAATTTATCCCACTAGTCACGGAGGAGGAATCGGAACTGGCGGAGGGGTCATTAGGACGAGCCACACCTACACAACCACCTCAGCTGCCCATTGCCAGCCCCAGGTGCCACCCTGCAAGACTGGAGACATACAAGGTAAGGGCCCTGTGTTCCCAGCAGGAAATCTGCTTCTGTTCAGTTTGCTCCTGAGCACAAAGGCCAGGACAGAGCACATTCCTAGGACACGTCATCGGCATCCTCTCAGAGTCACTGCGCTACAGTGCTGGTGTCACTGAGAAACAGGTTTAAAGAGAGTTTGGAGTGAACATGGGGCTGCAGGGGAAATGAGGCATAAAGGGAAGATCTGGAGGGAGAAATAAAGTAGATGAGTCAAAGCTCAGCAAAAGAGTCTGGAAGGAGTGAAAAGAAGAGTAAATCTATAACTTTACAAGTGCAAATTCTGATTAAAGCAAATTATTTAGGGAATTTCTGGGGTGTCCTGTGTTGCTGCCAACTGTTCCAGCTTAGCAGTACATTCTAGAAACAGGGGCACTACACAGACCCAGTTTCTGTTGTTTGAAGGATTTTACCTCTGTTTCAGTCAAATAATGTTGCTGTGTTTTCTCTCCAGTGACCTGCAGGAGGATTTGTGATTAAGGAGGAACGGACTGGAAGGTGAAAGGGAAACCCACAGACAAACCCAGAGCACTCCGTGTTCACTGCACCTCTGTGCAGAGAAAGTAGAAGTAACTCAGCGACGCTTGGCCACGTAGCTAAAGGGGTGTCAGGAGCCCCCTTTGTTCTGCTCTTCTGTTCTGCAATGCTGTAACCTCTAAGAATTACCTGAGTTAGTCAGGTCACTAATGTTCCTGCTGCTGAAAAATGTCTCTAATAAAACTTTGCTTCTGCCTGATGCAATCAAGAACCTGTGTGTGAAATTGAGTTGCTTTAGAACACCACGTGCTGAGCCATGGGCTCAAGGGGCACCTGAACTGGTTGGGATCATCCTGCACTGGGAACAAAGCTGCTTTGCCAGTGGGAGCCAGAGAATGGCCTCTCTGACCTGGCAGGTCTTGTCCAGCTCCTCCCAGTCACTGACTGAGGCAGATGTTGCATGTTCTCATATGACATAAGAGGAGTCAGCCAGGCCAGAGCAGCTGGAGCTCTGTCAAGGAAAGGAGAACAGGGATCAGTGACAGAAATTCCCATGCCAAATCAGGGTGGTGTGTATCCATATGCAGGTACAGGCTGTGCAGCCACCCCTGGTGCACATCTCCAGCTGCTCTCCAGATGTGCCAGGAGTTAAACTGTGAGGTGAGCTGGTGCTGATATCAAACACACACATCTCAGCAGCTCAGCATTGCAGTCACCTGCGGGGAGAAGCGTCTCCTGGCTCCACCTGGCCCCTGGATTTGTGCTCTATGAGCATGTCTGGGCGCTGCTGCCCCTTGGCAGAGAGAATATCCTACCCCTGCTGTGTGGGACCTCTGCACGGGGAGGGGGACCCTGCGAGGACACGGCCCCTTCTCCTGGGTGCCTGTCAGACCACGTGCTGAGGTGACAGCGCTCAAATGTTCTCAGCAATCTCCTCTGATGGAAACAGCCAAGGGGTGGTTGGACACCCACGGCTGTGCAGAGACACCCACAGGATGGAAAGGGCCGATGGCCTGAAAGCCTTTTTTGTCCCTTGTATGACATGACACAAAGATTTCTCACACCTAAATATGTGTCAAATATTTTGGAGTCCTTTGCTGAGAAATTTAAAAACATTTGAAACACACAAGTAAATGCATTCCCCAAATGCCACTCCCGACTGTGCCACACATGTGGGAAAGGGCATTTCTGCCCCCGCTCAGGCGGGTTCTGCGCCGCGATAAGCCGGGAGAGGGCACGGGCAGAGAGAGGGCGGAATTCTGGCTGTGAGGAAGCGGAGCAGGGCCGAGAGTGATCCCTGGTGGCAGGAGGCGGAAGGCACGGGCAGCTCCATCGCAGGCGCTGCGATATCGGCTCCGGGAAACAAACCGGGAGTTCTGCCGTGCCCCAAATTCTCGGATAAAACCCGGAGCTGCTGCTCGCTCCTCCCCGCCGAGGATTTCGGCTGAGCAGCGTGAACAGATCCCCGGGATGAGGGACAGATCCTCATCGAACTGAAATCCTGGAAATCTGAGCTTTCACTTCTGCTGCCATCGGCCCTGAGTGCCTTTCCCTCCCGTACACAGAATGGAAGAGCAACAGGAAACACCTATGAAAATATTTATACTGGGCTGGGATTCGTTGTTTGTTTTTCACAGAGGAAAGAGAAATTTAAAATTATTCTACCGGGTTTGTTTTGTTCCGTTTTGTTTTGTTTTTCTCAGAGGACAGAGAAATTGAATGTTTGCCTGAGAACACAGGGCAAAACTGACCTCTCCAAAAACTGCTACTGACCTATCCAAAAACCAGTTTGGACCGAGACTGAAGCAGAGGCTTTCCACGAGCACTGTATTGATATCAGGAAAAAAAACCCTTTAAGAGCATCTGGAATAAATAATAATAATCCTGATATGCAAATGCTTATGCTGAGGAACAAGGAAATGGAGAAAGTGCCTGGGAAGTCGCACTTCGCAGCTCTGCCCGTCAGGGGTCAGCTGTTCCCAGCCGGCACCTCCGAAGGCAACGCCGACCTGTGGGTGTCCTGCCCCGAGCCCTGCTCTGCCCCGGCGTGGAAACTCCGCGTCACCCGAGCCTGAGCTCCGAGACTGACTAAAGGAGGGCTCACATTTTCTAAGAGGTCCGGAGGAGACATCAAGCGGGGCTAATCCCGTCTGTGGCTAAGTGGAAGTATGATAGTATGTGATTAAAATAGTATGTATTATATAAAACCATAGACATTTACAAAAAATATAAATGTACATAAATGCTAAGTACAAAAGTAATTATGCACATTCTACAGCAGTTTCAGCCCTGCCCAGGCCCCCTGCCCTGCGCCCACCGTGCGAGCGATCCCGACACATGTCGCGTTTCACCGCACGGGACCTCTGGAGGTGCAGGAGCCGAGAACTGCCCGTCCTGGGCTGCGGGTGCTCTCTAGAGGGCACTCGGCTCCCACCGAGCTGCGGGGGCGAGCGGCAGCCCGGGGCTGGGGGCTTGGCTCATCCATCCCCTGCCGACAGAGATCCCGCTGCGGAAAACGCGGCACACGCTCCGAGCCCTGACATCCTCCTGCAGCTCCACCGGTACTTAATGCTCACACTCCTTCTGAGGTCGACACGACCCCGTTCTCTGTGTGACTGCTCAGGGGCTGCACAGGTGCCCTCCTGTCCCCCCACTCCCCCCCTCCCATACCCCAGGTGCCCTCCCGCCCCCCAGGTGTTGTCCCGTGTGGGGGTGTGTGGGGCAGATGCCAGGCTGAAACTCACTCACTGATTTGCTAATACCTGTTTATGTTTTCCAACAGCACCGGAATATTTTGCATGGTGTTGTTAGGTGGGAGCACAGCGAAACTCAGGGTCTACACAGGAGCTGTAAATGTGCTGTAATGTCCCTTTGCTAAGGGTCTTGCCAGTGGAACAGTATCATCTGAGACCCCAGAGCCAGCTGAGCCAAGGGCTGCTTAGACCCAAAATGAAGCAGTTCCCAACCAAAAGGTTTGTGCTCTGAAAGTCTTTTATGGCTCTGACTCACCTAATTGCTGTTCCTATCACAACCACCATCACTTGGTTGGGTGGTGGAGCTTTTGAAGGTGCCCTTTAAGGTTTCATCACTACTCAGCTCTGCAATAGCGAGTGAGTAACAGATCAGGCAGAAAGGAGGCAGGAATTGTCTTCTCCTAAAGAGGGATGTGCTGGATGGGGCACTCCTGACTGCCTGCCCTGGGGGGCAGCACGTGGACTCCCCACGCTGAGTCCAGCTGTGACTGCCCACTGGGTGAACGTGCTGTGTGTGGAGCAGTGGACACAACAGGGGCAGTTCCAGGGATATTCCCTGTGCCCACACACCGCGGGGTGTGGGTGGATGCCAGGACTTACACCCTGTGTTGCAGAAGAGAGTGAGAGAGGTGGAGACTTTCTCACTTCAAAACAGATATTTTAAAACTCTTCACTTAAAAAAAAAAGCCTAAATATGTTTTGGCATCAGGGAATCACAAAAGCCCTCTGAGATCCTCGAGTCCAGCCCTTCTCCAGCACTGCCAAGGCCACCACTTGCAGATGGAGTTCACAGAATTTCACTGAGCTCCAGAACCACACTGTGTTTTGACTTGTGGGAATGAACCAAAGCTCACTGGTGAGGAGCCCCCTGCCAGGAGAAGAACAGGGCTCCATCTTTTCACAGAATCATTTCTAATGACAAAAATGCATTCAGAGAAAATCATACGTGTCACTAGAAATTGTTGGAGCTGACAACATTTTCAACCCCAAATATTTCTGGGCAGAACTGCTGCCAGGCACCCACAGCTGAGTTAGTGGGGGAAAAAAGACCCAAAGCACATTCTGTCCTCACTACAGGGTGAACAATTGGGAATTGTAAGTTGGAAATTTTTACTTAGAACCCTCAGCTAATCCACTTATTAAAATAATGAACACATTTGACCCCTAATATGTTACAACTGATCTAAATCACATTTTCCAGTTTTCAAACACTGAGCTTTTTATTAGGAAGAGGGAAAACCCCTCCTCATTTTGATTTTAGGGGAGAGGAGAACAGTTTCGTGCTGTGTCGGGCAGCTGAGCCTCACTGGGAGGAAGAGCAGTGTGCAAACAAGAGCAGCGCTCACCCTGCAACAGTCACACTGCAGGGCCTGGCTTTCTTCTCCACTATGGAGAAATCCTACAGGATTATCTGTGTTAATAAAACTGTCTGATGATAATATAATGGGAGGTAGTTTACAGCATATAATTATAAGAATGAGTCATATTCCCCAGGTAGATATTTTGTAGTTTTTCCCTGTGTAGCAACACAAGCAAATTGAATTTTCATAAGACCTGACCAGAAGGAGGAAGGATGAAAAATGATCTCTCTGAAGCTCCAGAGAGGGTGGGCGCCAGCCCAGGTGTGCCCCCCAGTGTGCTCAGCAGCCCCAGAGGTTTGTCCCAAACACATCAGTGTGGGGAGGGCGTGAATGTGGAGCTGGGAAAGGTGGTGCCAGGGGGCTGAGAGGAGCCAGGTGTGCCCACCCACCCCCCAGCCTGGGCTGTCCCCCAGCCCACCACGGCCCCATGGCAGCCTCACCCCCTCCTGCTGCCACACACCCAAAGGAAAAGGCTCCCTCCTCCCCAGCTCTGCTTCAGCCAACGCACATCTGGGTTGTGTGGAGCACTCAGGAATTCTGCCATCGAAGTGCCAGGTGAGCCCTTCAGACTTAAATAGTCCACCCTCCTCCTTGGGCAGGAGCTGGGAACAGTTTCATCACAGGAAAAGGGAGAGGCCTCATTGCACACAACTGCGGGGCCACCTGCCTCCAAGGCATCCTCCTCCTCCTCCTCCTCCTCCACCACCACCCCTATTTTGACTCTGACCAAATTTTGGCTCTGCTACACTGAGCAGTCTCAGCCCCAGATTCCAGAATGTTTTGCTGTCCCATTTCACTGGGGATCCTTCCAGTTCCTGCAGAGTTGATTGCAATGCTGATTTCCCAGCCCTCCAGCTGCACTTCAGCAGCATCTCTAGATTTTGCTGGAAACATTATCTAAGATCACCCAGGAAGCAAAATGTGTTGCAAGGCCTGGACGATCCCATGAGACATAAGGAAATTACCACCTCATAAACCAGCTTCCACCTTACAGCATCTCTGTACTAAAGCATTCCTTTCAGGAAGCATTTGTTCAGTAACTTCTATCTCTAATCCTGGCCAGGATTTCCAGTCATCAGGGTTCTTCAGTTTTAAGGAGCTCAGCTTCACTCTTGAGGGATGTTGCCAGCACAAATTCTAGGGGAAAAATAGCATTAAATCTTCGTTTCATGTATTAAACATAAAGCTTTTAAGTTGCACACCAGCATCCTCACTGGTATTCAAACCATCCAAACATGTTCTTCTGTGAAGGGAAGATGGGAAGCTTGGCCCACCTGAAAGGAATGGCTGATACAAAAGATGTAATAAACACCTTTCCAGATAAAAAACCAAACCAAACCAAACAAAACCCTTCTGCAGAATTATACAGAGAACCCAGATTTGTACCCTGTGTATCAGGGCTGTCAGCAGCTGGAAGCAACAGTTAAACAGGACAGAATCAAATGGCTCCATGAGCCAGAGCAGCTGGAAGTACACAAGAGAATTTTGTTTACTCTGAGAGAAAAGGGTTTCTCACTGTAATGAGCTAAAATTATCCCCGTACTACATCAAATGTTGTAATGAACCATGTAAATTCCTGCAATCCAGGGGAGACCTTGCTCCTTGGATGTTTCAGAGATGAAGTGGAGCAGAGGATGGAACGTGAGGTGTGTCCTGCTGTGTGGGCCAGGGAGTGCTGGGAGGTGCCTTCACAAAAAGCTGTTTCCACAAACACCTGCTGTAAAGCCATAACAAACAAACCTCTCAATTAGCAACAACCAACAGCACAAAGGCTGAGTGAGAAAACAGCAATATCCCAAATCAATACAGGGTGTCACACAAGGAGTTCCACCTCTGAGGTGTGACAGGTGACAGACTGGGATTTGCTGAGGCCTGGCAGGAGGACGGGGGTGAGAGGCACCCAGGGGAGAAATGTCACTGTCTGACGTTCAGGGTGCTGGGAGACCTCACAAATATTGGGCAAAGATATGATCTTATCTTGGGCAAGATAGAAAGTATTTCCTACTTTTGGTCATGCTGTGTCTGTGGATGGAAAAGAAATCTGAAGGAAAAAATGCTATTTGATGTGGTTTATTTGCTTAATCCCCAAACCAGCAACTTCACCCCCCTCCTCCAAGTTTGTTTGTATTTTCACTGCATGGGGAGAACATCCAGATGAAATTGTGAGGTCCCTTCAGGAGTGAGAACGTGACCTCTGACACTCACAGCAATGTCAGGAAAGACCAGCCCAGGGCCAGGACAATTTCCCAGGTCTCTCGACCATCCTGTACCTGTATTTGGTCCAAGCACATGAAGGGCCATTCCCTGACACAACCTGCCACACTTCCCTTCTCGCAGCCTGACACAGAGCTGTTCTGCCATTGCTATAATGCCATTTTCTGTAATTAAATTGTTATTTATAAAACACAATTGTTGAGGTGTGATCAGAATAATTGCTGACACGTGACAATTGCCAATGTTCTCTGAGTTTTTATGAGATATTACAAAGAAGTCAGAGTGGTTCATTGTATTTACAACACACATCCTGTGACAGGCTTTCCAAAGGCATAAAGCAATAAAGGACTAGAAATAAGGAGCAAAGGATAAATATAAACCTATGAAAATATCAGTTAACTATAAAAAACCCAGGCAGAATTCATTGACAAATATCTGAGCATTAGAATAGAGACAGGAACATCCATCACTGCCCTGTGTTGTGGCAGAGGGTTGTTGTGTTGAGAGGGATGTGACCAGGACGAGGTGAGTGGGATGAGTTTCTTTCGGATGACTGTAAGTCAGTGCACTAGATCTGCCCAAAGATCTCCCTAATTCAGAGCCACCCAACAGAAATTACATGTTCTGCATTAATAAACAAATGGTCACAAACACTTAGAGGAAAGGTTAAGCTTCCTGACACTGCCAAGCATGTCCCTTTGGCAAATTACGGCTTGCAGATACACATGGAAAACGGGTACTCCCTCCCACGGCGACACCCTCTGTCTCAGGTATAAATGCAGAGGAGGCCAGTGGAATGTGGAGCTATGATTCCAGGACAACTGTAAGACCAGCCTTGAGTTTTCACCTGAGTTATCTGCTGCTGCCACAATGAGCTGTGGCTCGAAGCAGCCCCTGAAAAGCTGCCTGCGAGGGAGCGGCGGTGGCAGTGCCGGCGGAGGCGGCAGCGGAGGGGGCAGCGGAGGGGGCAGCTCACATTCCTCGGCCTCCTCGAGGGGAATCTCCTCCAGGAGCAGCGCTGGGGACAGGTTTTCTGGCAGCAGTTGTGGCAGAGGAAGCTCCCGGAGCAGCTGTGGTGGGGGAGCTGGTGGGTATGGGAGCATCAGGCACAGTAGCTACGGAGGAGGGATGAGCAGCCGCAGCTGCGGAGGAGCGATGGGTGGGGGATACTGTGGAGCAGGAATGGGAACAGGCTTCAGGTCAGGGGGGAGTGGGTTTGGTGCTGGTTATGGAGGATGCTTTGGTGGAGGTGGTGCTGCTTTCAGTGGTGGCAGCTTTGGCTTTCATGGAGGGAATGTGGGAATCCTCTCCAACGACGAGAAGCTGACCATGCAGAGCCTCAATGAGCGCCTGGCGTCCTACATGGAGACCGTCAGGAATCTGGAAAGGGAAAATGCTCAGCTTGAACAATTGATCAGGGAGTGGTACCAGAAGCAGGGTCCTACTGGCCCAAAGGACTACAGCCAGTATTATGGACAAATTGAAGAACTCCAAAACCAGGTAGGATGTTCTTTGCTGGAGAAGTTTAAGCACTGGCAGACAGAGGTTCTCAGGGAATGTCTTCCCAACATGCTGTTTCTCTTCTAGATCGTGGCTGCAGCTGTGGAAACCCACAAGGTGCTTTTGGACCTGGACAACACAAAGATGACTGCAGAAGACTTTAGAATAAAGTAAATATATATTCCTCTTTTCCAGGCTCTGACTTCCTTCCTCCTGCTTTCCTGAACTTCATAAATTTAGTCCATAAGCAAAGATCCATCCACAGGGACTTGGGTTCATTTTGGTTCTCTGGCAGCACAACTGAAATAATTTGTGAAACTTCAAAATTTTCAAAATTTCTAGAATGCTGCCTATGGCTGCAGAGCCAGAGCTTACAAAAAGCTTTATTTTTAAGGAAATAAGAATAGTAATTTTCTGTCACTGAAAGTAAAGTGAAGCTATAGATGGAATCTGCACAAAGTTGCAGGTAAAAGACATGATGAAAGAGATCACAGAATACATTTTAATATTAAAGTTCAATATTAATATTACACTTTAAATGTATTAAGTATAAAGAATAATAACTTTATGTTATTTAGTAGTATTAATGTTAAATATTAAATACTGTCTGAGGATTTCCTAATTCTGCTGGTTGAGAGATGCTACATGTTCCAAAGTACAGACACAGATACTGGAATAGGTGAACCATTCCATAAAAAAACCCAGTCAGTAGGAGGGCTGGGATGGCAGGAGCAGGGCTGAGCCCTCTGCACGTCCCCGGCACAGGTACGAGACCGAGCATGGGCTGCGGCAGAACGTGGAGGCTGATCTGAACAGCCTGAGGCCCCTCCTGGACAGCCTGACCCTGGGCAGGTCTGACCTGGAGATGCAGTTTGAGTCTCTGAAGGAGGAGATCATCGACCTCAAGAAGAACCACGAGGAGGTAAGAGCAAAAAAACCAACAAACCCCACAAAGTGGAGGTGTGGGGAGGTGCTGCAGGTGAAATCCTCTGCAGGAAAAACCCACCCAGGCCAGGCTGTGCCAGGGTGCCCTGAGCTCAGCCCCTCAACAAGCAACGACTGTAACTGCAACACAAACCCCACCAGAATATACTCATGAAAGGCTCTGTTTGTGTTCATTGTCCTGGGCCTGGGTTTTCTCTGCAGGAAATGAAGCAGCTGCAATCCCAGTCCGGTGGGGATGTGAATGTGAAGGTGAACTCTGCTCCAGGAGAGGATCTGCTGAAAAAGCTCAATGACCTGAGACAAGAATATGAAGCCATTATTCAGAAGAACCGTGCAGAGGTTGAGAAGTGGTATGAAAACAAGGTAAATTGTGGCAGTTGGAATGTTCATGTTAAAACCACCAACTTTAGGTAGGAACTTCCTGTATGGAATGAGAGAGCATCCATTGCTCTTAGGAAATAATGACAGAATCCCTTTGATCAAAATGAAGAAAATCACAAGGGTGCTTGAACTGCTCTGGCAGAGCCACACAAGAAGTTTAACAGTCCTGTATTACCAGTGGCCCTTTTGCAACTCTGAGTTTCCACCTGAGGTATTTGCTGCTGCCACTGTGGGCTGTGGCTCCAAGCATGCCCCAAAACCTGTTCCAGATGGTCCCAGGATAAAATGCCATGTTGACATTGTAAGTAGAACTCAGAAACTCCAATTCTGTACATTAATTTTGCAGATGCAGGAAGTGAGTCAGCAAGTCCACTCAAGTGGCCAGGAAGTGGAATCAAGCAACAAAAAGATCTCTGAGCTGAGACGTGAATTTCAGAGCCTGGAAATTGAGATGCAGTCACAGATCAGTCTGGTGGGTAATGATTGCTCCTGGTCCTTGGACACACAGAGCACTCAGGGGTTGCTGGAGGGGCAGGAGGTTGGCTGTGGCTGGCACAACAGCCAGTGAGGATGCTTGGTGCCCCTGACACCACGTGAGATGTTTCTCATTTGGGGCACAGGAACGATCTGATCCTGCCACCGCCCCACCAACACTGCATGTTGCTTTCCCTCTGCAGATGGAGTCTTTGCAGTCCAGCCTGGAGGACACGGAGGGCCGCTACAACGTGCAGCTGCAGCAGCTGCAGGGCATGATCGGGCCCCTGGAGGAGGAGCTGGCCAGCATCCGCTGCGAGATGGAGAGCCAGAACGAGGAGTACAAGATGCTGTTGGGCATCAAGACCCGCCTGGAGCAGGAGATCCAGCAGTACCGGGCCCTGCTGGAGGAGGGACAGCACGGCCTGAGGTACAGAATTAGGTAATGACATCAATTAATTAACTTGCCATTACTACAGTGAGGGGAGGAGGAAAGCAGTGATGTTTATCTTAGGGACTGATGTGACTGATTAACCATCAACACGTTTACTACAACCACAGGAATTCACAGGGAATCCAAATCTGAGCTGGCAGCTGCAAAGCTGTACTTTTACAAAAGTATTTAGAAACATAATTTGCCATTTCTTCCCCCAAGCATCATGAGGAAGTGCCATTATCTGGGAAAATGAAAGGTAAGAAGGAGGTAACAAGCCTCTTCCTCCTTACAGCCATTCAGAGGAAGGAGCTGGTGGTGGATCTTCAGGAGGAGGAGGAGGTCATGGAGGAGGAAGCAGTGGAGGAGGAAGCAGTGAAGGAAGAACTGGAGGATCCTATGGAAGATCTTCCTCTTCTGAAAGTGGAGGAGGAGGGAGTGGAGGAAGAACAGGAGGTGGAATCTGTGGTAAAACTTCAGGTGGAGGAGGTGGCAAATCCTGCCTCTCCCGTTCTTCATCCTCCCAGTCTCAGCCTGGCAACTCTTCTGAAAGCCCAGGTAAAAGTGGAATAAAAAAGTACATCCTGCCATTCATGATTCTTTCTGAAAAGCAGGAAAGGATATGACAACTTCCATCCTGGAAATATTTTGCCATTTTTTCCCAGTTGTGTTTTAAGGCCACTCTGACATCTGTTCTTTGTCAGTAACAAATCGACATGGCAGTGTTTGCACAGAGACTCAGCTGAAGAGGATGGCATGAGGGGACGTGGGGAAGTCAGTGGTTAGAAATGTAACTGCTGTTAAGGGGGGATGATTAAAAAACAGGGTAGGACACTTGGAACACCCCAGATGTTTAAAATATAAGGGGCATTGGCTGCAAAATACTCAAGTGGCAAAAGACAGGGAGTGACCAAAAGGTCTGACCCGTGTCTGATTTCCTGGCTGTGGTTCCAGGAGGTGCTGAAAACATGAAGCTCTGCCTGGAAGGGAACAAAACTCTGGAGAGAGGAGCAACCATGGAGGAAGTGTCTGAAGCCATAAAACACATGAGACTGGGTAAGGTTCTGGGTCCTGACAGCACCTCAGACAAATGCCTGAAAATGGGGAAAATTAACAGGAGTTGGAATTTTTAGAAAGGTTCATTTCCACTTTGGATTTTTTATGAAAAGATGGAAAATGGTCCTGCTTTGAGGCCTCAGCAGTCTCTGTCAGTCAGTCTGTCTCCAAACACACCAGACTGACAGTCATGATGTGTGAGTTGGCTCTTGCCCAAAGGGCCTGAAGCCATCAGAGCAGACAGCAGGAACAGTGCACACACTCCTCTGATGCTGAGAGCAAAGGCAGTGAATTCAGAAGGGTTTTGTGTCATGATATTTGGGAAAAAATTATTTTAAAAAGTTGATACAAACTCCTCTGTAAACATTCACTCCTCTGATCAAACATCCCATCTGACCTGCAACACTGACATTATTAATGTTTAGTGGGCAAGATTAAAATATATTACATGTCATCCATCTCTAACTTAGAAACACTTGTTGCAAATATCCACACACACAAATGCAGATTCCAACTTCATCTGTATTTGATTTGTACTGCTCAGTCACTCTAAATGTAAAGTGATTTGCACTCCCACACAGAAGCAGGCCCATGTAGTTAATTGCTAAAGCTGCACACAGAGGTACAAACACAAGTCTGAAACTGCTCAAACCCTTCTGGAAGGCTGGGAACAGCCCAGGAGACACTTGTGGGGCAACACAGGGTTAAAAGTGCTGAATGAGGTAATACTTCTTCAAAGAATTTCTTGCTTCCTTCCATCTTTCAACAGGGAGTTTTAGAAAGTCTGAGGAGTGATTGGCAGGACCAGAATGTTCCCTGTCAGGACCTCCCCAGTGAGGCCTTTGGACCAAGCAAGACACCACAAGCACGGCCGAACTCGGCTCTGCCACGGGCAGGAGCCAACACTTGTTCAAGTTACTCAGCACTGCCCATTCCAGGGGCTCCTCAGAGCTCTCTGCATGTCCTGTCTGCTTCTTCCCCCTGTATTTCTGTTCCAAATCACTGTCACCTGAGTTTCTCTCTACCATGACTGGTGCTCCTGTGCAATAAATGGTAATAAATCTTTGCTTCTCTCTGATGCAACCAGAAAACCGTGTCTGGTTCAAGTTCCTTTAGCAGAGATTTTTGTTTGAATCAGTTACAAATATCAGGCCCTACCTGTAGAACACACAATTGTGTGTCAGATTATCCATAAGACCCAAAGTTTACAGAGACATATTGACCATTTCAGACTCACTGGGCAAAGCTTTGCAGACTACACTGCTGGGAACTGCTCCGGTGGGCCTACAGTCAACAACCCTACTCACTTCTGCTGTTGGCTTCCATCAGGGACAAGAGGGTGGGCTTAAGGAACTGACTATTCCCTAGAAAACCTCTTTAAAATATGAACTCCATGTGGAATTTCACTTGAAAATAACCCAGAGGGTTTTCTCACATGACAACTGCTCACGATACATCCTTCCTCCTGTGCATTGTCCACTCATCTGCTTGAACCCAAGCAGGAATGTCACTGCTGTGAGTCTTTCTCTCTCAGTTTACAATCACAAGGTTTGTTTTTTTCCCTCCAAGGAAGGCACCAGCCATGGGAGAAGGTTGGGAAACACGGGCTGAGTGGGAGGCCGTGGGAACAGGAATCCTGAGTGCCCGAATCCAGGCAGAGCTGTGCTGGTGATTCAGCGTTGCCTACGCCAGGCTCTCAGCCATGTGATTAGAATTGGAAAATTAAGACAGTAGGAAGAAATTCTTTTTCCTGACCAGTGTCTCTGAGGGCCTGAGGGCCCAGCTCACCTGCATGAAGGACTCCTGCCCGTGCTGATGTCCCTGGCCTGCCACCATGGGGGTGATCATTTGCCAGGATACCCCAACTCCCACCTGTTGCAAAATCACCTTCTTTGTTTTAACCCCTTGTCCCTGCTTTGTTCCCTGTCCCCTGAACCTGCTTTATCCAGTTGCTCTGCTCACTTTCCACCTCTGGCAGGCAGTGACAGACCTGTCTGTCCAGGGTACTCAACTGACAGCCCAAATTAAGGAATACTCCCAATCAGGGGCTCTGCTTCTCACACCCCCCCTCAGAGCCTGCCAGGTTAACCTCAGAAATGTTCCTGCCCAGTACCTGCTTCCTGGCTGTCCCAGGGTGAGTTACAGGCCATCCCCTGGCCTCTGGCCCCACAGTGTCTTACAAGACCCTTGAAGAAAATGCCAGTTTGAGGTTCTTTCCTTTATCCATTTTGTATTACAAAGCTGCAGCTGGGTTACCACTGGCACTGGCTTACTGAGAGAACAGGCTTACATGAAGGAACAGAGCTGGAGAACCCAAACCATTGCAAAGCAGGAGTAAGAAATACAGACATTGTAGTGTCAGGTGTCAAAGCTTCGGGAAGGCTCAAAGCGGGGCCGCGGTGATACTGAGGAATGAGGAGAACTTTGCACATGTTATTTGTATGCATTTCATTCGGGATTCATCAGCATAATAAGCTTTAATTTTATGAGCACAAAGTGTTGCAATTCGGATGCTTATCTGGTGTTCCTATTAGTGCTCTGAGAAGATAATTGAGGGACGTGTTGGGACAAGACCTTCAGAGCAACCTTGGGCAAAACTCCGTGTGCTCACTCAGTGCTGCGTGTTTGGCTCCAGAGCTCCCCAGAGGTCCATGTGTCCCTTTGCAGGCACAGATGTATTCCCAAACTGCCCCTGTGTGTGCTGTGCTGATCTCTCTGTTGCTGAGCACTGTCAGGCCTGTTCATTGCCAGATGCTACCCAGGCCATATTCAGGGGCTGCAGAAGGAGAACAGCAAAGCTCACCGTGTCACTGAGCTGGGGGGAAGGAACTTGGCACCTCCCAGAGCCCACCTGGCTCAGTATGAGGGGCCCAGTGGCTTTCCCTCCCTGCCACGAGAGGCAACACTGGGCTCAGACAGATGTTAGTTTGAAAGGTTCACTCTTTTTACAGAAATTTCTGGTAAGTGTGATGGGAAGGGAGCGTTAAACAGATGAAAAGAATAGACTTTAGCAGTT
>JAJPCS010008569.1:0-12926 GCA_021164005.1 Willisornis vidua nigrigula | reverse complement strand
TAAAGACATTTGCTAACCTGTCCTCCGTCAGCTATCTTGCTTCATGCCATTCTTTTCCTTTAGCCTCACAAAAATATTAATTCCTCTTTTTGGGGTTCCTTCATGCCTGGCCAAAGGTCCCACCAAAAGAATGGCCTGTGTTGAAAGATCAGCTATGTATCTTGCATGTATCAATGTCTACCAGCATATAAAATGTATCAGTCTTGTCCAAATGCTCAGAAAGAGATGGATCTTGGAAATAAATAATTTCATTCTAGTGGTTTCAAGAAGGCTGTGCTGAGAATGCCAGCAGAGTGCTAACAGGACATCCCACCATGCATTGCTGCCCCACTTGGAGACAGAGCATTGTGGGATGCTCATCAGAAAGCTGCATGTTTGTACCTCACAAAAAGGCCATGCATGGTTTGATCTCTGGGCCGTGTTTCATGTTTGCAATGTTGGCTTAGCTGAGACAACCTACATTGCCTGACAGTCTTCTTTGGTATGAGCAACTTAAACAAGAACAGAGACAACATTCTCAAATACATCTCTTTGAGATATTTCCATTAAATTTCCCCCAAGGTAATTTTGGACCATTGCTTTGAGGTTTCAGTATTCTTTGCAAGTGACACATAGTATACATTTCCATGTAATTTCATTCTGACTACTCTTGATTTTCACTTGATTTACTCATTGTGAGTGAGATGAAAATGAAACATCAGCTTACTGAGGATTAAAATGCATTTGTGTCGCTGTTAAAAATATTTAGACATGCTGTATAGAATTCTGCCAGTCATATATGTTTAATAGTCGAAGGAGTTGGGAATGAAATAAAAAACCCAAAAACATTCAGAAGTAGATAGGGTTATTTTAAAATGAATTACTGAAAATCCATGATTTTTGACTTTTTTTTACAACAATTTCAGTTTAACTAATTTAGGTTTAACTACATATGAACTTGAATAACACATGCTTCTTGAATAATATGGTAACATGTTTTACACAACATCTTGACTGAATACTATTTAAATAGTCTTCAAATCAGATCAGATAAAAGGATGCAAAATCATGAGCCTTTTTATATATGTATAAAGTTTGTGCTGTTAGTTGGCTCTAATGTATGATATGGAGAACCAATAGAGGAATCTACGTAGCCCAAATATAAAGATTCTATTACTGTGTAAAAGAGACTCATAAATCCGAAAGCATGTATTTATTGGTTAGCATAGTTTTCCCCATAAAAACTGCAAGTCTTTTCACATGTTTATATTCCATGTAGGTATATGTTAGCTCCAAGGCCCACTAGGGCATACTGAGAAGAAAAGAAAAAAAGATCTGCCCACTATTTTAAGGGACAAAAGGTGTCCCAATTCCGTAGTTGAATTCAGAACAATATTTTATGATGAACAAGAAGTTACTTGGGATGGGAAACAAAGACTTGGGCAAAACATTTTTTCTTTCATTTTCCTTCCTATTTTGCACATCCAATTGAAATTTGGTCAGCTATATTTCCTGAATTTTTTTTTGCTTAACCAGATAACTGTGTGTGGAGGGCTTCCATGTTGTTTTTTTTACAATGCAAAATATTTACATTCTCATAGGTTCATTTTAATTTTGCTTAGAGTATCCTTAAACAAGTTGTGTGGTGCAAGAAGACTGAACACATAAAATACAAGATTTTCCAGTGTTTCTCTAATTCTCTGTACTATGGAGGAAGGCTGCATACTCCCTTAGGTATGATGCATATTTCCCTCGGGAAAATAGAAGAGGAAAAGAGGGTAAGTATATTTATGGCAAGGCTCAGACTGTGATCATGCAAATGAAATCCCACCTTTAAGGAGAGGGCAGGAAAAATAACCTTGTTGTATCCATTTAGTCCAAATGGAACTGATTACTTTACTGAAGTAGGAGAAGTCCTTCTTTCAGGATAAACTGGTTTAATGGTAGAGGTTGTGAATTTCCACAAAACAGAGCTGACCATGAGGAAGCAAAAGATTGGCTCAGCTGCTTCCTGCCAAAAACTGTATCTGGCTCTTTGCCATAGTTTACCACTGACAAAACAAAATCCGTTAAAATGAATCCTGAACTTTGTTGAAAAGTCAGTGACAACAGATGTCTCTTAAATAACTAGGGTATTAAAAGCAAGCCAAAAAGTGCACTTTTTCAGTGAAGGAAAGGTTATTTTTCCACCTAGTTATTTAAGAAAAACATCAATCAATAAAAAATAAAGAAATAAATTTGGAGGTAGTGTGTTTGGGGTTTTTAAATTGTTTTCTATTAGAAAAATAGGTTTGTTTTTAAGGAACACATCTCGGTATGATGAAAGAGCCAGAAAATTTCAGCTTACTGCTTTTAATCATTTTGATAACTTTCTCAACTAAAAATTATTCCAGGTAATATTTTTATTTATTGATTTCCTATACAACTATGATTAAGGATTGTGGAATACAGGTACTTGTAATATGACCTGAATGAAGCAGTTATAGTAATAAAAAATTAAACAACTTGGCATTTTATTTGTGTTTATAACTTACATGGTATCAAAGATATCCATAAAGTTATACAAATATGTGGAAGGATCTGTAGAAGCTAACAAACCAATTTAAAACCACACAACAGTATAAATGAACAAATATAAAGGCAGAGCTGAGAGAGAATGCTAGTTGATGGATGTGACAGGAATCCTCAAATCAAAAAGCCTTTGTGGCCAATCTATCATTTTCTAGGCAGTACTAGGAGGTCAACCCCTACCATTCACTGACCTAGAATATCAGCTACTGTCATTGATTAGTTACATGTTCAGACAAGGATTTTTCTGCTTCTTCCTAGTTTACTTGTCATTTGAAAGAACTCATAAATATAGGTGAAGAAGTTCTTTTTTAAATATCTCTTTAAATGTCAGCTGGCACTGATGTTCAGACATACATTGTAAAAAAATGTTAGTGCTTCTGTGCTGGGACTTTTGCTTACAATATTGACAGCAGATGTCTTGGCTTTTTGGTATATATTGGTTTTTTTCTTTAAAACTTTCAGAAGATGATAAGTTTCTGAAGATAGGCACTACAATTTTGATATGTGTTTTCCCAGCAGTTTTGTCCATGTCTAGTATTTGGTGAAAACAAAAATAAAAAATAAAATTAAAAAACTCTCAAAACAGTGAGTTTTGAGGATGAAGCGGAAGAAAAGAAAAGAGAGGAGAAAAAAAGAAGGCAGAAGGACTTAACAGAGATAAATTTGTGGGCTACTTGTAGTCTAATTATCCAGAAGAGGAGACAGGACATAGAAGTGGTAAAGTAGGGTAGTCATTGTAAAAGAAAAAGGGATAACAATGTTGTGATCCAAAGGCCTCTGTTTAGATCACTTAAATTGTACTGATGAAAGAATATTTTGGTGCCACAGAGTTGCTAGATACTGAATTGCCCCTGAGACCTTTGCGTTATATATGCCCCGTTAAAACACCTCTTCTAAGAAGTAATCTTCAGGTAATCCTAGTGTGTGGCTTTCCTTCCAAGGTGGTTCTGAAGGTGTAAATTACTGTGCTTGTGTTCCTGGGCCATTGTCAGTGATGTTGGCATCATGGGATGGTGAGAGTGGGCAGTGGTGGAGCTGAGATAATGAGGTATTCAGCAAATGAAAAATTTGAAGTAAACTTCTACTTGTCTGTATGTGCATAATGCTGGAATAATATAAGTGCTTTCTTCTGTTCTAATAGAAAATCTATGAAATGTAATCCTTATGAAAAAAAAAGCTTACTCCTGCGTTACTGAGAGTCCAACTAGCTATTATGTCATTGTAAAATGGCTCGAGAAGTCGAGAAATACATTGGTGAGTCATCAGAGCAGAAAGTGTTGCAGGAGAAGGACTGAAAGAAGACAAATGGTAATATGTTAATTCTTGAATATGTTCCTGCCTGCAGTTTGCATCTGACATGCCTAAGGCAGTGCTTCCTGAGAGGGACTGCAGAACTGCCAGTGCTGGTTCTGCATCTGTCAGATATTTGCCTTCCTCAGTCACAATTACATGAAAAGCTCATCTATTCTTCTTTATGATCTTGCTGTGCTGTTGTAGCCTTTGGGAAAGGTTGTGGTACAGTGTGAATCCTGGCTAATACTCTGAGGTGGGATTAGGCTAGGCAAGGCTAGATTGGCAGCAATTCCGGCGTCTGTATCCATTCAGTTGTGTCACTAGTTTGTCAATGACTCTCTCAAAGAGAGTCCAGAAGCATGAGAAGATAGAAACTGCTTCACTGTTTTTGCAATTTGCTATAGGAAAACACATTTTTCATGTGTATATTTAAAATTTAGAAAGCATATGTATTTCTCCATAAGAACAGCTTGGAGTAATATAAGTAATTTTTTCATTTAACTTGCATATTTCTCTCTAATTATTTCTTGTTGGTCTGCCAATACTCTGGGGTTTGTTTCTATTGTGCTGGAGTCTGCAGCCTTCTGTCATCCTCTATACACACAACTTCAGTGCATCATAAAAAAGCATCTCATTGAGGTTTAAGAACCTGGCAATCATTTACCTATATCTTTGCAGCTTTACTCTCTACTGCTCCTTCTTTGTCATATTGATTTTGTATTGCAGACACCCATTGGCCTTGAGTAACATGAATGATTATGTATTGTTTACATTGCAGTAATGCCTCATGACAATGACAATTCAGAGAACTGGACCCTGTACAAATGTCCAGCTGGATGGATAAACCCTGAGAGAATAGTCTGACAGAAAAACAACAGTCAGAACAGGTAGATAGGATGAATTTTCCCACACAAGCAAGTTGCAGAAAAAAGTCCCATTGGTTTTATTATAATAAAGACAAAGTGCTGACTTTGTGAAATGGTGAGAGGTTAAGAAAATTATGATTTTAATTAACTTCAGGGGAGAAAATAAGCTAGATTTTAACTTTATCTCATTAAAGGAGCACAGAACTACAAGGGCTTGCCTGTACCACAGAGTCTTGTTCCTGTCAATGTCTTCCTGTTGCCCCAGTCAAGTTATCCTTGGCACAGTAACCTCTTTGAATATGTGAGGTACCTTTCTTTCACAGAATCACAGAGTCAACTATGTTGGAAAAGACCTCTGGGATCACCGAGTCCAACCTATAACCTAAAACCACCTTGTCAACTAGATCATGGCACTAAGTGTCACTTCCAGTCTTTTCTTAAATATCTCCATGGATGGTGATTCCAATTAAATTCTTAAAGACCTCCCTGGGCAGCCCATTCCAATGCCCAATCACTCTCTCTATAAAGACCTTCTTCATCTTATCTAACTCAAGCTTCCTGTGGCATAGGTTAAGACTGTGTCCTTTAGTCCTATTGCTTGTTACCTGGGTGAAGAGACTGATCCCCACCTGGCTCCAACCTCTGTGGCAATGCATTCTGAATACATGGCTTGGAGGATGTCATGTCAGAAATGGGCTGATGAAGAAAATCCTCCAGCCACTGAGAATACTATAACAACTGATGTTTTTAATGTAGTTTGAATGTACTAAATGTAAAAACTGCATAGTCACTGCTTCTTCTTCCAGCCCCCTGGCCTGGCAGGGGGTTATGGGAAGAAGAAGCAGTGACTATGCAGTTTTTACATTTAGTACATTCAAACTACATTAAAAACATCAGTTGTTATAGTATTCTCAGTGGCTGGAGGATTTTCTTCATCAGCCCATTTCTGACATGACATCCTCCAAGCCATGTATTCAGAATGCATTGCCACATCTCGTCCTTTTTTATTTTCTAAAGCTGGATATGCTTTAATTGATTGGAAATTCCTGGCACAACTGAGCAGACATGGAAAAACACACATAAAGAGAGCAACTATAAAGAGTCCTAGTAAGAGAAATATGATGATTTTTCTCACAGTGGCAGAAAGGCCTTTAAAAGGAAGCCAGCTGAAAAGATCATCAAGAGTTAACCCATCATCTTGGCGAATTTCATGAACTAGTGATTTAATCTGATTGATATGGGAGTGAATGGAGGTAGAATGATCAGAGAAATTGAGGCAACAGAGACCTTCAAACTCTTGACATCCATGCCCATTGACCAAAAGCAGAAAGTCTATTGCAGCACGGTTTTGCAGTAAGGCTTTCTTATTGTTTTGTGTGTCTAATAATAATTCTTCCAGGGCAAAACTAGTGGCATTGGCTTCTTTGGCCAACCAGCACCCCATTTTGGTAAGAAGATCTAATGCATGTGTTGTGCCAATTGCTGGGATTATGGCACCACCTAAGACATTCTTGGTGTGTGACCAAAAATTCATGTTAGAATCACATTCTGCTGTAAATTCATGTAAATGTTGCATTTTTTCTAAGGGATGTGGTTTTGCTGGACTGGCTGGTGGTTCTGCAGCAACCCTAGGCTGTGCTGCTTTAGGTGGAGGGGGTGCTTTTGGTGGAGGAGGTGCTTTAGGCTGTGGTGGGTGAAACATAAGAGGTGGATACATGCCTTGAAATTGCCTACGCACTCTGAGAGATTTTCCTTGTGAAGAGAATGAGCCTGTTTGAAGGTTAGTACTTCTTTTTGGACGAATTTGAGGAGGACTTTCAGGGAGAGGTTTCATAAAGACAGCTGGATTGTACAGTGTTAGTTTTCCAAAGGTGCAAGGGCCTCCTGCAGCAAGTCTAGGAATCATTTTCCAGACTCTAAATCCACAAATTAAAAATACTCCTTTTGGAAGGATAACAGAATCATGGGTAGCATGAATTTGATAAGTGACTTCTTCCTTGCACCAGAAACTGAAATTAGAATAAGGTCCATAAGATGTGACATTAATTAGCTCAACTGAGGCAACATGTTTGTTGTGAATGAAATAAAAGCAGAGAGGAGATTTAATACTTCCTAAAATTTCTAATTCCTCAGGTCTTTCCCACTGATAGCTAAAGGTTTGCCTGGAATGTGAGGTCTTTGCTGGTCGTGTAAGACAGTCTAAAAATGGATTTTTAAACTGATCATGATCATCACACCAGGGAACATACTGATTTCTGAATTCTCTCCATTCTCCTGGTGTCCAGGGTATCCCTACAAGACAGGTCTTAAAAGGGTGAGAGGGGTCTAGAGTAGACAGACAGATAGAATCAGTGCTCAGAGATTGTGCCAGGTTTAACCAAATGTTCTGTTTGGAGAACATTACCCAATTAGGAATTGGTGGAGGAGATGTTGCAATGACTTTTGATGGTGAGTCTTTTGGATTTGTCGATGTTACGTTGCACGCCAGGAGCAGGATTATCCCGAAGATGATGCTGCTGGAGGATCGCTCCCTGCGGCTGGTGTTGGAGCAGCTGCTGCTGGGTCTGACGTTGCTGGAGCTGTGGGGGGAACTTCTTGGTAGATCTTTACTAATCTGGATGGTATCCATCTCGGACCTGAACCTGTTGAAATACATGCGTGTCCTCGACCCCAGACAATTAGAGGGACAGGACCATGCCATTCTCCTGTCAGGACATCCTTGTATTTTACCTTAGCCTCCCCCGTTTTTAATTTTCCATCTGCAAAATGACGACCAACAGGTGAAACATCATCATGTAGTCTATTCAAAAAATTGAGAACATACAGTGCCTTGTTTAAGCGTTCTGGAGGAGAGAGATCTATAGCTGACTTTTCTTGTTTTTTTAGCATGTCTTTTAAGGATTTGTGGGTTCTCTCTATTATTCCTTGCCCTTGTGGGGAGTGAGGGATTCCAGTGGTGTGAATTACACCCCACATATTAAAAAATTTTCTGAGGGAAGAAGAAACGTAAGCTGGGCCATTATCTGTTTTTACTTGTTTTGGAATGCCCATAATAGCAAATGCTGAAGAAAAATGCCTCTTAACATCTTGAGCTTTTTTTCCAGTATGTGCTGTAGCTGCAATAAGACCCGAACAAGTGTCTACGGACACATGTACATATTTCAATCTGCCAAATTGTGGGACATGTGTTACATCAGTTTGCCACAGATCTAAAGGGCTGAGTCCTCTGGGATTAACTCCTTCTGATCTCACTGGAGTTATTAATTGACAGTCTGGACATGCAGACACAATAGACTTTGCTTGTGAATCAGATAATGAAAACAATTTTTTCAGTGATTTTGAATTTTGGTGGAAAAAATTATGAGAAAGTTTTGCTTTCTCAAAATTGTTCGGTGTTGGTACAGAATTAACAGGAAAGGCTGAATTTGTAGCTCTGTCAGCAATATCGTTGCCTTCTGTTAAAGGGCCAGGCAGATTTGTATGTGATCTAATGTGAGTGATGTAAAATGGATGTTTCCTCTGTTGGATCAAAAGCAACAATGTTTTAAACAGTGTAAACAAATTTTGATTATTCAGTTCTTTCAGATAACTATTTTCTATGCGACTTACAACACCTACCACATAGGCAGAATCTGATACTAAATTCAATGGCTGTGGAAATAGACGAAAAGCTTTCACCACTGCCGAGAGTTCAGCGATTTGAGATGAGCCCTCGACTTGATGAGCATCTATTTTCCATTCTCCTTCTTTAAACCAGGCTACTACTGCATTGCCTGTCTTACCAGATCCATCTGTGAACACAGTAACTGCCTTCTCCAAAGGGTTTGTAGAGAAATTAGTTTTTAATTTTGGTTGAGAGATAGACAGAAACTGCAAAAAAGGAATTGCTGGTAAATGGGTTATTAGTTTGCCTGTGAAATCTGACATCACTAGCTGGAAATCAAACAGATGCAAATCATAATAATGCAATTGAGATTTTGAGAGTGGAACATACAGAAAGTCTGGGTCTTTTCCAGACAGCTCCACAAATCGAAGCTTGCCCTTGTGACAGACTTTTGCAAGCATTTCAGGGAAGGTGACAATTGTTTTTGAGAATTGATGACTTAAAAATACCCATTCCCATAAAAGAAATTTTTTGTTTTTTAAATCAAATTGTCCTATTACAGCAAAAGGCTGTTTTGGACCACGAAAGATCAATAATGCAGTAGGTAACCCTTCTACTTTTCTATTCACCTGCTGTTCAGAAATTTTTTGGTTAATTACTTCAATCACACTCCTTGCTTCTGGTGTTAAATGCCTAGGAGATGTTAATTCTGGCTCTCCTTTTAGGAGTTGAAACAAAGGAGCTAAAAAGTCTGTTGAAAGACCGAGAAAAGATCTTATCCAGTTTATATTCCCTAATAATGATTGCAAATCATTTAATGTTTTAATTCTGGTGGACAAGGTTATTGCCTGAGGCCTGATTGTTCTCTCATCTATTATCAGACCAAGGTATTTCCATGGGGACGTCTTTTGCTCTTTTTCTGGAGCCACTTCTAGTCCATGGCTACACAGAGCTTCTTTTACAGATTCATGTACCAATTTTAATTTTTCAGTGCTACTACAGCTGATTAGAATATCATCTATGTAATGGAATATGATGGCTTCTGGAAATTGCTTTCGAACTGGCTCAATTATATTGGACACAACCGCTTGACATATAGTTGGGCTATTTCTCATACCTTGGGGAAGGACAGCCCAGTGGTATCTTTTGGCGGGCTCTTCAGCATTAATAGCTGGAACAGAAAAAGCAAACCTATGTGCATCATTAGGATGAAGGTAGATATTAAAGAAACAATCTTTAATATCCAATATTACAAGTGGCCAATTTTCTGGAATCATGGTTGGAGATGGTAGTCCTACTTGGAGGGCTCCCATTGGTTCTATTATATTATTTGCCTCTCTCAAATCATGCAGGAGTCTCCATTTTCCAGAGGATTTTTTGATTGTGAAAATAGGAAAGTTCCATGGGCTATTTGTGGGAACTAATCTGTTTTTATTTAATTGTTCTTTTATTAAATCATGAATATGCTGCAATTTATCTTTTTTAATGGGCCACTGTGGGATCCACAGAGGTGTATCAGTTGTCCAGGTTAGGGGTGGTGCATGTGGCACATGAGTGTTACTCATTATAATTTGGAATGGATAAAACAATTCCCCACTGTGTTATAACATCTCTGCCCCACAGAGTCAGTGGGATGTCCAATATAAAAGGCTTTGTTGATGCAACCTTACCCTGTGGGCCTTGGACCAGAAGAGGCAAGCTGCTTTGAAGGGGGATTTGAGATCCTCCTACTCCCTGGATGTCCACAGGTGGTCTTGTTGTACCCCAAGTGCTTGGCCAATCTTTGGTTGAGATAATTGTGACGTCTGCCCCAGTGTCTAACAAACCAGACACTGTTACTTGTAAGCCTGAATTAGGAGAGAGAAGGGTACATTTTAACATTGGCCTTTCAGCAGTAACCTTGTGAGCCCAATTAACAAGAATGCTTTGTTCACTCTGAGATTCTCCATCTATGGGTATAACCTGTGCAATTTTATCTTGTGGTTGAATAACTGTTGGTGCAAAATTAGGTTTGATTACAACAGACACAACTTTGGGATCTTGCAAACTTACAACCATTGGTAATACTGTAACACCTAATGCAGTTGCATGATCTGTTCCTGTGATAACACATTTACCTGTAAAATTGGGAACATCAGAGGTGGTAGAAGCAAACAAAACAGTGTGATACTCATTTTTCTCTAAGGTTTGAGGTTGTGAGGTTGCTAACACCAGATCAAATGCACTTTTTTGAGGTTTCTTTTGAGAAATGTTGGAGTCAGTTGTATCTGATTGTTGAGCTGGACTATTTCTGTCTACACGCTGTCCGGAGCGCTCAGATTGGAGTTTCCCGAATTTTGAGTTTTTTTCACTGCCTTAGGGGATAAAGGATTCCCTTTTTTGTCAAACAGGGACCTGCATTCAGATGCCCAATGAAGTCCCTTTTGGCATCTTGGACAAATACTTGGAGGGGTGGATCTTTGTGGTTTGGTTTTGTCCAATTTGGGGCAATTTGCTTTTAAATGGCCTTTATTTTTACAGTGGTGACAAACCACCTTAGAGGGTTCTAGGGCTGCTGCTAAGGCTTGAGCAAACTTGTCAGCCATTTGCTGACTGGCTTCTGCAATTTGTGTACCAATCTGCAAATTGGCTTCTGCTATCTGACTACCCATTGTAAGCTGAGCTTGAACAAGGCTATTTGTTAGCTTGTCTTGAGGACTTATATCTTTGCATGCCTTTACCATATCCATAGGTGTAGGGTCACGAAGAGTTCTCAGCACCTGTTGACACTGTACATTTGAATTACTGATAGCAAGTTTTAAGAATAAAGCATCTTGTGCTTCTTTAACCTTAATTTGTTTTTCAATGGCATTCTTTAATCTTTCAGCAAAATCTATAAAGCTTTCATCGCTTTTTTGAATAATATTTGTAAATGAAGTTGCTGTCTCTGAAGCATCAGCCACGGCTTGCAATGCTTGCAATGCCATGTTTCTGGTAGCTATTAAATCTTGCCTAGGAATTTGAGCTTGGACAGAATTTGCTGCATATTGTCCTTCACCAAACAACATTTGTATGGTAACATCTATAGCCCTTCCAGTATTGGGCTGGGTTTCATGTGCATATTTAGTAATTAATGCTTTCCATTCATCTAAAAACAATGTTATTTGTACCTTATTCAATAAAGCTCTCATTATATCTTTTAAATCATTTGGTGTTAGAACAAAAGCTGCAAACAAAGATGACAAAACACCCATAGCATATGCAGAATTTAAACCATACTCAGTAACAGCTTTTTTGGCATCTTTCAGTAATTCTATAGCAAGTGGATCCCATATTGGTCTTTGATTTCTACCATAAAATACTGGAAAAACCTGTAATGTATCAGAATTAACAGCATTGTTATTTGCATTATTACTTTTGGTTATGTTGTCATCACCTGTATGGGAGAGAAAGGGGTTAGAAAGAGAAAATGGATAGTTAGGATTAGCTGTTACGCTTAAAAATGGATTATTTGAAGAAAATTGTTGTTTTTGTTCTTGAGGGCTGGAAAAGAAATTGTTGGGAGTTGGAACATCTATTGCTGTGATGTTGTTAGGAGTAGGGTAGTTGTTGACTGCTGTTGAAGAAGCTGGCTGAGACAGACAGCAGTGCTGTGTTTGTCTTAGCTGGTGTGAGCAGGTCAGACTGTGAGCTGTAGATGCTTGCGAAGCTGTGAAGCTGCCAGTGGCCGATGATGTAATCTTCCCTTCAAGGGGCGTGGTGCTGTTGCCAGGCGATGAGGTGGTGGGCGGAGCGATGGTGCTGCTGTGGTGTGCTGTGGTGCAGTACCGGAGGCTGTCTGTAGATGTCGCTGTGACGCCCTGTGGTTGCAGAGCCCAGTGTAGCACATTTCCTGAAGTCTCTCTTACCTCGGAATTGTGAACCGGAAATGGCTGACTGCCCGAGCTTCCCCATGTGTTTGCTGAGCTTATCAGATGAATACCAGGCTGAGGAGGGCTCTGTGACCTCTGTTGTGGTCTCGTGTTTAGCTGTGGGGGAAGGAGAACCCCACGGACTCCGCCTCTGCTTTGTGGCGTTTGCATATCGAAAGGTATGTCTGGTATTTCTTGGTGGAGCTGCTGTGGCAGATAGGAAGAAGAAGGGGGGGTGGACGACTGAGGGGGAGGAGGACTTGGAAGAATAAACTCCAGGCAACTCGGTGTAGGCTGGTGTGGGGGTTGGTTCGAGAGAACAGGATGAATGGGGGATGGGTGGAAGCTCTCTCGATCTGTATTCCAAGGGGTGATTTTTAGAGGGTGCAAACCGGCAGAGGGGTGCATGCAAAGATTGCTTCCCCCCATGGGTGGTATTTGAGTGGGGTTGGGGGTGTCAGGCCCCACGTGGCCCAAGTCTTTCTCTCGGTTTGGATGAGAAAAAGGACAGTTAACACTCACAGTTTTTGTGTCCGTCTGTGTCTTCGGCAGATTTATGGTCGTTTCTCCGGGCCGATGCACACCAGCTGCTGCTTGACCTCGTGTCGAAGAATCGCTCCCAGGCTGAAAAAACTTATCTTGGGTGTTTAAAACTAAATGTTCATCCACAAAATTTTCTGTGTCAGGTTCTTTTGCCTCTGCAAAGTCATTTTCAAAGCTGTT
>JAJPCS010008531.1:0-13398 GCA_021164005.1 Willisornis vidua nigrigula | reverse complement strand
CTCAGCAGCACAGCAACAGCCCAGGGCATTTAATGGCCCTCTGGGGGATTTGGTGCTGAGTCCCTGAACCTCAGACCCTGAGGAAAGTTAAAGTGAGATTCAAACTGTAAAGTTTCTTATAGTGCTAATGGGTCCCACTGAGGGACACAACTGAGAAAACATCCCCAGGATTTTTTTGAGCAGAAACGTGGAAACAGGGATGACAGGTCAGAGAAACACAGGATCATCAATGTTGGAAGAGACTTTCAAAATCTTCTAGCCCAGCTGTCATCCAAGCACCACTACAATCCTCCATAAATCGTATTTCAAGGTGCCAAATCCAAATACCACCTGAGCACTTCAAGATACCACCACCTCCTTTGGCTACTTATTTCTTTGCCTAAACACACTCTCAGTGAAAAAAGTATTACTTAATATCTAATCTGAACCTTGACCTACGCAAGTGAAGTCTGTTTCCTCTCTTTCCCTCCATATAGGCTTTGCAGAAGAGAGGGAGACCCCTGCTCACTCAGACCTCCTTTTGGGTCTTTGAAGAGAGCAATGAGGTCCTCCCTGAGCCTCCTCTTCTCCAGACTCAAGAACACCAGTTCCTCATCCAACATCTTTTCCAGACTCTTCCCCAGCTCCGTTCCCTTCTCTGGACACACTCCAGCTCCTCAATGTCCTTTTTGCAGGGAGAGGCCCAGAACTGGACACAGCACTCAAAGTGTGGCCTCACCAGTGCCCAGTACAGAGGAACAATCCCTCCCGTGTTCCTGCTGGCCACATATTCCTGACACTGGCCATGATGCCTTTGGCCTTCCTACCCACCTGGGCACACTGACTCATATCCAGCCACTCTCCAGCAGCACCCCCAAGTCCCTTCCTGCTGAGAATCTCTCAAGCCACTCTGCCCACAGCCTGGAACATTCCATGGGCTTGTTGTGACTCAGGGACAGGATCTGACTCTTGACCTTATCAATCCAGCCTGTCCACATCCCTCTGCAGAGCCTTCCTGCTCTCCAGAAGATCCACAATCACTCCCACCTTGGTGTTGTCCATGACTTCTCTGAGGGTGAACATGATCCCCTTTGTCAGATCATAAATAATGATGTTAAAAAGGATGAACCCCAACATTCAGCCCTGGGGAACCCCACTAGTGACCAGCTCCACATGGATTTAGTTCCATTCCCCACCACTCTCTGGGCTATCAGCCAGTTTTTCACCCAGAAAACAGTTCCCTCATCCCAGCCATGAGCAGCCAGTTTCTGCAGGAGATGCTGTGGGAGGTGGTGCCAAAGGCTTGACTGAATTCCAGAGGGACACATCCACAGCCTTTCCCTCATCTCCTGAGTGGGTCATTTTGTCACAGAAGGAGATCAGGTTGGTCAACCAGGATCTGCCTTTCCCAAAACCACACGGGCTGGGCCTGATCCCCTGGATGCCCTGTTAGTGCTGTGTGATGGCACTCAGGATGATCTGCTCCATGGACTTCCCTGGAACCAAGGTCAGGTCTGACAGGCCTGGAGTTGTCCAGATCCTCCTTCTGTCCCTGCCTGTAAACGGTCATCACAGTTGCTGATTTCCAGTCAGCTGGGACTTCTCCAGTTCACCAGGACTGCTGGGCAATGAGTGAAAGTGGCTTGGCCAGCTCTTTCTCCAGCTCCCTCAGTACTCTCAGGTGCATCCCATCTGGGCCCAGGGACTTGTGGGGGTCTCATTGCCACAGCAGGTCACTGACCATTTCTCCCTGGGTTATGGGGGCTTCACTCAGCTCCCCATCACCAACTTCCAGCCCTGGGATCTGGGTATCCTGAGGACAACTGTGGCCTTTTCCTCCTCCCCTGACCCTGTGCTGCCTCTCCATCCAGCAAAGGATGGAGACTCTCCTGAGCCCTCCTTTTGCTGCCTGTGGATTCAGAGACACATTTTTTGCTGTCTTTAACTGCAGTGGCCAAATTCAGTTCCAGTTTGTCTTTGGCCCTTCACATTTTCCCCCCTCCATAACTTCACCATATCCTTGTAGTTCCCCAAGATTTCTGCCCCTCTTTCTAGAGGTGACACACTCTCTTTCTCCTTTTGAGTTTTAGCCCATGTTCTCTGTTTAACCAGGCCATAAATTTTGCCCCTGGCTTGTCTCAGGCCACGTGGGCACAGCTTCTGGAACTTTGAGACTTCCTTCTTAAAACACCTGCAGCCTGGCCAAAGTCTGTCAGCTGTCAGTCCAAGGTGTCAGTTCTGCTGGTGCCCCTCCTTCCTTCACCCACAATGGAAATCCCCATTATTTCATGGTCTCTTTGCCCAAGACAGCCCTGACCACCACATCACCCACCAGTCACAGAATCACAGAATGGTTTGTGTCATGAGGGACCTTAAAGAGCATCTCATTCCAACCCCAGGGACAGGAAAAACTTTCACTAGACCAGGTTGCTCAGAGCCACATTCTGCTTGGCCTTGAACAACTTCTAGTGATGGAGCAGCCAGAACTTTTCTGAGCAACCTGTGCCAGGGCCTCACCAGCCTCACAGTAAAGGATTTCTTCCTAATACCTCATCTAACCCTTCCCTCTATCAGTGTGAAGCCATTTCCCCCTTCTCCTGTCACTCCAGGCCCTTGAAAACAATATCTCTTCATCTTTCTTGTTGGCTCCTTTCCGGGTCCTAGAAGGCCACAATTAGGTCACCCCAAGGCCTTCCCTTCTCCAGGCTGAACAATCCCAATCTCTCAGCCTTCCCTCATGGCAGAGCTGCTCCATCCCTCTGATCCTCCTGGTGGTCTCATCTGGACTCGCTCCAACAGCTCCATGTCCTTGCTGTGGTGGGACCCCAGAGCTGGAGGCAGCTCTGCAGGTGGGGCAACATCCAACCATTTGTGTTCCAGCAAGGACAGTGTGGAACCTCCTGGTACCAAAGGGGACATTGTGACACCACAGAACCTCCTGGAACCAAAGGGACACTGTGACACCACAGAACCTCCTGGAACTCAAGGGATATTACGAGACGACAGAACCTCCTGAAATCATAGGACAATTTTGACAAACTGGGCCTCATTAATCCAGAGGAACCCTGAGATATTTTGGAACCTCCTGGAATGAAGGGACCTTTGTGACACTGCAGAGAGTTATGGAGTCCAAAGTACCCTGGGCCACTGCTGAACACCATGGAATCAAAAGTCCATTGTGATACTACAGGGATTTATGGAACTGAAAGAACCCTGGGAGACTGGAACCTCCTGGAATCAAGGGGCCATTTTGACAATGAAGAGCCTTGTGGAGCCAAAGGGACCCTGGGGTACTGTGGAATCTCATGGAACCAAGGGCCCTTTGTGACTTGTGGGGACTTCTGGAACCAAATGTACCCCAGGACATTTTGGAACCTGATGGCATCAAGAGGCCATTGTGACACTGCAGAGCCTTATGGACCATGACAGGATGTTCTGCCCTGATCAGGCCCAGAATGGCTCAGAGAATGCAAACAATGCAGGCTCTCTGTGCTGAGTTACTGCTGCCACCAAGGGGCTGTTTTGGTGTTGAATTCTGCCAAAATCAGCCTGGTTCACCAAACTGCAAATGCCCATCCTGCTTTTTGAAGCATCATTTGACAGATAAGCTGCTCACTGGCTTGGAAACATATGTCTACCAATCCCTGACTGTGTAACTCTAAAAGCTCAGTCCAACTTCCATATGGCAGATCCTTCCACAAACTGCCTTGAAGCATGTGGAGCTTCTCCCATGAAGCAGGGACGGCTGTTCATGGTCACTGCCGAGGTGTTAAGGGAAAGAGAGAGATCTGCCCTCTTTAGTTGTGTGCTGAGTGACATCAGTCCCTTTTTAATGATTGTTTCTTTTTGCTGCTTTTGATCAACTGGATTAAAAAAATTGTTTTGCTACAGTGCACTACACTACTTTATGCTATAATATACTCTACTAGGAGGCTTTAGCTTTTCCACAGTGTAATAGATATTTAAGGAAATATCTGTTCACTTGTCTACTGTTCTGTCTGCTCACTTATCATAATATATAATGCAATTTATATAAGTATATCTGATTTGCCATCATTAAAACCTGTGAGGAAAATAGACTCAATCACCCCTCTATAATTCCTTAAATGACCCCTTGTCGCAGGTTTGGCTTAGATGTTACCAACTCTGGACTGGCCCCCCTTTCCCCTCCCAGAACTTCCCAGCAAAGGCAAGGGAAAAAAAGACTGAAAAGAAACGCACTCGAAAGAAACTGAACTGAATAAAAAGAAGAAATTGTATTTGCTAACATTCACAAACAACACTGTATACACGGTACATAGGATCCCACCCCCAGGGGACAGGGGAAGGGAAAAAAGGGGACTGATTAGCCAGAAAATAGGGAAGACACCAACCCAACCTAAAGAGACCGAATGAATCAAAACAAACACAATTAAAAACCTCAAGGAAGGGGAACAAGAATGAAACAATCTCATCCAGGACAGGAGAACCACCAACAACCGGAGGGACCAGACTCCAACCACCTCCCACCAGCTCCTCGGCCAGGAGAGAAGAGACTAAACCACTCCCCCCCTGCTACGTGGAAGACACGTGTGGAATACTTGTAACTTCCTTAGAGACAATGGTTACTGGGGAAGCCATGGGCCAAACCATTACATTCTCCACCCCTTATTCCACACTGGTCTTTCCACGCAATCCTTGTATTCTTGCATTTGCTTAGATCCCGCACATTTATATATAAATATATATATATATATATATATATATATATATGCGGTCCTTTGAGGCAGATGTCTTGTCATCAAGGATCAGCACCAGCATCAGTTCAGCTTTGGTCCTTTGCCTTTTGGTTAGAGTCACAGTTCCAAGTTCAGGCCTGGTTCACAGTTTGGGGCTGCCTTATTGTTGGACATCATGGGATACCAGTACCGGCTTTGTTTGGGTCTTTCTCATCTGGTGTCTGGTTTCCTGCAAAACACAACTCGAAGCACATAATTAGTTTTTCCCCAAGGCTAGATTGTCTTGGGGCACACACTGGATTTCACCATCTTTCCTCATTACCCACCAGGTGTTTCCGGACCCTTGGGCAAAAACAATCCCACGAATGGGTTTTTCTTGGCCCGAAGGAGGGGTAATCCAAACAGATTTCCCTAACATGCCTCTCAAGTGAATCGCTGGAACTTTGTCTCCATCTACCGTGTGGAGGGATTCTGCTTGGGCAGGACCAGCTCGATTGACAGAGCCTCTGGTGTTAACCAACCAGGTGGCCTTGGCTAAATGCTTATCCCAGTTCTTGAAGGTTCCTCAACCTAGTGCCTTCAGAGTTGTTTTTCACAGTCCATTGCACCTTTCAACCTTTCCAGCAGCAGGTGCATGATATGGAATGTGATATACCCATTCAATACCATGTTCTCGTGCCCAAGTGGCCACTAGATTGTTCTTGAAATGAGTCCCATTATCTGACTCAATGTGATCTGGAGTGCCATGCCTCCACAGGACCTGTTTCTCAAGACCCAAGATAGTATTCCGGGCCGTTGCATGTGGTACTGAATATGTCTCTAACCATTCAGTGGTCGCTTCTACAATGGTAAGCACATAGCGCTTACCTTGGCTAGTCTGTGGCAATGTGATGTAGTCAACCTGCCAGGCCTCTCCGTATTTATACTTGTCCCAGCGTCCACCATACCAGAGGGGCTTCAACCTTTTTGCCTGCTTAATGGCAGCACAGGTTTCAAAATCTTGAATAACCTGGGAAATAATGTCCATGGTTAAGTCCACCCCTTGGTCTCAAGCCCATTTATAGGTTGCGTCTCAGCCTTGATGGCCTGAAGCATCATGGGCCCATTGAGCTAGGAACAATTCTCCCTTTTGCTGCCAGTTGAGGTCTACTTGTGACACCTTGATCTGTGCAGCTCGGTCTGCCTGTCTGTTATTATCTTGTTCCTCGTTAGCTCGACCTTTGGGCACATGGGCATCTACATGGCGGACTCTCACGTTCAATTTCTTCACTTTGGCAGCAATGTCTTGCCACAGATCTGCAGCCCGGATGGGCTTCCCTCTACGCCCCCAATTAATTTTCTCCCATCGATCTAGCCATCCCCAGAGGGCATTTGTTATCATCCATGAGTCGGTGTACAAGTAGAGCCTTGGCCATCCTTCTCTTTCTGCAATGTCTAGGGCCAATTGGACAGCTTTGAGTTCTGCGAACTGACTTGATTCGCCTTTCCCCTCAGTGGCTTCTGCCACCCGTCAGGTGGGACTCCACACAGCTGCTTTCCACTTCCGGCTCCTCCCTATGATACGGCAAGAACCATCAGTGAAAAGGGCGTAGCGCGTCTCTTCATCTAGCAGCTGATTATATGGTGGAGCTTCTTCAGCTCGACTCACTGACTCTTCCTCTTCTTCATCTGCCAGGCTGAAGCTCCCACCTTCAGGCCAATTGGTTATAATTTCTAGAATTCCAGGGCGATTTGAGCTCCCAATTCGAACACGTTGTGTAATCAAAGCAATCCACTTGCTCCACGTAGCATCAGTGGCATGGTGTGTAGGGGGCACTTTTCCCTTAAACATCCAGCTTAACACCAGTAGTCGAGGTGCCAGGAAAAGCTGTGCTTCAGTACCAATTACTTCTGAGGCTGCTCGTATGCCTTCATAGGCCGCTAGAATCTCCTTCTCCATAGGGGTGTAATTGGCCTCAGAGCCTTTGTAGCTTCGGCTCCAGAAACCAAGTGGTCGCCCTCTTGTCTCACCAGGCACCTTTTGCCAGAGGCTCCAGGAGGGACCTTTATCTCCAGCTGTGGAATAAAGCACATTCTTCACATCTGGTCCCGTCCTGACTGGTCCAAGAGCCACGGCATGTGCGATTTCTTGCTTGATCTGCTTGAAAGCCTCTTGTTGTTCAGGACCCCACTGGAAATTGCTCTTTTTACGGGTCACAAAATAGAGAGGGCTCACGATCTGGCTGTACTCCGGGATGTGCATTCTCCAGAAGCCTATGGCTCCCAGAAACGCTTGGGTCTCTTTCTTGTTGGTCGGTGGAGCCATTGCTACAATCTTGTTGATGACGTCGGTTGGAATCTGGCAACGTCCATCTTGCCATTTCACCCCAAGGAACTGAATCTCTCTGGCAGGTCCCTTGACCTTGCTCTTTTTGATGGCAAAACCAGCTTTGAGGAGAATCTGAATAATCTTTCGTCCTTTTTCGAAGACTTCTTCTGCTGTGTCTCCCCATACAATGACATCATCAATATACTGGATGTGTTCTGGGGCCTCACCCTTCTCCAATGTGGCCTGGATCAGCCCATGACAAATGGTTGGACTGTGTTTCCACCCCTGGGGCAGTCGCTTCCAGGTGTACTGCACGCCCCTCCACGTGAAAGCAAACCGCAGCCTGCACTCTGCTGCCAAGGGAATGGAGAAGAACGCATTAGCAATGTCAATAGTGTTGTACCACTTTGCTGCTTTGGACTCCAGCTCATACTGGAGCTCCAACATATCTGGCACAGCAGCACTCAGCGGTGGCGTAACTTCATTCAAGCCACGATAGTCCGCAGTCAGTCTCCATTCTCCATCTGATTTACGTACAGGCCAGATAGGGCTGTTGAAGGGTGAGTGTGTTCTGCTGACCACCCCTTGGCTCTCCAGCTTCCTGATCATTTTATGGATGGGAATCACAGCATCTCGGTTTGTATGATACTGTCGCCTATGTACAGTTGCAGTGGCCATTGGTACTTCTTGATCTTTGACTCGGAGTAATCCCACAGCAGAAGGGTCTTCTGAGAGACCAGGGAGGGTGGACAACTGTTTGGACTCTCCTTCAATCACTGTGGCTACACCAAAAGCTCACCGGTACCCCTTCAGGTCCTTGAAGTGTCCTCTTTTTAAATAGTCCCTACCCAGGATGCAAGGGACTTCTGGTCCTGTCACAATGGAATGCTTTTCCCATTGGTCTCCTGTTAGGCTCATGTCGGCCTCTACCACCGACAGGTCCTGAGACCCTCCGGTAACTCCAGAAATAGACACAGTCTCTGTACTCTCATGCTCCGATGGCATTAATGTACATTGGGCACCAGTATCTACCAAAGCTCAGTATTTCTGAGGATTCGATGTGCCAGGCCATCGAACCCACACAGCCCAGTAAACCCGATTATCATCCTTGTCCCTCTCCTCCTCCTGGCAGGAGGCAGGGCCCCTCTATTGTTGTTCCTGGTTGGAGCATTCTCCATCTGACGTGTGCGATGCTCTGTCAGAGGCTCCTTCATCGGCATGGGGGGAGTTGCTTCTTTTGCGTCTCGGAGATCGATGTTTCTTTTCCGGGGTCTTTGCTTCAACTATGTGGACAGCTTTCTTGCCAGCTACTTTCTGTTTTAATTCTTTTAATTGGGCTTCAAGTTTAAAGGTGGGTTCACCGTGCCATTTCTTCATGTCTTCCCCTAGTTTACGCAGAACAGTCCATAAGACACTACACTCACTCTGTGTCTTACTCCTGGGGCTTCCAGTTTTCCCTCGTGCTTTATGAGATGACCGAGAACGGGAATGAGAACGGGAACTGGAAAGAGAATAAGAACGAGACCTTTCTTTGCGACCTCTAGAACGTTTGTGTCTAGGTTCTTCTTCATACACAGAGTGTTTAGCATTCCTCTGGTGGCTTCCAGTTTTCCCTCGTGCTGCATGAGGTGACCAAGAACGTGAACGGGAACAAGAACGGGAAGGGGAACGAGAACGGGAACTGGAATGAGAATAAGAACGAGACCATTCTTTGAGATGTCTAGAACCTTTGCCTTTAGGGTCTTCTTCATACACTGAGCGTCTAGCATTCCTCTCTACCCTTTCCCCACTGTAGAGGGAAGAATGCCGGAGGTTAGAGGGGACCCTCATGGTTTCCGATATTCTCCGTATCCAGTGACACATTCTGTCCACATGTATCTCATTCTCGTCCATACTTAGAGGGTATGCAGATATCAGACACGGCATATAAGACTTAGGGGCCCCATCCATCACCTTATCCCACATCGGCTGTGTGCATGGCATCTTTTCTGGGACCAAGATGTCATAGTAATTTGGATCAGAGTATATAATCTCCAGCATGGCCAGTTCCCGTAGATACTGGATGCCTTCTTCTGCGGTATTCCACTCTCTCGGAACACTCACCAAATACTCTTTAAATGGGTATCTTGCCCTCACGGCATGGAGGATTCTGGTCCAGAGACTGGATGCCATCTCCCCCTGTCCCATTTCCTGTTCTATTTCACAGTCTCAGGCAAGAGATCCCAATTGTTGTGCTTCATGACCTTCCAGCACATGACTACTGGCCCCCTGGTCCCAACATCGCACCAGCCAGGTGAGGATGCGTTCATCGGGCCACTGACTGTAATCCCTTCGTATATCTCGAATCTCCTTTGGGGTCAATGATCATATAATTTCACTTTCCCTCATTATTTCCTGTCCATCTCTCCCACGTACTATTCTCTCTACCTGTGTTTTTACTCTTCCACTCCTCCGTGGAACCTCTCTCACTTCCTTTCTGACCCTCTCACGCGAAGGTGGGGATTGTTCGCGCCGTGAGGATGAGCTTCTATGGTGTTCACTCTGGGGAAATGGACTCCTACGTCGCCCACGCCGTGGAGAGAGACTTCTACTTCGTTCGAGCCATGGGGAAAGACTCCTAGCTCATGCACCCTGTGAAAGGGAGCTCCTGCGTTGTTCATCAGGTCTGATGAATGGAGGTAGCACATAGTCCTTGGAAGGCTGGGGTAAGGGCCTTCCCCGGTCATCTATTCCCTCAAATGTAGGTCTAGTACAGGGAGGTGGAATCACACCTCCAAAGGAGGGTTGCCTTTGGAGAGACTGAAACGGTCCTTCCTCAGGCTGACAGAAACGCGTTGACCTCCCCTCTTCCTCCACTGGGTACTTGCGTATGTAGTCAGAGCACCAGTCATCGAATATTATTCTATCCCAGGATGCTCGCACCGTCCCTTTCCTTTCTCTGGGCACGCCTCTGGTCTCTTTTGGACGTGCCCCCAGTCCCATTAGGTGTGCCCCATCTCTTGTGACCACTCGTCCCTCTCCGGCGGCTGCTCCCCCTTCTACTGTGACTATTCTTCCCTCTCTCGCCGTCGCTCCTTCCTCTACTGTGACTACTCTTTGCTCTCGTGCCGTCGCTCCTTCCATCGTCACAGCAGTTTCTTCCTCTCTCGCAGCTGCTCCTTCGTCTGCTTCTTCTTCTTCTTCTTCTTTTTCTTCTTCTTCTTGTTCCTCTTCTTCTTCTTCTCGTTCCAATTGCGGAGGTGGCTCTATGGGTTTTGTAGTCTCCTTCATCCTCGCTGTTTTCTTCTTTATGGGGGCAATTGTAATCCTCCGGTTCATAACTTGAGTTTGAGTTCCCACAGAGCGAATAGGAACCGTATCCGCGTCGGCTTGAGTCTGAGCTTCGACTGTGGCCTTGGTGGGCTTAGTAGGGATGGCAACTTCCAGATCTTCAGCTTGCGTTTGAGTTTCTACAGAGCAAATGGGAGCTGTATTAGCGTCGGCCTGAGTCTGAGCTTCGACTGTGGTCTTAGCAGACTTAATAGAGATGGCAACCTCCAGATCTACAGCTTGAGTCTGAATTTCTACAGAGCAAATGGAAGCTGCATTAGCCTCAGCTTGTGTCTGAGTTTCAGCCGTGGTTGTAGCAGGGACAGCAGAAATAGCCTTGTCTGGATTTGCAGCTTGAGTTTGGGTTTCTACTGAGCAAACAGAGACTGTATTGGCTTCAACAACTTCAGTTTGGGTTTCTACAGAGTGAACAGGGACTTTGTTGGCCTCGGCTTGAGTCTGAATTTCAACTGTGGTTTTAGCAGTGGCAACGGAGATAACCATGTCCAGGTCTGCAGCTTGACTTTGGGTTTCTACAGAGACAGCATTGGCCTCATGCTGTGTTTGGACTCCACTTTCGGTAGTCTGAACGGGGACTACACGGGTCTCGGATGGCATATTTCCATTTCCTATCCTGTCCTCAAGCCATTGACAGTAGTCCATGGCAGATCGATAAGCACTAGCCAGGCCCCAACACAAAGCAGAGACTCGCATATACGGGTCCTCGTAGGAAAAACACTCTTCTGATAAACAGCGGGCCACCTCACCAGAGTCACACACTTGTTCTGACGTGAACTTCCAATTAATGGGGGGCGAGATACGCCCTAGCACTTTACCGAGTTCCAGCCAAGCCCCATCCCACCCAGGGACTGGCCTGTCCGAAGCCCCTTCCAAAGTTCCAGCGAGTCCCCCAGAGGCATGGCCTTTCTTAGGTCTCAAACAAGGGGAGCAACAAAGTGCCAGCATTCTTCCAATCTTATACAACAGTTCCATTACCTTCATAAACACTAGTGCTGTCACAATACAATTTAGGTAATAACTGGGACCAATTGTAACAGTAGGGATCTCTCTTAATGAGCCGTTAATATCATTTCAACAGGCCTTTAATGTCACATTTCAACAGGCCTTTAATGCCACATCTTAACAGGCCTTTAATGTCAAGATTCAGGAGGGCCTTACATGGATGACAATTATCAGGCAGACCTAGGTACATCCCTAGGAGACCTCTCAGAGTGGGAGTAAGTGTTACTACCATCATTATGTAAAAGAATAGAAAGACACTTAACAGGAGACCTTTCACTACAAGAGACTGCCAGGCCATGCCAGCTTTGGGGCCATGGTTGGAGTGACCTTCTCTGGTACTTCTCAGGTAGTTGCTAAAAAGGGTAAAAACCATTCTTTCTATTGTTTACCTTATGCCTGAGTCCTCTGTTCCCAAACAAAAACCTTGTTTATATCAACAATGTACTCTTGGCAGTCTTCCCGGACACTGTTCTATATACAAAGAACTATTTACAAAACAACCCAAGGTTAATCTCTGTGGAACCTCCAACAATGTCGCAGGTTTGGCTTAGCTGTTACCAACCCTGGACTGGCCCCCCTTCCCCCTTCCAGAACTTCCCAGCAAAGGCAAGGGAAAAAAAGACTGAAAAGAAACGCACTCGAAAGAAACTGAACTGAATAAAAAGAAGAAATTGTATTTGCTAACATTCACAAAAAACACTGTATACACGGTACATAGGATCCCACCCCCAGGGGACAGGGGAAGGGAGAAAAGGGGACTGATTAGCCAGAAAATAGGGAAGACACCAACCCAACCTAAAGAGACCGAATGAATCAAAACAAACACAATTAAAAACCTCAAAGAAGGGGAACAAGAATGAAACAATCTCATCCAGGACAGGAGAACCACCAACAACCGGAGGGACCAGACTCCAACCACCTCCCACCAGCTCCTCGGCCAGGAGAGAAGAGACAACTAAAACCACTCCCCCCCCTGCTACGTGAAAGACACGTGTGGAATACTTGTAACTTTCTTAGAGACAATGGTTACTGGGGAAGCCATGGGCCAAACCATTACACCCCTTGATTCCATGAGGTTCCACAGAGCGACAATGAATCCATTGTATCAATAAGACTCTGCAGTGTCACACTGGGCCGTTCATTCCATGAGATTCCACAGTGTCCCAGTGGTGGTGTCAGAGATGGTGGAGCTTTTCTTTTTGTAGTCAGAAATAGAATGAGAAAGAAATAATGTCACCAATGGCATCTGGGAAGGTCTATACTGGACATGTGAAGAAAGAAATTTCCCTCCAAGACAAGTGCTCTGATAAAAAGCATCACCAAGAAGGAGTCTGGATCAGCCCAAGGCTTTGTGTGCCAAGGCAGAGGCAGGGAGGAGGGAGAGATGTCAGTGCAGGATGGGGCCAGCGAGGTGGGGCAGCCGGGGGATGCCGACAGCCTGCAGGGAAAGGGGCAGGGCATGGACACCGTAGGACAGCCTGGGCTGGAGAGGAGACAGGGATGTGCAAAAGCTGAAGGCCCCAACAGAGCCAACTTGTGCAGGCCTTTGGACATGGCTGCTGTGTGTGCCCTTGATGGCATGAGGAGACAAGTGAGCCTTGCAGCCCTGGGGCCTCATTGGCTCCTTGTCCCTGCTCAGCAGCCTGGGAGGTGCCACCCCATCCTCCTGCCCTTGGCATTGCACATCCCACATCCCAGTGCCCCAGGAAGAGCCCTGAACAATATGGGAGGGACAGGATCAGCCTTCCCAAATCCTGGGGGTCACGGCTGTGACCTTTGGATTCATGAAACGTTTCCTACTTTCCTCAGCATCAGAGTGACCTTGTCCATATTTGTCATCATTGTCTACAGCTTTATGTTCTAACTGGAATCTGGGGACACTTTCTCAGTTATGTCCCTCAGAGGGACCCATTAACAACACAAGAAACTTTAAAGTTTGATTCTGACTTTGCTTTCTCAAGAGATTTCTTGAACTTTCCTCAGGGTCTGATGATCAGGGACTCAGCACCAAACTCCCCAGAGGGCCATTAAATGCCCTGGGCTGTTGCTGTGCTGCTGAGC
>JAJPCS010008513.1:0-11718 GCA_021164005.1 Willisornis vidua nigrigula | reverse complement strand
ATGGTGGAAAGGACCTCAAAGCCCATCCAGTGCCACCCCTGCCATGGACAGGGTGTTCCTCCCACCAGCCCAGGTGGCTCCAAGCCCCTGAGAATATTCCCTGATCCCAAAGGAAGGAATGACTCAGGAGTTTGACCTAAAGCTTGGCCTTTGCCAGGGGTTATCTCACAATCCTGGAATGGTGGAAAGGATCTTAAAGCCCATCCAGTGCCACCCCTGCCATGGGCAGGGACACCTCCCACCAGCCCAGGGTGCTCCAAGCCCCTGAGAGTATTCCCTGAATCCAAGGGAAGGAATAAAATCACTCCCAGGTATTTAGTGCAGAGCAGCCCATAAATCAGACACCTCAGAGTGTCACTGGGGATGGTGCCCAAAATGTGCCAGCCCTGCCAACCCAGCCCCTCTGTGCCCTCACAGCATCCCCTAGTTGGAGTTGGGAAGTTATTTAATCAGGTTAAGAGATAATTAGCCCAACATCCCACCCCATTAACAGATCCTGAGGTGCTGGAGGCATTAATGGCTTTCTCAGGATGAAAAATTGTAATAAAGAGACAGAAATCAATAAGCACAGGATGGAGCAACCAAGATAAATATTTTGGAGAGCAAGAGTTGAGGGGAAGAGAATCACAGAATGGATTAGGCTGGAAAAGACCTCCGAGATCATCAAGTCCAACCCTTGGGCCAACTCCAGTCCCTTTACCAGATCATGGCACTCAGTGCCACGGCCAAGCTCAGCTGAAAAACCTCCAGGGATGGGGAATTCACCCCCTCTCTGGGCAGCCCATTCCAATGCCTGAGCACTCTCTCTGGAATGAATTTTTTTCTGCTCTCCAAGTTCAATTTCCCCTGGCAGAGCTTGAGCCCATCGTGCCCCCTTGTCCTATTGCCAACTGCTCTAGAACTTTCCACCAGAACTGGGTGCCTTGTTCTGATGTTGCTCCTGCTGCCCTTCCCCTTGGCAATGCAGTCTCTGAGCTGTCCCTCAGGGCTGCCTTTGCATCTGGATCTTCAGCTTGAGACCTGCCATTGTTTTGACTGAGTGTCTGAGCTGGAATTCCTTGAATAAAATTGTTGCTTTTCTTTGCAGCCTCTCAGAAGTTTGATTATTCCACAGACACATTTGGAGACCAATCCCATGAACATATTTTGAGCTTATTAAAAGCCTGTCTTAAAACTGGCATGTACAAGCAGCACTCAATGAAAACCTGGCACTGGCACACTGAGCCACATTGTGCTGGCCACAATATTGATGTTTGCTGAATATTTATTACAGCTTTAAAGCAACGTTCATGGAAAAGAAACAAGTTGGAAAGGAGCTTACACTGCAAGCAGTAAGTGAATTGTATCCAATGCCATATGAGCTCTGATGCTGCACAAGTTAAGCATTTTTGGATAAAAGATCTGTCTGAGAAGTTCTGCACAGAAGTTACTGAATTAACAGATTTTTTTTTTCCACAAAGAGGTGGTTTTCAGAGCAAAGTGGTTCAGAATTGTGGTGAGCACAGGAGGTTAACCTGGTTCTGCTGTGTGAGTGCTGCATTTCACCCTGTGGATGTGTATCATATCTGTGTCTAGAATGTGATTTGGCTGCTCTGTGGCAGAAAACAGGAGTTGCTTTGGCAGGAAGAATAAATTTGTGCTCAAGAAAATATGGCTCTTCCTGATTCTCAAAGCCTCAGCGTGTTCACAGGAATGGAGTGCAGAGAAAACCTTTCCCTGGCTCTGATAACAGGGATAAATTGTAGGGTGCTTGACAAATGCAAACTTTTTTCTTTTTGCCAAACAATAAACCCAAAGCATTTCTGCAACATTTTCAGTACTTTACACATGTCATTTCTAGCCAGGCAAGGAAAATATCCTTTAAAAGTCTGGATAGGAATCTCACCTGAAATTGAAAATGTTACAAATCAGCACTTAAACCTTTCTCTCTCAAAAGGCTTTTTGTGTGCATACTAGAAAGGACAAGTAATTCAGCTCCATATACCTACCTAGGATAAAGTATCAGCTTTCCCAGGTGGGGAAATGAGAGGCACAGAGCAAATGAACAGCTTGCTCAGGACCAGGCAGGCCCTCAGTGGCAGAGTTGGGAGCAAAGCCTGGGATGAAGAATTTTGCAGCCCTTGTTTTAACCATTGTGCAGAGATTCAGACTAACCTCACTTTTTCAGGAGTCATAATGAGCACACTGTTTCTTCCAAATTTCTCTGATGCCTGCCTACTATGTGTGATGCACAGGAAGTGTAGTCAGAGGGTAATTGATAAAGAACTCCAAGTCCCAGACACAGGACTTGGAAGCCTCCACCTTTGTGTGCAGCTGACCCAATAAAGCCAACCCATGTTCAGTCTCTGAAGATGTCAGATTGAGTTCATCATTTTTCTCAGCCTCGGGGGTTCCATGGAACTTGAACCAAAGCCTTATTGGAATATTTAGTCATTTATGGACTCCGCAGTACGTGACATTTCATGTTGTTTCTTCTGGACTCCATTTTGGGTGACCTGGAGAGACGGGAGGAAAATCCCTGCCTGTGACCAGTGAGGTTCAGTTCAGTCACTCCTGGGTGAAATATTGCCCTGCTTCTGCCTTGGCAGGTGGGCAGGAGCTGCCTGTGGAACTCCAGCCTGGGCACGGGGAGCTGAGGGAGAGGAAGCTAAGTTCACTTCACTCACTAATCAAGAGTAATCACAGAAACTCAAAATTACTACATTAGTCACCACCATCACAGCACAGCAAACACACACTGTGAGCAAGTGAAATAAAATATTTAAGGGAATGCACCTGGCAGGGGCATTTGGTCCCGAAAGGACGGGTGAGTTGGATAAATTGATTCCTCCAGCCTTTGTTCTAGGAGGCAGAGTAATAATAGCAGTAGAAGACAGTGGGATTTTTCCCAGCAGGAGGTGTCCATTTGGTTCCTGCAGCTACTGACAGTTCTTAGGGGATTTTTGTTGTTATATTTTTTTCTAATCCTATTTGAGTACCTGTTTTTTATGAGATTAATGGCTCACAGTCTCTGAGACACTTAGTTAAGATGCAGGAAGAAGGATGTGTCTGCCAGACACATCTGTGCTCTGCAGTCTAAAATTGCCTCCTGAGGTGAGAGGGAAAGACAGAAAGAAGTGGTTGGACTATACCTGAGCTGCTGACCAGCTGCTTTGTAACCTTGGCCCTGGCTTTTACTGGTTCCCATTTTAAAAAGCAATTTTTACTGAGCTCTTGTTGGGCTGAATTGTGGTATTTCCTATTCTAAGTGTTGCTGTCAAGAGCTGTGGTTTAGGAACTCTTGTTTCCTCCTGAGCAATGCTTCACATGCAATAAAACTGCATTAGAAACCTCTCTAATAGCAAACTCTTTTCCAGGGAATCTAATCCATGTTTGAATTTATTTCCTCTGGAAGTGAGACATGGACAGCACTGACTAGAACCAAGTGTTGTATCAGGAAGGTATTGTGGGGAATTGCTCTTTCAGCCACACATCCTGTGTCTGTGTGGAAGGCACAGAGAATGGAGGAGCTTTTCACCTCGTGGTGCATGAAAGGCTGTGAGGTGCATTCTGAAGAGCTGGTTCTGATGGCTCACATGACCTCCTGGACCCCTGTGCTCCTGAAGCAAACTCAGAGCTCTGGAAGAACTCCACAGCAGACTAATGCACAGTGAGGCCCAGCTGCACAAAGCCTGATTCCTGCTGCAATCCATAATGGATGAGGATCTAAATGTCCCAAATGGCAGAGCATGAATTATGGAATCATCAGGGGCAGAAGAGACCTTTAAAATCGTGCAGTCCCACCATCCACCCAGCACTGCCACCCCTAAACCATTAAACCATCACCCAGCACCAGACTCAGATGCCCCTCAAACACCTCACAGACTCACAGACTATTCTGAGTTGGAAGGGACCCACAAGGATCATCGAGTCCAACTCTTAAGTCAATGGCCCACATAGGGGATTGCACCTCCAGGAATGGTGATTCCACCACGTCCCTGAGGAAGATATTCCAGTGCCTGACCACCCCAACAGGGAAAATGTTTTTTCTAAAGTGTAATTTGGATCTTCCTTGCCTCAGCTCAAGGCCATTTCCTCTGGTCCTCTCGCTGCAGGCACAGTAGAGGGGACAAGCCCCACCTCACCACAACCTCCTTTCAGGTTGTTTTAGAGAGCAATGAGGTCCCCCTGAGCCTCCTGCTCTCGAGACTAAACAAACCCATCTCCCTCAGCCTTCCTCCTCAGACATGTTCCCTGGTCCTTTCACCAGCCTTGTTGCCCTTGGGACAATATAACTCTGACATGTGTCTGACACTTCATACTAGTCTCAACATGCAATAAATAACCCTGAAGTGCATTGGTGCTGCCCTCTGAGCAAGTTTTCTGGTCTCACAGCAGGACTGCCAAGGTATTTCCAGAGCACACTGATCCAGGTTCAACACTGGAGCACAGTGGGCCTGGATATATGACTGCATTTTAAGGAGAACAGCAAAATAGATGGAGACACTTTATTTTTTAATGGTTTCTAATTTGATCTCATCACAGGCATATGCAGTCAACACATAAATAAAACAGGATCCAAGTTCCTGAATATTCCAAATACTGAAGAAGAGGAAAGGAAACCTGATAACAAGGAGGGAGAAGGCAATAGTATTGCTAAGGAGAAAGGCAGATCTTTACAATGAACTCTACTAGGAGATGACCATAAAGTGTAGACACCCATATGAGGGAGCTGATGGCTGCAGTGGCTCACTGAGCACCAGCCCAAGAGCAGGGCAGGAAGCTCTGGTGGTCAGGCTGAATATCCCAGCCTGGCACCACCCCCCTCATGAGCAGAACCTCAGCAGTTCATTTCCCTCTGCAGTATGTTCAGTATCTCTGTGCACAACCTCCTCTTTATCGGGCCATGTTGGTCCAGTCAGAAGAAAAAAAGCAACGCAGTGATATCCAAATACAAAAAAAAGCTTCTGGAGTGGGTAACAAGATTCCTTCCCTCTCCCCACCCCTTATATTTATTAGTTGGAAATTCCAAGTAACCTTTTCCCCCCCCAAACAGACCAAATATTGTAGTTGACTTATACCTGGCAAAATTTTGCCCCTTCCAAGCAGTGCTTTTTTCAATTACTCTTTTGTTGATTGCTGAAGTGCCAGGAAGGAGTTGTAGGTGTGGCAGTTGCTGGACAGAGGAACACAGCCTGGCAAGCTCCAGCCTGTTGATCCTACAGGATGAAGAAGGGTTTAAGAGGTAGCTGAGCAATTAGCAAGGAAAAAACCTTGCGAGTTTTCTGAGCACAAAAGCCCTGTTGTAGTCTGCAGGAGAGCAAATGCTTCCAGGGAAGGATCCAAGTGGGGTGGAAGGGGAAGAGTGGGAAACTTTCCTTTTTGGGATACATACAATTTCCTCTTTTACATTCACAATACAACTGGGGTAATTGAACTGGATGGGTGCTCTGTTTTCCTCCATAATGATCCCATTCCTACACTGAGATAAACTACAGGCTTTAGGTCTCATGGTTAGTCCCCTTGGAAACCAGATTATTTCCTTTTAAAACAGAGCACACCAATTATCCTCCAAATAGTTTGGATTATTGTTCTTCCCCACATGGCAACAAAAGCTGCATTATCCACCCCACCATGTGCAGCTGAGCTTCCTCCTTCCAGGGCTCTGGCAGATCTGTAGGAAGGACTCAGGCAGTGCCTCCTCCCTCCAGACACATGTTTGGACAGCCTGGCAGAGGGATGAGTGATGTGTTTGGTGTGCTGGTATTGGGCAGCACAGCTTCATTTTAGGCCAGATTTCCAAGGGCCCACCTTCTCAGCAGTGGCCACAGAGCATTTGCAACCAGAGTCAGCCTTCTCCTAAAGGCTCTCGGTGTTAAAGAAGGTGGAAAGGATTCACCTGACACCAAGACTCAGATCTCCAAAGTCATTTAGGCTCCTACCATCCACTTGGATATTTCAGTGCCTGTGGGAAAATAAGTGTCAGAGTTTTTCAGAGATCTTTCAACATGAACACAGACAGATGAATATTGTTCAGGTGGGAAATTGCTCTGTCTTAGGATAGCAGTTCTGAGTTTCTGTGTTTACAGATGTAGTGGGTATATGCAGACTGTAGCAAAGCAAAACTCTGTGAGATTTGATCTGATTTAATCTTTGAACATCAAATAGTGGTTACATGTAACCAGATTTTCTATTTTTGTATCCACTCAGAGTTATTCGCGGAGATCAAATATTTCTTCCTGATAGTGATGGTTTATATATTAAAAAATGCTCTGTTTGGTGTTAGTTCACACATTGTGGATATTAGAAGTGTTTCAGTAGTTACTAATTATTTAGCTTGTGAAGGTCTTCATTATGCAAGACATTACAGACATGCATGGAAAATACAGCCCTGCCCCAACACTGGCAGCCTGATGTCTAAACATCTCTGTCTTTTGTGCTTTTTCAGAATGATGCCATGAATGCTGGGATCAAACACGTACAATTTCATCTTTTATGGGAAGGCTTTCAGGGCCTTCCATATAAAATGCACTTTTTTTAGAGCTGTTCTGCCTTCCCTTGGAAGACTCTTTGGAGAGCAAGCAACATACCAGAGATGGAGTCAGTTGTGTTTACAAGAGCATAACTCTGTGTTTCCTTCTCTCACTCTCTGCTTTAAGGTGTTTAGTCTGCACTGCAATGGCTAAGATCATACTCTGTTATTACAAAACCCCACTGGGTCTGTGTTAAGCTGCCCCCTGTTACACCTTGGCCAACAGACAGTGAACTCTGAGCTCTGGCTCTGTGTTTTTGCCATAGAACCACAGAGGGGGTTGGGTTGGAAGGGACCTTAAAGATCATCCAGTTCCAACCCCTGGGCAGGAGCACCTTCAAGCCACACTCCTAAAACACTTGTGGTGCCTTCAGTAATGCTGTTGCCAAGCTGATCTTTCACCACTGAAGTTGTGGTGTGAATAATGGTGCTGGGGGTGAGGAAAAATGAGTTCCTCACTTGCTAAAAACAGAGCCCTGAAAGCTTCCTCCAGACTCTGCTATGGGTGTTTAAGTGAGAAAAAAGGCATTGAGTGTTCACCTCCAGGGATAACCACAAGTTCTCTCTTTGGGGTACTTATTCCCAGTAAGACAAAACTGTCCAGTTCAGCTGCTGCCAGCGGAGCAGCACGTGCCTGTTCCACCCCCAGCCTTCACTACTCACTCTCTGTGGTGGACAAGTCGTAGGGAACTCAGTCAGTGACTCTCACAAAAGGCCTTTATTTGCACAGAACAGGCTGCTTGTCACTGCTGCCCTTGCCTGGCATTTGCATAGTCAGAGGATGATGAGCTTGTCTGGCTGCTGTGCTGACCCTTCTGCCCCTCATCTCTGCCAGGTGAGCTGGCACAGCAGCTTCCCAATCCGCATGGAAAGAGCTCAGTCAGAGAAATGCAGTTAAAATGCCAGTGCAGAGTGAGAGGGAAGGTGTTTGGGTGTGAATATGACACTGTACATCAGAGGCCTACAACAGGCTGAGGAGATAATTGCCTGTCTGCAAACATGGCAGATACCTGAGTGCAGCCTGTGCCCTCCCGTGGCACTGCCTGCCCCGCTGGGTGACAAAACTGCTCTTGATTTGTCTCAGCCACATCCCTTGGCTCATTTCTCACAGTCATTTGAAACCTGCCATGACAACAAAGGAGCAGTTTGTTCCAGTGAGCAGGAATTACCTGCGAGGAGTACCTGGCTGTTCTGCCAACCACACTCCAGGTGCTCCTTTTATCCTTGCACAATTCCTAAAAGCAGTTGGAGTTACAGAATCCCAGACTGTTCTGAGCTGGAAGGACCCACAAGGATCATCGAGTCCAACTCTTCAGTCAATGGCCCACACAGGGGATTGAACCCATGACCTTGGCATTATTACAACCAAGTTTTAACCAACTGAGCTCATCTAGTTGGTTTTAAAACACTGATTATTTTATTCTCCTTGAGCTGTGTTAATTTTTCTTACATTCCCCACTAATGTTTCTCAAGCTACTGTAAATATCCCCGAGGTAACTGTGATGTGACCGGAGGTGTTTGATATTTTGCTCTTTCCCTTTAATGACTCTGCAAATCCCTGCCCACATTCTGACACTGTTTTCCTCTATTAACATGTGACAACAGATATTTTTACCCAACAGATTTAGCTCTTTGGAGCACATCAAATGGCACTTGGTCCAAATATGTATCCTGAGACATAAAAAGCTATCCTGATTAAATTAAATTGTCATTAAATAATGGAGATTGAAAAATGGTTTTAGGAAGGGTGCTGAAAGTACAGTAACTCCCAGGGGTAATACCTGTTTTCTAATTAAGTGCTTTTCTTCATTAAATAGGATGCTGATGGGCACAGAGCAAAGAAAGATCAACTAAAATGCTGTCTACCAAAAATTTAGATCTATCTAATTTGTATGCACAAATTGCCACCAAACTCAAATGGTTTTAGCAAGCCCTTCTCATTCAAATTAGATTTTCCAGGTAATATTTTTTTGTTTCAAAACAAGATTTTACTTAGACATGTAAAACAGGCAGCAAAAAAAACCACCCAGGAAAAAAAAAGCTACAAAAAATATAAAGTTAAAAGTAAATTATAAGGTCTTTAAATACAACAAATTTTCCTGGGGAATGGAAAAAGGAAAAAAAAGGCTTTTCAGATCAACTGAGAATTCAGTTATTCAACTTTTCCTGTTCAACCACAGCACAACTTTCTGTAGCAGAAGAGCAGACCCAAGGAGGCTGTGCCAGTGCTGTGAGAAAAGGTTTGAGGCAGACTAAAACAGTGTATCTTAAGCACTGAAAGTGGTTGCAGGCAGTTAAATAAATCCTCCTCTGCTGGTCAGGTGAAGTTGCTTTGGATCATTTAATTTCAAGATTAAAAATGTTTGCTCTTCATTTTTTTGAGGGGTAATGAACAGCCTGTTCCTTCCTCTTGCAAAAATTTGCTCCAACCACTCCCCTTTTCCTACTAAAATTGTGATTAATTCTCCTTTTCATCTTAGTCTGCCAGTTCAGTAATCTGAGCACAGAGAGAGCTCTTTATGAAATGTTTAACTCTTAAATCTATGTATTTCTTGAAGAACCACAAAAAGAAAAGCTTTTCATAGCCAATATTTTGTTTTCCCTCCAGGTGAGCTCTTTTATAGATCCCACTGTTTTAGATCTTTCACTCCAGTTGCTCTCCTTGGGGTCTGATCTATTATGTGTAAATGATTAAGTAAACAGGAACATTTTTTACAGCTCAAGTGGAATAGTGTGGGAACAGAACAAGACAGGAGATTGATGAATGAGGTAATACAAGCTGTTCTCAAAATCTCAAAGGCAGCTGAAGCCAAGGAAAACCACACAGCTCTGTACATGCTGTGCATCACTTACAGTGTTCTGAGGGATATTTCTAAGATCAAACATGTAGCATGAGAAAAGTGTCTTTCTAGAAGAGTAATTTATACAGGGAGATATTAATCCTCATTTTGAGTGTTTGTTTTGGTCTACAGTTTCCCTTTACTTCCATGAGCCTCAGCTTGGATATTTATTTTCAATTGAAATAATTTCTGCCCTCAGAGAAGTTGTAGCTCACTGTCATGTTTTGCAGATTAGAAAATAGTTGGCAAACTGTGTGAAAGTCTCTCCAACATTTGCCACCACAGAAGTCATGCATAAGGAGAACAAAAGCACAGTGCAAGGTTCTGAGTGCTGTCTCTGTGTGCCAGTAATGCCTGATATTGGGCAAACTGCTCAGGAGGGGGAACATCATCCCTCCTGCATCTGCTCTGAAGGGTCATCCCTCCTGCACCTGCTCTGAAGGGCCATCCCTCCTGCATCATCCCTCCTGCATCTGCCCTGAAGGGTCATCCCTCCTGCATCATCCCTCCTGCATCATCCCTCCTGCATCATCCCTCCTGCACCTGCTCTGAAGGGCCATCCCTCCTGCATCATCCCTCCTGCATCATCCCTCCTGCATCATCCCTCCTGCACCTGCTCTGAAGTGCCTCTCAAGTCTTGGGGCTGGGCTGTTCCATGGAGGACTTTTCCTCACCCTGAGCAAAAGAAGCAGTGCTGAAGGGACTTCAACGAGAAGGCTGGTTTTGCCTCCTCCCAAGATCATGTCAGGTATATTTAGAGCTATTTAGGTCGCTAGATTGGTCTAGGAGACTTCAATACCTCCAGCAAGGAAGATCCCAAGAGCTCCCAGGAGAAGCTGCTCTAGTGCTTCGCTGTGTTGCTGCTGCAAAGTTCACTTTACAAGCACCTGACCTGATTCTTCCTTCAGTTTAAACATGTTATTTCTTGTTCCATCTGACAAGTAAATGGGGAAAAGAAGCTCCTTCTCTTGCAGCACTTTCATGCACTTTGAAGTCATGATGTTCCCTTTTCATCTTCTCATCTCAAGGATAAAGAGACCCAAGATAACCTTTTCTTTTTTTGCCATGTCCTAAGCTGTATTCATTCACCAAACACCTCTTCCAGTTGCCATGTGCTTCTTGAAGTTCTCACACTTGTGGCTGTAAATTCACATAAACATGTGACAGAGACTTCAGATTGAAATAAACCTCCTCTGAAAATCACTGACAGCTGAGTGCAGAGTTTTGGGAAGCTCCAGTCTGAGGCTTTAGTTCTGTTTCCCTCTGGAAACATCTATTTTCCAGAGTTCTCTGGAGTGCTGATTTCTTCCTGCAGGTACCCCCTCTCAGCCAAGAGTGGGTAGGATACCCAAAAAGAAAACTCTTGCACCGTGGGGCACTCCAGTGTCCTTCAGACTGTTGCTGGCTCTGACAACGTGATCTCAATGCCCTCCTTCTCATCACCTGAATTTCAGGAAAATGTCAGAGATTTTGATTTTATAATCCCCAAAGGGCACTACTGCATAGAATGCCTTTTGGAACACAGGGAATAAATTTCATTTGTGAAAGTTTAAGGTGTAAGTGGCTGACCCCTGGGAAATAAGTGTACTGCTTGGCTTGCTGCTTTAATGAAGGTTGTCTGCCAGGGAACCTCGAGTTCTTTGTGGAGTTTGCTTTGCAATATTGACTTACTTCCCTGGGCTTGCAAGGAGCTCACATCTCTCCCACGAAAGTCCCATTAACTGCTTCGCTGCTGCCCAGTGTGAGGTGGCACAGAATGTAATTTGTAGAAGTAAAACAGGCTGGGGTTTGGCCGGGTAACTGGCTCTCCTTGCTGCTAGCCAGGGAAATTCAGAGACCTGCTGCTGTCCTGCCTGCTGGATCCCACCTTCTGGCCTGCACTGCCTGTGCTTCGTTACAGATTCTGGCTGTCAGATCAATTCCTGTGAGTGTGTGCTGTCCCCTGAACACAGAGCTATTGCAAATGAAAAATACACAGACCAGACTGAGCATCTATTGCCCTTCTGCTCAGTACTCTGTACCAAGATTGATGACTCCTTCAGCCCCCAGTCCTGCCCCTGTAGAAGTCAAGATATTCATTGCCAATATGGGCAGGAGCAGCTCCTTGTTTCGATCAGACACAGCCCCCGCAAAGGTCCATCTCTGCATTCCCTGCTCCCCAGCAGGGCCTCAGTGCCCTTGGTGCTGTCACACGGCTCTGAGTAGGTGTTACCACTGCAAACCCACAGACAGTAAGAGGGTACCAGTGGGCTCAGGCTGCCCAGCAGACTGGAACAAATGGCACCCTTTGCTAAGCCTGTTTGTGCATGCACTGAGCTCCCCCAACTTATCTGTTAATTGCTTTGACCTGTTTGTTTGCTTCCTGCT
>JAJPCS010008431.1:0-10069 GCA_021164005.1 Willisornis vidua nigrigula | reverse complement strand
GAGCTTGAGCCCATCGTGCCCCCTTGTCCTATTGCTGAGTGCCTGGGAGAAGAGACCAACCCCCACCTGGCCAGAACTTCCCTTCAGGCAGTTCCAGACAGTGCTGAGGTCCCCCCTGAGCCTCCTCTTCTCCAGGCTCCCCTGCCCAGGGCATCTGGCTGGGCTGCAACAACACAAACTCAGCAGCTGTGCAGAAAGGAGCTCCCCTCCAGGCTGAAGGCAGAGATTGTTTCACCACAGATGCTGCCAAGTGCTGGTGTGGAGGGCAGGAATCCATCCCTGGGCAGATCACAGAATCACAGAATGGATTGGGTTGGAAAAGCTTTCTGAGATCATCAAGTCCAACCCTTGGGCCAACTCCAGTCCCTTTACCAGATCATGGCACTCAGTGCCATGGCCAAGCTCAGGTTAAAAACCCTCCAGGGATGGGGAATCCACCCCCTCTCTGGGCAGCCCATTCCAATCCCTGAGCACTCTCTCTGCAAAGAATTTCTTTCTGATGTCCAACTTCAATTTGCCCTGGCAGAGCTTGAGCCCATCGTGCCCCCTTGTCCTATTGCTGAGTGCCTGGGAGAAGAGACCAACCCCCACCTGGCCAGAACTTCCCTTCAGGCAGTTCCAGACAGTGCTGAGGTCCCCCCTGAGCCTCCTCTTCTCCAGGCTCCCCTGCCCAGGGCATCTGGCTGGGCTGCAACAACACAAACTCAGCAGCTGTGCAGAAAGGAGCTCCCCTCCAGGCTGAAGGCAGAGATTGTTTCACCACAGATGCTGCCAAGTGCTGGTGTGGAGGGCAGGAATCCATCCCTGGGCAGATCACAGAATCACAGAATGGATTGGGTTGGAAAAGCTTTCTGAGATCATCAAGTCCAACCCTTGGGCCAACTCCAGTCCCTTTACCAGATCATGGCACTCAGTGCCATGGCCAAGCTCAGGTTAAAAACCCTCCAGGGATGGGGAATCCACCCCCTCTCTGGGCAGCCCATTCCAATCCCTGAGCACTCTCTCTGCAAAGAATTTCTTTCTGATGTCCAACTTCAATTTGCCCTGGCAGAGCTTGAGCCCATCGTGCCCCCTTGTCCTATTGCTGAGTGCCTGGGTACTCAAGCTGGAGCCAGAGGTGACTGCAACAAAACTAACAGTATTTTGATACTATTAATTGTAGTGGATCCACGTGTGGAATCAGCACAGATGGATCATCCTCGATGAAACTGGAGGACTTACAGTTTTATCTGGTTATTTATTTATCCCTCCTTTGAGCAACGTGTATTTTTGGGAACACCTCGAGAGTTAATGTGTTATAAAGTAAAGGAGTTTTCCTCTCAGATTCCTCACACAGACTCAACCTACTTCCATAATGACTTGTCTCCCTACTCCTTGTTAGATCAAAGCATAAGGACAGAATTCAAACACGGGGGTTTGTTTAGTTTTTTTACAGAGCTCCATCAGAATTGCCCAAGAAATAACACCCAATGACAAACACCCAAAAGCCAAAGAAGTAGCACAAATAACATCCTTTTTTCCCCCCTCAAGTTCTGTAATGAATCCATAATTTGAGAAATATGTCAGAATAAATGCACAGTGGTTTGGTTTTATGTTTTCAGTGTGTTCCATTCTCACTTTGGCTGCAATAGAAGCTCAGGGGGAGGGGGTTTATTTTGGAATGATGTGGCAACTTCCTTCCCACCCCCACAGTGGCTGTTCTGGGAATGATAAACCACTAATAAATCAATTTATTTTATTCTTATTATTATGCTCCCGTGACACACTCTGGATCCAACCTGCTCATACAGAATAATTGGGGTACAATATTTGCCTTTAAAGAAGGCAAGTCCCAGGAATGCAAACAAAAGGTGGGAATGGGGTCTGGTTTGAACACAATCCCATGTCCAGCACAAGACAATATTCAATAATACTAAAACACCTTATTTTGAAGTAAAAATTCCTCATTTTCCTTTGCAAACAAACACCACAAACAATCCCACCACAGCCTTCAGAACTAAGTGTCAAAACTGTGACTGAGCCTTTTCAGTCAGGAAATGTTTGTGGCAGGGATGACAATTTATAACTTTCTGCTACCAAAGACTGGGGAATTCATCTGGGCTTAGCCAGGAAAATATTCCAGGTGTTGATGGGATACTTTTGAGAAAACTCCTGGAAGCAACTTAAATAACTGTTTAATTTGGGGGTTGTTTATTATTTTTATTCTTATTTTTACTTTTATTTTTATTAATGGGATACTTTTGAGAAAATTCCTGGAAGTAACTTAAATAATTGTGTTTAATTTGGCGGGTTTTTTATTTTTATTGTTGTTGTTGTTGTTATCATTATTATCATCATCATTTTCATTATTATTAATTATTTTTATTATTTTTATTATTATACTTTTGAGAAAACTCCTGGAAGCAACTTAAATAACTGTGTTTAATTTGGGGGTTGTTTATTACTATTATTATTATTATTGTTATTGTTATTGTTATTCATATTGTTATTAATATTTTTATTTTATTTTATTTTTCTATTATTATTGTTATTGTTGTTGTTGTTGTTATTATTATTATTATTATTATTATTATTATTATTATTATTATTATTATTATTATTATTATTATTATTATACTTTTGAGAAAATTCCTGGAAGCAACTTAAATAACTGTTTAATTTGGGGGTTTATTATTAGTATTAGTATTAGTATTATATTTTATTTATTTAATTATTATTATTATTATTAATGAGATATTTTTGATAAAATTCCTCGAAGCAACTTAAATAACTGTGTTTAATTTGGGCATTGTTTTCATTATTAGTAGTAATAGTATTAGTATTATATTAATGGTATTGTTAATGTTATTATTAATGTTATTATTAGTATTATTGTTAATAATAATAATATCTTGATTCTACTCCAAACCATCTAACGGTCCTTGCAGAAAATGCTTTGCATGTTCAGCTCTGGCTGTTCAGTAAATAATTTCTGGCCAGAATCATAAAAATCATAAAAGCTGAAGCTCTCCTTGGGCTCTGAGCACGCCTGAATTTCTTTGCCTCTAAACTCCAGGGAGATCCCCCAGCTCTGGGAAATCTGAGGTTGAAGCCCCACATCAATGTCCTCAGACCCACTCTGAGATTCTGAACCTCAGCCCCAAAAAGAGGCACTTTCAGGGCATGATTCTCATTAACGGCATTTACAGGAACTCTCAAATGTTGCTGCAACTCGTGCTGGTTTTAGTTGGGCTGAAATAGTAATAAAATAGATATTTATTCAACCCTACAGAGCCAAAAGCTGCTGAAAGGAAGAAAAATATATAAATGCTCAATGAGACACCCGGGTCAGGTTCTGTCTTTGGGGTTTCACACAGAAAAAGCTCCTTTGGAAACACAGATTGAAAATATCCAAACACTTCTCCTTGTGGAACCCAAACCAGTAAAACAATGACCTGGGGGTTGATGTTGGAAAGGTTTGGAGGTGTTTATTTCACCAAATCTGGTGGCTGACACTCGAATTTCCCAAGTTTCAGGCAGTTTTAATGACCCAAATCCCCCCTTTTAACATTTCAAGACAAACCAACACACACGTTTGTCTCTTGTTAATGAGTTGATGGGATTTGAGGGTCTTTGGACCTGCTCCTTTCCAACTTCCCAGACTCCACAACAAGCTCTTCCTCCCAGGGTTTGTGTTTCAAGGGAAAGCCTCCAAGCCCTCATGTTTGATCACACAAAAAACCTTCCCCAAAAGTTTGATTTAATGCCTTAACTCTTTGGTAATTGCTCCTCTCCAGTCTCACCCCAGCCTGAATGATTGGAGCTTTTAATGTGCCTCCTCTCATTCTGAGGCACATCAATCCAGCAGCACCTTGAAATCCTAATGCTTGTCACACACTTTAATCTCCTCTAAAAGGTCTTGTTCGTTGTGTGTTTAAATCTCTTAATAGCTTTTCCCTCTCCTTGGGTTTTTACTTCTGTGGCAACTGATTCTGGTTTGTTTAATTTCCATTTCAGGGAAGAGCAGGAGCAATAATCTAAAAGCCTGAATTATCACCGTATTAGTAAAAAGGGAAAATTGCTTTTTCTAAAAAATGACTTTTTTTTTCTCCCCAAAACATGAAATTCTTTCATAAATGTCTCTGCAGGGATAAAATAAACTCGTCAGAATGTGGGAAGACACACCATGTATGAGGATCACCCAGCCCTGCACAGCTGGATGGCACAGCTACATTTTTACCACAACATCTGGGGATGATTGACACTGTTCTGCTCAAATAATGAGATTATTCTCTTATTCCAGACTCGTTTCTATTCCATTGTCTACCCAGAAATGAGTGCTTGGTGCTGTTTTATCTCCTTGCACCACCCCAGCCCTGGCCACTGCTCAGTTCTTCCCACCACACCCCATTCCTGCCACTTCCCTTCCAACATTCCAGCAGAAATCCAATGGGAAAGGGTTGCTCCATGGAGGAAAACTATAGGACATTCCCCAAGCCCTTGGAGAACCCCTTGGGACAGCATTTTAAGGCTGATTTGGAGGAGGAAGTTCCTTGTCTCATTACTCAGTCCCCAATTTCAGTCTCATCCATGTGTAGTCAGGCCCTCAATTATCTCCAGGATATACAAAAAAACTTTGCTATTCAGTATTAGGGCCCTGCTCTACAATTAATACAAAAATGCCCCAATTAAAAAGAACATTTTTATGCCCTTTGTGAGTCTTAATATTTGATGTTCAAGCCTTTTTTTCACTCATTTTTGTGAGTTTCACTGCTGTTTGTGCAGTCACTTGGGCACTCTGGGAATCTCACTCTATCCATCAAAGATGATACTTCATGTCTTTGTCAAGATGTTTACCCCCAAAAAAGGGTCCTGGGCCAAGGTGTTGGCAGAGTTCAGGGTTTACTCCCATTTTGTCATAATTTCCAAGGAGTTTTTCCAGTGGGAAATGGAAAATAAAATGAAAGAACGGAAATGAAAGAATTCCAGAATGGTTTGGGTTGGAAGGGACCTTTTAGATCATCCAGTGCCACCCCTGCCATGGGCAGGGACACCTCCCACCAGCCCAGGGTGCTCCAACCTGGCCTTGGACACTCCCAGGGATCCAGGGGCAGCCACAGCTTCTCTGCCCAACCTGTGCCAGGGCCTGCCCACCCTCCCAGCCACCAATTCCTTCCCAATACCTGACCCAAAGCTTCCCTTTTAGTTTAAAATCATTCCCCCTTGTCCTACCACTGTCTGCCTGTGTACAAAGTTCCTCTCCCACCTTTTTCTAAGCCCCTTTAAGTTCTGGCACAAGGGAAACCTCAGTGTCCCCAGAGCCTTGTCTTGACCTCTGTGGGAGTTCTGTAATTAAGGCAGAGCTCCCGAAACAGCCAAGAGCAGCTCCACAGCCACCCTGATGACCAGGCTGAGTTCAGGTAACACCTGAACATCCACATTCTCCCCCCAAACCCCAAGATCACAGAATGGATTGGGTTGGAAAAGCCCTCTGAGATCACCAAGTCCAACCCTTGGGCTAACTCCAGTCCCTTTACCAGATCATGGCACTCAGTGCCACGGCCAAGCTCAGCTGAAAAACCTCCAGGGATGGGGAATCCACCCCCTCTCTGGCCAGCCCATTCCAATCCCTGAGCACTCTCTCTGCAAAGAATTTCTTTCTGATCTCCAACTTCAATTTCCCCTGGCAGAGCTTGAGCCCATCGTGCCCCCTTGTCCTATTGCTGAGTGCCTGGGAGAAGAGACCAACCCCCACCTGGCCAGAACTTCCCTTCAGGCAGTTCTAGACAGTGCTGAGGTCACCTCTAAGATATTCAGTTCTGGGGCAAATCCTCCATTTTTTCCCAACATTGATCACATTTCGTGGGCAGGGAGGGAAGTTCAGAGTGTCCCAAATGTATGTCCTGCACAGCCTAAAAATCCTGGTGTTTGTCTTTCCCTTTCTCCCTGCTGGGACAGCAACAGGAGCAGTTCCAGGGCTCAGGAGGGAGGTGTCCCTGCCCAGCCCTGGCAGGGGGTGACACTGCCTGGTCACCCTGTGGGTGACACCTGGGCAGAGCAGCAGCGGTGCCACGTGTGCCCCCGGGCAGGGCTGGCTGCCAGCACCCAAACCTGCGGTTCCAGGGAGTCTGCCTGTTAATCCAGGAATCCCAACCTGCTGCTTGGAGGGTGAAACCATCCCCAGTTTCAAACCTGTGGCCTTATGGCTCTGGAATGTCCCTGTGGATGAATGGAATGGCCAACCCTGCTGGACAAGCACATTAACTGGATGCTTTCATTGAAACCATCAGAATAAAATAACTCTGTTGACATTTCCATCACCATAATCTGACCCTGCAAAGCCAGAGCTGAGGGGACATGGACAGGGCATTGATTAATTTGTGCCTACATAAAATATCCACTCCCATTCCAGAGGTCTCCTCTGCAAGTTAAATTAAAATGTTGTCACATGAACAAATCTGGTCAAGATAAACAGGGATGTGATTCCAAATATTGTCTAACAATTAATGGGGAATATTGTACTCAGAATGAACAAGTTTGGGCAGAATAATGAACAGTTCAAACCTTTTTTTTTTAAATTACCAACTTGATTTTGAATTGATTTTTATTGAAGATTGCAATGATGAATTGTCAATTAAAATATTTTATTAATTTTCCCCACTCCTCAATGCCTTTCTTTAAATCCCTGGTAATTAACAGCTGCCATAACTATAATTGGGTCACCACAGCTTTAATCCCCACTTTCACACTTGAATGTAAACAACTGGAAATGGGAAATGATGCAGCAAAACACACCCAAATTTCTGAGGCTGTCACACTGTTCCAGCTCTGCAGAGGTGATTATTGCCCTGAGTAACACCAGCAGTGATTGAGGCTTTGAGCAAAAGCTGCACTGGAACCATCACAATTTGACTGCTGGGAAAAGTGGCAGCCAAGGAACAAAAGGTTTGTGATGGGATGTGCAAAGCTCTGCCCAGAAAGGGCTGGGAAAGGTTAAATTCCTTTGCTGTTGGGAGGAGGAAGTTGCACAACAGGCCCCAGCCAAGGCTGAAAGGAAAACCTGCTCACCATGACCTGGCAAACAACAGGTTTGGCAGAGGAGGGTTTGGGTCAGGAGGTGTTTGTGGGTAGGGATGGATTTCCCAAAAATTGGGCACCTTTGTTTCCAAGCAGTGTTGTTTTAACAGGGGCTCCTCCCACATACAGAGTTGTTGGACTCTGCAGTCACCAACCAAAGCAGCAACACCAGGGTTTGGTACTGAAATGAGTCCAATCACCACATTGATCAGGGAAGGGAACCTGATAAATTCTAACATTTCCTGTTGAACAACTGGGGAGACCATGGGCAGGTTTATTCCAGCCCAGCAAAAGGCACTGCTGGCACTTGGTGTGATGGAATCAGGGATGTCAATACAAGCCCAGAATAATGGGGCAGTTCTTTGGGAGTTTTCTGCTGTGTTTGAGACATGGAGAAAATCACAATCTCATGTTGACTCCGGGACCACCTCCTGCAGCTCAGGATCAAAACAGCATTGCAAAAATTACTCCAAAAATTACAGTGTCTCTGTAAGGATGTGATCAAAACTCCACAAAAATCCACACAGATGCTGGGTCAGCACTTTATATTTCCAATTCCTAATGCAAATACCAAGCCAGGGTTTATGACCCTGCTAATGACTTTACCATCCACTCTCTGTTTGAAAACCTGGAGGTGAAACTTTGAACAGGAGCATCAGTTGGACTGGGAGGCTTTCACTGGAATTCTTAAAGACATAATTTTTTAGGAGGAAGATATTGGTGACTAATAAAGACTCTGACAATGCTTTCCAGTTTGTTGTAATATTTCTGACCACTGGAATGAAGATGAAGCCATGGCTTCTATCCATCCTTGCCTTCCTTACATTTACATATTTTCCATAATTATTCCTAAATATTGCAACAGGTACTATGGAAAATACCTTTCTATTTCTCTCTGTAACATACTGAAACACAGAGAGGCTTTTCTGAAATTACAAAGGAAGTCTGTGACAAACTGGGAAGGGAACAGGCACTTCCTGAATCTGTCAAGCACCAACAGCATCCAGAATTTGTCCTAAATTCACACTTTCTCTCTTAAAAAGCAGTAAGAAAAATGGAAAACAGTTTGACACCCAAGCAGCAGGATCACAGACTCCTGGAATGGTTTGGGTGGGAAGGGACCCTAAAGGCCATTTAATGTCCCACCCACTGCCATGGGCAGGGACACCTCCCACTATCCCAGGTTGCTCCAAGACCTGCCTGGAACAGTTCCAGGGATGGGACAAATAACAGAAATATCAGGTGGATCAATATCAGAAACCAATGACTGGTGAGAAAAAGGCATGATAAGAATGTGAGGACAGAAGAAAGTTCCAGAAGATGGGGCAGAGTCTGTGACAAAGTTGTGCAAGAAGTGGAAGAGAAGGAGCAAGAGGCTCAAGGGAGCGCTGCTGAAGGGCAGAATTCCTGTGGGAAGGAGTGACCATCACACTAGGCTGGAAAAGCCATCTTGACAGAGCTGGGTGAGTTCCCTTTCCACTGCCAGATGCACAGTATGTGTTGTCCACACACCAAGGGGAACAGCACAGGTCACAGTTCTGTTCTTCACCAATGGAATGGGCTCAAACTCCATTAAACAAAACATAATTTCTACATTCATAGAATCATAGAATGGGTTGGGTTGGAAAAGCTCTCCCAGATCATCAAGTCCAACCCTTGGGCCAACTCCAGTCCCTTTACCAGATCATGGCACTCAGTGCCACGGCCAAGCTCAGTTGAAAAACCTCCAGGGATGGGGAATCCACCCCCTCTCTGGGCAGCCCATTCCAATCCCTGAGCACTCTCTCTGCAAAGAATTTCTTCCTGCTCTCCAACTTCAATTTCCCCTGGCAGAGCTTGAGCCCATCGTGCCCCCTTGTCCTATTGCTGAGTGCCTGGGAGAAGAGACCAACCCCCACCTGGCCACAACTTCCCTTCAGGCAGTTCCAGACAGTGCTGAGGTCACCTCTGAGCCTCCTCTTCTCCAGGCTGAACACCCCCAGCTCCCTCAGCCTCTCCCCACAGCACTTGTGCTCCAGTCCCTTCTCCAGCCTCATTCTCTTCTCAGTTGGGTTGAAAGAGACCTCCGAGATCATCAAGTCCAACCCTTGATCCAACCCCAATGTGATCACTCTGGCACTCCGTGCCCTGGGCTGGTGATCACAGTGGGGTTGGATCAAGACATGGTGGATTCTCTGTCCCTGGAGGTGTTTAAGAGGACACTCAGTGCCACATCCAGTCCCTTCTCCAGCCTCGTTGCTCTTCTCTGGCCCCGCTCCAGCCCCTCAAGCTCTTTCCTCAACTCAGGGGCCCAGAACTGAACACAACACTCAAGGTGTGGCCTCCCCAAGGCAGAGTCCAGGGGAAGGGTCACTGCCCTGGCCCTGCTGGCCACGCTATTCAAACCCACAAAGCCCAGTAAAAGTTGTGCCTGACAGTTTGAACCAGAGGTCAGCATGAATCCTCAGGAATTCTCTCACTCCCTCAGAGCTCTCAGGCTCCAACTCAAACTCTGTGATTACAAAAAAATGGGCTCAGACGTTTTCTGTCGAGGGTTTTTTTTTTTCCAGCAGGAAAACACCAGCAATCACCAGGCTCTTACACAAAGAATTCAGCTCGAGTCAAGATGGATTTCAACTTTGACACAAAAAGCAGGGAAACAGATTAGCTGGCAGCTTTCTAAGCAGTTGGCAGGGAATAACTATAAATTCCCTTCTCCCACTGGCTTGTAAAGAAATTTGCTTTACTGATTACTGGAAAGAACCTCACAGGGGAGCTTGGTGCAATCAGAACATTCTGTGGTGCAGCAGTGCTGGAGTTCAGTTCCAGAAGTGTTTTTACTGAGATTTAAGCCACGTGAACACCACCTTATTTTCTAATTATCCCCTGGAAACTGAGGAGTGAGGCATTTCAGAAGAAATAAAGTTAATTCCTTGCATTTTCTGAGTCTCACCTTTCTCACTGAAACACTCAGCAATAGGACAAGGGGGCACGATGGGCTCAAGCTCTGCCAGGGGAAATTGAAGTTGGAGAC
>JAJPCS010008196.1:0-11431 GCA_021164005.1 Willisornis vidua nigrigula | reverse complement strand
AGAGGAGAGGAGAGGAGAGGAGAGGAGAGGAGAGGAGAGGAGAGGAGAGGAGAGGAGAGGAGAGGAGAGGAGAGGAGAGGAGAGGAGAGGAGAGGAGAGGAGAGGAGAGGAGAGGAGAGGAGAGGAGAGGAGAGGAGAGGAGAGGAGAGGAGAGGAGAGGAGAGGAGAGGAGAGGAGAGGAGAGGAGAGGAGAGGAGAGGGAGAGGGGGAAATGTGAGCGAAGGACTGACAGGAGTGTCTGAGGGCTCCTCCCATGTGCTCCATCTTCTTGCAGCTCTCCTAAGACAGCCCAGCCTGGCAGTTCTAGTTGAACACACCCACTCAGTGACAAAAAGTTACTCACATAACTGTCGTTTTCTTGAGCACTGAATCTTCTGAAATCACAGTAAAGGTGTATTCATCTGTATTTATAAGTAATTTAATTATGAGGTGAAATACTGTCAGGCTTCCAGGTACACCAATTGATTAATCAACTATCTTCTATTTTTATTTTTAGCATTATTTTTAATACTGCTCAGAGGCCCATTGTCTTTTGCTCATCAGAGCTGGAGCATAAAGCACAGGCTTTAGGCACTGAAGACTTTTTACATAAGGGCCTCAATGACATGGGTCTTATACCCAAGGCTGTAGCATATCCTTGCAGCCTCTGAGCTGACTTTGACAAGAAGAAAAGTCAAGGAGTGACATGGGAACAACAAGGAAAAAGTGGCAACAGTTGGAGGGAAGCCACATGGAGAAAGGAGGGAGCAAGTTCCCATTATTGTTACCTAAAGGCTCCATCTTTGTGGTCTTACTCAAATCCACTGAAAGCAGAGTACAGTTGGGAAAGCAGCAGTTTCTTTTTCTCTGGTCTTCAAAACCAAATGACATTATTATTTCCCTCTTGCAGCTTACACAAGGGCAGCAAACCCCCTGAAGGTGGTGTGCATTCCACACTGTGTGTGCTGGTTAGTCCAAAAGCACGTGATTGTGTGTCCCCAGGTCTGGGATGAATTACTGCACAACAACATTCCTCATTTATGAGCATAGTCAAAACATTAAGGAGATTGAAATTTTCTTTTTAACATGCTCTCAACTTTAGTAGATCCCTTCATAAACTTGGTTTAGAATGATTTTTTGATTGTTAGCAACAAAACAAAGTTATCTAGAATATGTCTGCATTAAGACTGAGCCTCAATAGATTTTTAGCTAAAACAGATTAATGACTTGTATTTATATGGTGGCTCAAAGTGTTTCACAAATATTGATGAATTAAAGCCTCCTGACAGACTCCCAAGCAGGACAATGTTAACATCCCCTGTTTGCAGATGGAACTGTAAACTCTGTCAAGAGATATTCAGAGATTAAATTATTTGCTTAGGGTCAGAAAGTCACCACCAGCACTCTGGAGTCACCCACTCCTCCCTCGCCAAAACAAGGTGGTGACATCAGAACAGCCACAGGCACAAACATCCAGAAACCCTGACTGCACTCCACGAGAGAACCAGGGTATTTACAGCCCACAGGAATGGCAGTTCTGCTCTCGTTTTTCTTATTATATCCTATTTCATCTGCAGACAAGAATAAAAACGAAACAAGAGCAACAATCAAATCACTAAAGCAATTCCCAGCCTTGGCCTGCTGAACAGCAGTTGGATTTATTTACACCCTCTGTGCTGGCACCAGCAGCACCCCATGACCTGCCCCTCCATGGGATAAATGGATGCAAACTGGAAAGGTCTACAGCTCATAACAGATAAGTGCTTGTACCTTTAGTGTCTTAAAGCTCAGCACCTTTATGTCATAAATGATTCCTTGTCTAGCAGTAATGGCTTGTAACGTGCTCTCAGGGAGAAAAAGGAAGAGCAGAGGAAGGAAAAAAGCCACAGTGCCATTTGACTAAAAATGCAGAAGTATTCACTGGATGCATTGGCACGTCCAGTGAGTTTGAGTGATTCTGGGACTTCCCTCAGTAGCTGGCAAACAACAAATAAAATCACACCACTGGGCTGGACAGGGAACCTCCAGCACACAGTGGTTCTCTGTTGGATGCTTCTTGCCCAGCTGTTTTTACTTTGCATTGCCTTTGGTTACCTGTGCACATCCAGATGTGCTCACACCACTATCCCCTGCTCTCTGCCTCAAATAAACAAAGGATATTGAACCAGAGAAAAATGAAATCTAATCATGGCAAAAGGTGCCTAAGAGCCTTACAAAACTCACCTAAGAAGAAATGCAAAAGCGACTGGCATGAATCCTGGCCTGCTCTAGGCTGAAACCACAGGAGGAAACCAAACATCTGGGCCCCATGCAGTGTCAGTGTATGTGCATGAGTTATTGCAGGCAATCCTCACAGCTGCAAAACCCACGTGAAACTCAGGGCAGGGCACATGCCATGACGTGGCAGTGATGGAACAGACTGAGCAAACAAAACCCCAAAGGTTCCTCCAGACCAAACCCAGGAGAGACCCTGGGATGTTCCCAGGAGTGCAGAACTCTAACCAGTGTCCACACAGCTGGGGCAGCACCCAGAGCCAGGCTCCAATGCTCTCCTCTGTTTGGGCACAGTTACAAGGAAATCTCTCTCTGACCACAGAACTTTCCTCCTGCACAGCAGCAATAGGACGTCTCTTAGAATCATAGAACCACAAAATGGTTTATGTTGGAAGGGGCATTAATGATTATCTCATTCCATCCCTGCCATGGGCAGGAACAACTTCCAGTAGCCCAGGTTGCTCCAAGCCCCATCCAACCTGGCTTTGGACACTTCCAGGGATGGGGCAGAGTTTTATGAAGGATCCTCAGTGAAGGAATCCCTTCCTCTGACACTTTATGCTCAACAAATGGGCTTGATCACAGACCTGGCAGCACTTTGAGACAGAAGCCACAGATTCAAAACACTGCTTGCCTCTCATTCTACGTGGGGTTTTCTTTTCTTCTTTTTTAACTTAGCAAATGCCGTGGTGCACTCTTGTTTTTGATTTTAATAGCTAAAGATATGCACGCAAAAAGCATCCTAATTACTGCTTTCCTGGCAGACGCAGCCATTTCCTTGGGTTTTTATTGCCATTAGTTTTCCTCCCCGATTTATCCTCAGCTCCTCTCCCTGCCTCTCCCTCTCCTCCCCTGAGCCCTCTCCTCCTCGCTGCTCCAGACTTGTCAGCACGGCTGCGATCCCCAGGGGAGATGGAAGGCCTTGTAAAACCCACGGCGCAAACAAGCCCTGCCGCTCATTTATCACATTTAGCATGCGCACTGCCACGCTCATCAAACCCAGCCTGAGCTCGCTAAGTCATTTCCCTCTCCCAATTACAAATTAGTCCATTAGGCTGTCTGCAGTAGGCCCTCTGTTGCATCTTGGTAATGGCTTCTGAGATTTCCATCATAATCGTAATGGCTCCCTGTGCAGCCATGAGGGCAGATGGAGGCCGCTCGTGGGTAATGAGGTATCACACTACCAAAGGGCACAGCTCTGGGCTCATTATTTAGTCTTGGCTGTTTTGTGAAAACAACAACAAAGGTAAAATGCTGAAGGGAACACTTTAGCATATTAAATTAACACTTCTTGAAATTTCTCTCTGTAAACATGCCATATTTTTTCTTTATGAAACATCCCATGTGTCTGAGTGTGCGACGTGAGGGAGGAGTGAAAAGGGACCGGAGACGGCGAGTGCTGCCATGTCATCCCCATGGGCAGAGCCTCTCCCTGTGGGCACAGAGCTGGGGGCACATGGGGACAGCTCCAAGGAGCTGGGCTGGGCATGGCTGGCAGAGGGCTTGGCACACTTGGCCCTTCCCTGCGATCCCAACTGTGTGTTCACATGGGAGCTGCTGGGCACCAACCACCTCAGTGCATCTGAGCTGTCTCTGAAGGCAACATCTGCCAGGGATGGATCTTCTGGGCATCTCTGCCAGGGATGGATCTTCTGGGCATCATCTCCAAGGGACAGATCTTCTGGGCAGCAATCTGCAAGAGATGGAATCCTCAGGGAAACATCTCCAAGGGATGGATCTTCTAAGCAACAAACTGCAAGGTATGGATCTGCAGGGTAACATCTGCCAGGGATGGATCCTTGGGGCAACAAGGGATGAATCCTCATGGAAACATCTCCAGGTGAAGGATCTTCTAGGCAACAATCTGCAGGGGATGGATCCTGAGGGCAACATCTGCCAGGGATGGATCTTCTGGGTATCATCTCCAAGGGATGGATCTTCTGGACAGGAATCTGCAAGGGATGGATCCTTAGGGCAACATCTGCCAGGGATGGATCCTTGGGGCAACAATCTACAATGGATGGATCCCTAGGGCAACATCTGCCAGGGATGGATCCTTGGGGCAACAATCTGCAAGGGATGGATCTTCTTGGCAACAATCTGCAAGGGATGACTCTTCAGGGCAACATCTGCCAGGGATAGATCCTTGGGGCAACAATCTACAAGGGATGGATTCTCAGGGAAACATCTCCAAGGGATGGGTCTCCTGGGCAACAATCTACATGAGATGGATCCTCAGGGAAACATCTCCAAGGGATGGATTTTCTGAGCAACATCTCCAAGGGATGGATCTTCTAGGCAACAATCTGCAGAGGATGGATCCTCTGGGTAACAATCTGTCAGGGATGGATCTCCTGGGAAGCTGAACTGGTGGACTGCCTGGGACCAACTCCCACTGTCCCCTTCACATGAGCAGCCAAGGCTGGATAATGCTGAATACTCCCAAAGCTGTGATCATCCCTAATGAAGATGGCACCCTAAGAAAAGCAGACCACCCTCTGCCCACCTCCACCAGAGCAGCCCAGAGCCTGGCACAGTGGGGCTGGCACGGCACTGCAGCCCTGCTCGTGAGGGATGAGGGCCTGGCAGGCAGCTTGTCTCAGAGAGAGGAATAATGTTTAAGACAAGCAGGTTAAAATCAATATCAATTAGACACTCTTTGAACATTGCTGCTCTCTTTAGATTTTGTCTATTGGATGTGAACTGTTGCTAATTTGACTTTGCTCCCAACGGCACAATAGTGTTCAAGATACCAAATCCTACTGTGGGTGGAAGGTGGGGACAGTAAAGACAAAGGCTCTTCCTTCTCACTGGAGCTGGGCTTCATTTGTTTCTCATGCCATTTTTTTCACCCCTCTGAGATCAGGGGACTCTAAACAGGCAAGTGGTAAGGCCAGTGGTAGAGCTTAATGTGGGTGGGAGAGGAGATGAGGACAGGAGTGGGGAGGGGGTGGGAAGTTCTGTCCCTCTCCTCACACAACTCAACAGCATTGCAAGACTAAGTCTGCAGGAGAATGAAAATGTCATAAATGTCTTTATAGGTCTGGCACCTCGTGGAATTTGCCTAAATGTCAGCCAAGCATATCCAGGGAAGAGGCAAATCAATCTGTGCAGGGAGGGATTTTTACACATCTTGCCTCTCCTGCAGGATGGATCCCTGCCTGTGACCAGAGAGCTGGAGGAGCAGCTCCCACTGGGGGAGGCAAAACCAACTGAAATATTTCCAGATACTTTCCTCAAGTCACTGAGCAGCAGCTCCTGTGCCCCTTTCTGAAGTCCTGGTGGCACCAGCCATGCTGTCTGTGCTGAAACACGTTTCTAGATGGGAGATACCAACTGAATATCGAAAAACATGTTTCACATGGGAAATACTGTTTGGATAGGGGGGAAAAAAAAAGCAAAGCAAGCCAGTGATTCTGTGAGATAAGAGGTGTGCAAATCCAAAGTTAGCAGGTGGATTGCCATCCAACTCTGCTTTGGTGAGCAGTAAAACACAAATTTATGAGCTGGGTTTTGTTAAAGTCGGATATGGATTTTTGAAAATGAAAAGGATGGATGGGGGGACGGCAGAGAGACATTTAATCAATGTCATAAAAATGTAACATTCATTGGTCTCCTAAAATGAAATTAATAATCTGTGTAGAAGTATCATTAGGAGATAAGTGACATTTTTAGGCTTTGATTTGTAACTTGTAACAAATCTTACTTCCACATATTTCAAACATTCTTAGTGATATCCATCTTTATTAAAACATACCAAAACCTTTTCACCTCAGCTAGAGTGGCCCATCAAGCATTTTTCCCCCAGCATAATATCCTTAAGTAAAAAGATACATTATCAGGCACAGACTTGGCAGTAATGAAGGCAGGAAGAGACATGCTCCGTACCGTATTCAAATTAAATCAGGGATTTCAATACTCCCTGATTATCAGGGAGTCTTGTCTTTCACTAATAAATTTCTCCTTCATCCCAGGCAGAGGTTTCTGAGCTCTCTCTGAACTGATCAGACATGGCATTGTGTGCAGGAGGGCAAGGAGAAGGTGTGTGCATGTGGGGGAGGAGTGTGGGGCGGGGGATAAAAATGAGGCAAGTCTGCCCCATAAATGGTTGGAGATACCACATGAAAAGGCACCTTCCTGGAACACAAATCTGATTCACATGCCCTGCTGAATGTAGAAGGATTTGGGGGAAGGAGTAGCTAATATACAGAGCCTTATTCTCCTTACATTTAATGTCAAAGTGTTTTGCATCAAAGTATTTTCATACATTTTAATGGAGCTACCTTTGATTTGCTCCAGCTGAGGTGAGAAACTGGAGTCCAGGGCATGGATTATTAGAACAGAAGGAGGGGAGTGACACCCTTCCTCTCTCCTCTCCCCTCTCCCCTCCCCTTGCCTTTTTAAATATAAGGCCCAGAAGAGCACTAGGAAAGATTTATCTTTTTCTTAATTAACAACAGAATCACAATCGACTCGTGCAGCTGGGAGAGTTTGCATCTCCTCTTCGTGGATCCCTGTCAAACATCTCCTAATTAAGCTGTTTCTGCTCTCATTGTGCACCACAAGGAGGAGGCTGAGGGCAGGGAGAAGTTGGGGAGAGTTATCAGCACACACGTTCAGAAGTTGCAGAGATAAAGGACAAGCCCCATGTTGTGGCTGTGACAACAATAACGAGCCAGTCCCCGGTGAGAGCCACGTGCTGGAGCCTGGCACACTGTCCTTGCCTCAGAGAGGATGCAGGAGGCCCAGGAAAGGGGGAGAAAGGAGGGATCACACAAGGAAACTGAGGCACAGGGAGATGGGATTCTTTCCCCAATATCACAAAGCTGCTCTGCATGAAAATCATGTGGTGCACCTAATTCTCCAAAGTCCCAGTTAAGTGCCTTAATCAAAAACTGCTTCAGGGCCTAGAGAGAATTGTCCTGTATATTAATTATCCTTTACATTTGAAGAGTCACTAGGAAAGTGCTCTTGTTTTCACTTCTAGGCCAACTTCCAAAGGGTCCCACTTAATAAAACATTCAAAACTTCACAAGGGATTTCTGGACAATTTTGTTACCACCTTCTAATTGTGTTATCCCATAATTGCTCTAGCACGTGAGAAAAGAACACGTTTCTTTTACTTCTACAGCTGAATCTGTACTAATTTAGTATCCACATCTGAGGGAATTTGGTGACACTGTGACACTACTGGTGTCCTGCTCTCACCAGCCCCACTTGGATTCAAACTACCAACTTAAAATAAAAGGTCAGAAAACAGACATTATCACAGAAACTATCTGACCATTCCCAAATATCGAGATGATATTGTTACACATGTCCAAGGGCTTTGGGCTCCCTGGTTTTACTTAGAATGGCTAAGGCTGCAGATCTGCAGGTTTGCCCCTGTTCAAGGCCAGGGGTTTGATTTGGATGATCCCTGTGGGTCCCTTCTGGCTCAGGACATTCTATGACATTATGATTTGGAATTCTTTTGGTCACAGGAGAAAACAATACATTGCAGTACACACAGACATGTCTATAATAATCACTCTCACACCTTTCCCAGCCAGAGAGCCTTGGGCTGCCTGTTGCCTTCACAGCTTCTGCCTGGGCTCACCTGGGATGTCACAGAACTGACTGCAAAGGGACACACAGCAGCTCCAGAATGTCACAGAGGGCAGGCAGCTGCCCTGCCTCCTCCCCTGCCTGTGAAGTTCCCCCTATTGACAGGGATTGAATACAATGACTCTGTAATTCCCACTATATCCCCTTATTGTCATTTCTGCCTACCTTGCTTTCCATTGAAATTATTTACTGAAAGGAAAACACAAAGACCCCTCCCTTTGCAAAGGTTAGGTCTTTGCTCGAGCCCACCGATTTTAACCTCATAAATATTCCCAGCTATAAGATCTTATTAAGAAGGTATGTCTCCCAAGAGCATAAAACCATCAAGCTGTAAATTTTATTTAATTTCCCACGAGATTTCCTAGCCTCATACATATAATTAGAGTGCAGTATAGAGCACTTTTTGTGTTTTGTCAATAAATCACTAGGGAACAATCAACGTTTAAGAGGACAAGCTTTAATGATTTTTCAGACCCCTAAGCAATCATGCCTGCTACAGTGGCAAGCTGGTCTTTAACTTTCTCTAACTAGGCTTGTGGACTGTAATGTTAGAGAGGGTCCCAAACACTTAATCCTATTAGACTCCGCAGCCCAGACAATCATAGCTTATACCCCAGGGACATATTGATTTTGATTTGGTTGACAGATAAGACCAGCCAAGCTACTGTAGGCTATGCTTTATTAAGTGTTTACAAATTAAATATCTTAAGGTCTGTAACAAGCAGAGCTCTGCAGCACAGAGTTTGCAATTACCTGTGCAGCTGGACAGGGGCTGGCTCTCCATCAATCACCCAGAGCACATCTCACAGCATCAGAAGCACTGTGTGCTCAGAGGGCTCCTCGCCCAGGAGCACACAAAGCCTCTGATCTCCACTTCAGCACAGCCTCTGAGGGACTCACATCTTCCTGCAGGACTTTGGGTTGGGGCAAAACACCCCAGGAATGTCTCTGTCAGGAGGAACTCAGCGGGGTGTGTTTCAGAGTCGAGCCATGACACAAACCCTGTCATATTTATAAAACACCACCACTCACCTCACTTATTTTGCCCTCTCTGTGCTTTATCCTAACTCACAAACTGAGTATCATTTCTGTGCAGCTGCCACAGCCTGTATTTCTTCTGTCTCACTCAGCTTGCCTGGGTGCTCTGGGAAGTTCCCCCTAGTGCAGTGTAGGCAGAGACAAACCATTCTTTCACATGCACATTGTCTGTGACTTTTGGAAAGACAATTCCTCTCTGTGTTAGAAAAGAAAAAGAAGTAGATATTGTAGATGATTTAGAGAAAAAATGCATACAATCAAATTCTTTCTTGCATGCAAACCATAAAATAACTTTTACACCTGGGAGAGCTGAATGAGTATATTTGTGATTCGGCATTATTTTACCCTTGACTTTGCACTGATGTCAATGACAGGAGGAGAAAAATAACTGCGGAGAGTTGGATGCAAAGAATTCATAAATTTACTGAAAGGAAATCTCTGAAAAAGAGAAATTGCCTTCCCCAAGCACACCCAGTGGCTGGCAGCACACAGCACTCCTTGGGTCAACAGCCAGGACGGTGTTTCTGTCCCCTGAATTACCCTTGTGATCTCAAGTGGAAAGCAGCTTAGAGGCACTGAATGCACATTAAACACTTGAGCTTTTCGTCGTATAATTTGATAATCACACCAACCACACTATCAGGCAAGAGTCTCCCAAGTACTTTAAATATGTTAATGAAGCAAGATTTTATCTATAGTCTTATACAGCTTGCACAAATCTATAAATAGGCTTATCTCAGGGTTATTGCTGTTATAAATTAATTATGGAAATGTCAACCAAATCAGGTACATGCCAAAGGAGTAATGGGGAGAGCAGTGATTTGCAACAGAAGATTCAGATACTGGGTGACCTGCATGAAGGGTTCACAGCCCCTGGCAGCAGTCCAGGGACTTCAGGGGAATTTAACCTTGAAGAATACACTTAAAATTGGTTTTCATATGAGTAATTGACAGTGGCTGGAGAAGTAGACTGAGTTAGGGAAGAGTTATTGCACTGTTTGCTGGTAGGATCTCATTCCTTCAGTCAAAATTGCTTCGTTTGAGGCACTGGGAGTTGCAGAGTTAAAGCTTTGGGGTTTTCTGGGGGAGGAAAGGGAGGGAATGGAGATGAGGGGCCTTGGTGTAAATGACTGACTTTACTGACTGTGCCAAAGACATGTCTAGGAACAAAGTAAGAAAAATCCCAAGCAAACGAAAATTACTGGTTTGCCACTTAGATGTGAATCTCTATTGGTTTTTAAGGACAACAACAAGAGTATGTGACTCCTGAATTCTGTAAGAAATTTCAAATGTGCATCTAACCCAAATTTCACTTTAAAAAGGATGAAAGATCTGTCAGAGCAGAGCAGCTACTTGGGTCCTAAATGCCATATTACTTCTGTTTATTCTTTATGCAGTGATTGGACCTGTGAACTCTGGCTCTGGAAAAGGACTCCTACTATATACTATATCCACAACCTGAAATAAAGATCACACATGGCCAGAACATCTAGAATTCAAAAAGGAAACATTCTTTTTTTATTACACAGTTAATGCTTATTACCCTTTTATTTATTCAGAAGCCAGCTTTAGAATATTTTATTTAATTCCAGCTTTTAACATTCTTATAATAGGTTGCTATCATTGTTGAGGCACTGATAAAGAAGAAAATAGAGTATTAGTGAATGAAATACCACATTATCATGTACCAGCAATGCTGAAGCATGTTAAAAGTCTATGTATATTGTCTCAGTTCAGAAAGCTCAATGCAAAAAGCTGTTGATTATATACAGCTTAAACAAAAAAAAGGTCATTGAGCATTGGAAATGTTTGAGTCTCCAGTCCTGTTCTGCTACAGTCAGTGTAAAGCTCTTACAGAACTCATCCCAAAGAGCTTGCAAAACCCAGAATGGCCTTCACCAGGAACTGAGATATTATTCTGGGTAGTAGAATTCTGTCTCCCAGCTAGGATCCACTTCTGAAACATGGATAAATTGGCATGTGACTGAAACATAGATAAATTGGTGAAAGAGGCTGCTTCTAGAATATCAACTAATCTCAGGGTACTTGTAGCCACTTTATTCTTGTGGCTACATCAATATAAATGGATTAAAATGCTTTCTATTGCCTGCCAGGACACGGTGCTTTAGCTGGTCAATTATAGATGTGACTGTAATGATCTGTGGGCTAAATATTACAGCTCTCTGCCCCTAAACATGAGCTACAGAGAGTGGCCAATGCAATGACAACCAGACCCAGTCTTTGGCAGGTGGGTTTGTGTCTCCCACCTCCAATACCTGGAGCCAACCACAGTCCCACATTGTGAGGCTCAAGATGCTCCACGAAGTTGTCAGGTTGCTAAAGGAGTTCCCTCTCTGAGCTGGAGGAAAGCCCTTCCAAGCAGCAGAGACTCCCCCAATGTTTGTGTGAAGTGAGAAGGTGTCTGGGAGAAGGGGAGTGAGATTCCCTACGTAGTCCCATAGTGCCACAGTTCAAAGTGAGAAGACTGTCCCAGTTGAGCAGGTGGGACCATTTTCTCCCTGTGTGGGTGTGC
>JAJPCS010008125.1:0-22844 GCA_021164005.1 Willisornis vidua nigrigula | reverse complement strand
GTATAATGATAAGGTGCTAATTACAGATCAGGTCTCAGTGTGGTTTTTGTCTCCCCAAGATAAGAAGGATGATTATCCCACCGTTTGCAAACCAAGGAGAAGACAAAAAGATGGTAAAAAGAGAACACACACAAAAAAAATCAAGGTTAGAAACGAGACAGCAAAAGCATAGAGTAGTTGGGTGGGAGATGAAACCTTCAAATTTCTGTGAGTTTTCAAGACCTGTAAGGTTCAAGGGGACTTTATATTGAATAATGAGAATTACTTGCTCTTTAACACCATTACATCCCCAATAGTACTATTAATAAGTATCATCCAGGTTTGCCTTCAGGAGCTCCGTGCCAAGTCCCTGCTGGGTTGTGCCCATGCCCCCTGTGGCCTGGGCACTCTCCCCTGGGCTCCAGGCCATGGTTTAAGGATCACTCCCACTGCCTGCAGTGCATCCCACTGCACCCCTGTGTCCCTCCTCCCAAAGCCTTTTATTGTATTTAAAAAATTCAAACATGGAAAGTTTGAGTTGCCACTTATGGATGAGCCTTTTAAAGCTTATTGAATTTAAGTAATAAAGGATTCATAGCTTAATAAATTTCCATTTGCCTTACACTTTATGGGATGACATAAAGTCAGGCTTGGAAGATGTGCTGAACTCCCCGAATCAATTGGGATTAAAGGGAACAGAGTGATTCATTGATTCAGAATGTCACTTTCTTACCACCCAATAAACTTTAATTTGCTTTTCTGTTGTTTTGTCTGCAAATGATCAATATTTAGAATATCAGTGCAACTGTGTGGCTTAGAAGGTACATGTTTCCTTAAGGGACTCAAACCCTTTTGTGTGGTTTTTTTGTCATATTGTTCATTAAGGGTTTGATTTGGTCTCTCTGTTTAATGCCTGTAATTAGTATTTAAATATGCATAATGATTTCTAAAGATACCTGAAGAACTGCTAAGCTTCTTTGGGAGATTGCTGTGGAAAAAAGGTGATAAACTAGGAAAGAGGGGCCCGAAACATCAATCCCTTGCTCCCAGCAAGCCAATATCAAAGCACCCTTTATGTTCTAGGGATGCTCATGGAATACTGTGCTGGGGTTAGAGATGCTGCAGAGACAGTTTGAAATGGCTCATTTAGGGCTTTCCATCGTTACAGCTACAGCTGAAAGCACAAATGTGGGCTCAGAAGGCACGAGGGTTTGCTCTTTATTTTGACCCTGTCTGCACCCCCAGCACTCCTCAAAAAAAGAGTTGAAAGAATGGCTACTTCAAGGCACTTTTCTAGTGCTTTAAGCCTTCCTAAATTGCATTCTCAAGGATTTCCTGAAAAGGAAACTCCAAAACCAAACATATTAAACAGTTCTCTGTTTTTTCCTTTTCATTTTTTTTTTTATTTTGGGGTGATATGTCGGGTTTAGCTTTCTGGTTGTCTTTAAAATATGAAATTGGCTTTCTGTGCTGTCACATTCTATTAAAGCTTTTTTCTCCCAAATGAGCTAACACATTTCTGAATTGGCTTTTCATACTTCTCCTTGGCTTTTTTATTTAATTCCTTGGCTTTTATTATTTTAGCAAAGTATTTTAATAATTATGTCAATTAACATTCAAAAGAGCTCAAAAAAATCTATTATTGGATTGTATCATAAAAGGAGAATGATTTTAAAGAACTTTTTAAACACTAACAAGAGCTGATTTGTGACTTAGTTGAATATAAACTTTGTTTTTAAATATTTTCCTGTAAGATAAATAAAATATACCATTAGGGCAGAACTTATTGTTAATTATTTCTTAGATGTTTTCATTCTAAATGTGCAAGAATCTCAGTAAAATGAAAACTCTGTAGAAAGAGTCAGAATGTAAAGAAACAAAGTTCTATATGACCGTGTTGCTTCTACCCTAATTACACTTCAATTATTTGTAATATTATGCACATTTCAAGAAAACTATTTCTTCAATAAAAGTGCATCTTTAATCAATATTCAGTGGTGTAATAACTGTAAAGGAATGAAAAGTCCTATTTGGATATTGTAGTTCTCTTTTCTTCCTCTTAAATTTGTGGCCTCTAAGGAGGGCTTTTCACTGTTAGACACTTTAATGAGCATTTAAACTGGAGTTCATTGGTAAAACAATGTTAAAAAGTTGTCTTTTATTTCACATTTTTGTGAAAAAAGTTACAATCTGAAATAAGGTCTCAGCTACAGATTTTATCTTGCCAAGAAACTGGCAAATTGATTTATTGCTAATATCAATAATGGCTTGATAACAGAAGCCACACGTAGGTATTAAGGAGGAAAAAGTACCACCTAAAATTTCTTTTGGATATACTTTCAATTTTCACTTCATTTATTTCATGATATTTGTATTTTTAAGTTTCTCATGATGAAACTTCAAAAAGAGAGGTGATGTTCCAACACACTTACCTTATAATAGAGCCTCTTTAACCAGTCTCTTGTGTTAATTCCCTTTTTTTGTGTATTTATTATGCATCCCATTTACTCAGCAGAGTCTGATTGCCCTGGTCAGTTTGCAAAGCCAGCCCAGAGGGGGAGACTGCAGGAAAAGGCAGGAGTTTGTTCTTAGTGTTGAGAATGGGCAGGGATGCACTGAGGGCCATTCCCTGGGGATGTGGCTGAGGGCAGGAATGCTGCTCAGGGACTCCTGGAAGGATTTTCTGCTCTGCCCTGGTGCAATTGAGTGGATAGAGATCCAGGTGGTTATGGAGGTTGTACAGCTGATGGGAGAAAAGGAGGAGATGGGCTGATTCCAATGGGATGGAGTTCAACAAGGCCAAGTGCAGGTCCTGCCCTTTGGCCACCCCAACCCCCTGCAGCGCTCCAGGCTGGGCACAGAGTGGCTGGAGAGCAGCCAGGCAGGAAGGGACCTGGGGGGACTGAGGGACAGGAAGCTCAACAGGAGCCACCAGTGTGCCCAGGTGGCCAAGAAGGCCAATGGGATCCTGGCCTGGATCCAAACTAGTGTGGCCAGCAGGCCCAGGGCAGTGACCCTTCCCCTGGACTCTGCCTTGGGGAGGCCACACCTTGAGTGTTGTGTTCAGTTCTGGGCCCCTCAGTTGAGGAAAGAGATTGAGGGGCTGGAGCGGGGCCAGAGAAGAGCAACGAGGCTGGAGAAGGGACTGGAGCACAAGTGCTGTGGGGAGAGGCTGAGGGAGCTGGGGGTGTTTAGCCTGGAGAAGAGGAGGCTCAGAGGTGACCTCAGCACTGTCTGGAACTGCCTGAAGGGAAGTTCTGGCCAGGTGGGGGTTGGTCTCTTCTCCCAGGCACTCAGCAATAGGACAAGGGGGCACGATGGGCTCAAGCTCTGCCAGGGGAAATTGAAGTTGGAGAGCAGAAAAAAACTCTTTGCAGAGAGAGTGCTCAGGCATTGGAATGGGCTGCCCAGAGAGGGGGTGGATTCCCCATCCCTGGAGGTTTTACAACTGAGCTTGGCCGTGGCACTGAGTGCCATGATCTGGTAAAGGGACTGGAGTTGGACCAAGGGTTGGACTTGATGATCTCGGAGATCTGTGTATCGATTTTGTGATTTTTAGTCTTGGTTATCACAACACATCAGCTCTGAATGAATTTTTAATATTAACCAGGGAGATGAGCACGGGCTTTGGTGAAGTCCCTCAGAGATAATGGAAGCAGAGGAGGCATCAGGATCAGTAAATTAAATGTTCTTTGGTCTGTGTGTTAGAATAACTTGCAGCTATTTTGGAGTCTCTCAGCCTCCCCAAGAGGGTCACTGTGTGCGAGCTGCATATTAAAAAGGGCCTGTGGAAAGGCTTGATTTTTAGCTCTGCAAACTGTACCTGGGGATTTGTTCAGACACAGAATTGTGGAACATCCTCAGCTGGAAGGGACTCCCAAGGCTCTGTGATGTCCAACTCCTGGCCCTGCACAGGACACCCCAGCAATCACACCCTGAGCCTGAAAGCCTTGTTGAAACTGTTCTGGAACCCAGGCAGGCTTGTGCAAAATGTGCAGGGGACCGTTCCCTCCCTATCTGATAGTACAGTACAATATTGGCTAATAGAAACTATTAACAGAAAATAATAATTAATCATGTGCCAGTGACTGGCCATTGTCTTTGACACTCCATTTACCAGTTTAGTAACTTTCTTAGATACTGGAATGATGAACTACCTTTTAAATTTATTTTTTTTTTAAGAGGATGATTCTCTTTATTGGTTGATAAGGGAAATGTTGGCTTTACTGGAAAATCCATAAAAGTTACAGACAACTCATAGTCCAGCTGACAGGCTTTGCTTTATCAGTTGTTTGTTCATGGTTAGTGTTGCTTAATGCAAGGAAAATAATCCTAAAGCAAAGCTAATTGGTCCTTTTTAATGTCAGTACATTTATTGAGTGCATCCTGATATAGCCTCTATAATTAATAATGAAATCAAATGATCAAATCCAAATTGATATTTGTAAAACATGTTTTATGTGTTTCTTTAGGGAAGGGTCTTTAGTCACATCTTTGTCCAGTCAGTTCCTCAGTGTCAACCAAGCAGAAGGGTTTGGATTTTTGTTAACTTATGTTGTGTAGTTTTGCTTTTCAACTTCAGTCTCCTGTTTTATTACTAATCTGGTTACTTTTGAGGTGTTACCAGAATGAACCATCATTTAGTTCTAAACTACATTCCATACTGAGGGACACACAACTCTTTTGCAAATACCATACTTGTAAAAAAACACCATTTTCACTTTTTTTCCTTTTTGTGGGGGATATCCAGGTGCTTCCAGCACATATTTGGATTAAAAGTCTATCTCACACTTTCCTTCCTATCCCAGTTTACTTCCACTCTTAACTCCTATAATGGTTTTCATAACATGTTCTTACCATTTGCAGTGTTTGTTTGCTGTTATTTTTTTCTGCACTGATGAATAACTATTGACTTGTAACAGTGCTGGAAACTCTAAGTCAGATTCAAATAACTAAAAGGAAATGATTGTTTATCTCCTAAGGGACTCCTTTACACTGCAATGCAAGTTTTTAGCTTTCTTTATCATTTTAAATTTGACTGTCATTGCTAAAGACATATTTTGTTTTCCATTGCTTATCAAATTTCCATAATGAGAGGAATTCCTTCCAGAATTGGCAGCTCTGCCAGCAGGGGCATCTGAGGAGGATTATTGGGAAGTGCAGACATGTGGGATGGTGCTGGGAAATTGGAACAGCCACTGAGGATTCCTGGGGGTGACTCATCTTGTCTTCAGGACCATTTATTTTGAATAAATGAGTGGTACAAACATCTTGTCATTCTGAGGCTGTGCTTTATTTCTTTGCAACATAAACCCCACATTAAATGTCCCTTGGAAGTGCTGGTTGTGTTTTGCCCCTGGAAAGTACCTGTTTGAATGAAACAGAAATAAATATCTGACTTCTGAAAGTGTGTTTCTGTTTAAAATGAACAATATGCACTTTTACTAGGAAAAAATATACTTATTCCTAATAGTTGTGGCAGTGATGTGGGAGGGAAGAGTCAGACTCTGATCAGCAATTGAAATGTAATGGTTGATTTGGGATAAATGCAGTTTTGAAGGGTAAGGCACAATTGATGAACTGTCTCTCTGCAAAAGATGAAAAGGGAGCATTTAAAAAAATAAAAACAAAAACAACAAAAAAATCACACAAAAAATAAAAAAAAATAAAAAAAAAACAAAAAAAACCCAAAAAACCCACCAACAACAAAAAAACAACAAAACCCCCAAACAAACAAACAAAAAAAAACAAAACAAAAAAAGGGACAATTGTCATTAAGGTTGAAATCTTTGCCCTGACTGTGTATGAGGAATCAATCTGGAAACTGGGCCTGGATTGCCCACGCTGGTTTTTGTTAGCACAGCAACATGTGTTGCATGTGATTAAAGGCAGAATTCTGGGACAGGTGTCACTTGAGGAACACCAGCAAAGTATTGCTCCATGGAAAAAAAAATAAAATTCTGGTTTGTTTTTTTTGTTTTTCCGCTTGAGAGGTAGAAAAATCAATGGGCCTTTCTGGTTTTTATCTGCCTTATGTTATGTTAGAGTCTCAAAGCTACTTTGAATACAGGTTTTCTTTTCTTTTTAATTCAAAACAAAACCTACAGAATGCTGGAAAATAAGGTTTTGTCTGATATTCTTAGAGCAGTAAGAGTTTGTCTTGCAGAGGGACTTGACACCCCTTTGCTTGAGCAAATTCAAGTTTTATGTTGAGTCTCATCTGCTTCTCTTACCCAGTTCATTTAGCCTGAAGATGGGAAGAATTTAATTATAAAACTAAACTAGAAGATGAGGGTGGGGAAAAAAACTTTGATAATGTTATCAAATTTTAATAATAAAATTAAATTTACAATATCCTAACATAAATATTTGATCATCTGTGTTGCATAACTTGCTGCATTAAAGAAGTCATTAGTGTTAGGTTGGGAATGCAGATGAAACCCCCAGTTCTGTAAAAGGCTTTATTAATCAGTGAGACACATTCCAAATTAATTGAATTGTTGAATCACAGCGTATTAACCAGCTCTACAAAGCAGCCTTATCGTTGTGGTGGGGAGAAATGCACATTATTCTTCACCAAGGCTGATAAAACAGGATCCAGAACTTGAATAGGAAATAAATTAACACAAGGCAAAGCCTAATGAATCTTTGCTTTCTTCAAAAAAAATAAAGGGAGAATGGACTTCTAGAAATGAAAGGGAAATTTGGGTGCTATTGGCTTTGAGTCTGTAGAGTGTCTTTATTTGGAGAAAACAGAGACCAAAGAACTGCAGGTGTATCTGTAGTGATTGAATGCAAGAACTGAATCCAGAACAATTATGATCTCAGATTTGTTGGGGTTTGTACTATCTGAGAATTAAACTCTCTTAGATCTCCTCAAGTCTTTCACTCGGGTGGTTTGGGATTTCTGTTGAAACCCTCAGGTCTGAAGGCTCCACCTTTCCCAATTTTACACAACGTGAGCAAACGGATTTTTTTTTTAAGGACTGAAAAGGTATGAAAACTACTGTGTATTTCTGTGTTTCAGTGTGATTTTAAACACTTTTCTAATCTTTATCTTGTTGCAGTGTGGAGTGCAACATAATCTTGAATGGAGGGGGGAAATGGAGATGGGAATCCAGGCAGATTCTGTGGGTGTTGAACATTCAGGGAAGTTTGTGTGTTCAGTTTGGAGACACGTTTCTTGCAGTGCTCGGGGGAGCTGTAGGTGTGCTCTGACAGCCCCTTGCCCCAGGCCAATCCCTCACAAACAGGAGTGGCAAATACTCCTTTTTAATAGAGATGATTTTTTTCCTCAGTAGGTTAAATGAATAAACGAGAATTTTCACTAAATGAAAAGACTGAACTGAAAAATACAACTTGTCTTTAGAATTGCCCTCACCTTTTCCCCAGTCTGCCTCAGAATGCTTCAGTTTAATTTCATTGTGCAGAATATCAGTTGCAGTTTTCTCACAGTGGCAGAATTTAAACTACCAGAGGGCTGCAAGATCAGTCCTGCCTGCTGTGCTGAAAGCAAAGTGTGCTCTATTTAGATGACCTGCCTCAAATTCACATTTTTATTTTATTTTTATAGGCATGCCTCTGTTATGCAGAGTAAATAATGTTAATTTCTAAGAAAAAAATATATAAAAGGTGTAATCTTGTACCAAAAGCAGCTTGTGGAGCCGGGGGTTGAATGGCCCAAAGCAGAGCCACAATCCTGTCCCTGCTCACCTTCCCCTTCACCTTCACAGATGGAGCTCAGCAAGTTCAACCCCCGAACTTTATTGCCCGTGCCCAGCAGAGCAAAGGTTGCTTTTCCCTCTCTGGCACTATTAATGACTTTGAGCTGACTGCTTTTTAATTAAAAACACCAGGTAGCCTCTTGGCTGGGCAAAGGGTATGGCTGGGGTTGAGCATCTGTGGGCACTGCCTGGCACACACCCAGCCTGGGCAGCCTCTGGGTGAGGAAGCTCTTCATCCTCCTTGCTTTTTATTTTTGGGGGAGGAGGGGGATGTCAGACACCACAAGGAGTGAGATTATTAAACCTGAGGGCTGAAAACAAGCAGGTATTTATTGCTGAAACCAGCCCTGCCTTATATAATCCCACAAGTTGCAAAGTCTTGGTCAAATCTTTGCTCACACAACCTGGACCTGTGTGTAGAAACGTGTTTGTTTTCACCCTCCTCAAAAGTGCCACAGCAAAATCATTTGCTGCCAATATTCTAAATCCTGTGTGTGCAGAGGTGGAGGAATGTCGTGTTCTCACTATGGCAAGTTGTCTGCACAATGTTGGGGTTAAAGCTGTGTGGTTGTAAAGATGGTACAGAAAGGGAAGGCAAAAGCAGCAGTTACACCACTCTGAAAATAGTTCTTAGTTCTGCACACCTTTTAGGCCACCTCTACCCAGAATATGAGAAGATTACAAGATAAACATAAGATGGGGAATGGCTTCTTTTACTCAGGAGACAGATGGATCAGACTTTTACTCCCCACCCTGCCTGAGGAACAACTCTCTGAATTATAACACTCATTTTGGTTGCATTTGCTGTTTTCTAAAGCTGTTTTCTCTGCAACTGTACACTGAAAATAAGGTTGAAAAGTCATTATTTCTGGGTAGCTGCTGTCATGCTCGAGTCATCCACAGATCATCAGTTCCTCTGTTTTCTCAAGAAATATCAGAGTGATGCTTGGGAGTATCTTAAGAATTACACCCAGAATGTTTGCTCAGAAAAACCAGCCCCAGTAATTATTCAGGTTTTGAGTAATTATACTCTAAAATGCATAAAATACTTTGTTTTCTATGCTTATGGGTCATTTTCCCTAACTAAGATATTTTAGTTAACACAGAGTTTTAAAATCCACTGCAATATCTCCCAAACAGTTTTTCCTTGCAAAAAGTTCTTGTTTCTGTGACAGGAGTTGTGGGGTTTGTGATCTGTACTAGCACAAGGTATTGGGCTCCTGCTGGGATGAGGAACGGGCTCATAATGAGGCCTTGGGTTTTAACCCCTATTTTGAGAATCAGTGGCATTCATTTGCTTGCAGTTTTTCTTGTGGATATGAATCTTCAATTAAATATTCCTTTATAAAGTGATATTAGGATGAAAATACCTAGATTAAAAAAAAATCTAAGATTAAAATACTGTTGTGTAATAAACTTTATATTTGGAGCAGAAAAACATTAAATGGCATAAGGACACTTAGGAAAAAGCTTTAAAAAGTGGGTGGGCTGCCTGGAATTGTCTTTTTAGTGCTCTTATGACTTCCTTAAGATTTATTGGGGGTGAAGCCTCTTGTTACCATTGAGCAAAGGTTGCTGGAGCACTTTGTTCCTTTTAAGCACAATATCCATTTAAAATATAATGTTTCAAGTGAGCAAAAACTGAGTTTAAAGAGGAAAAGCTCAGCCTTGTGGGTCTCAGTTTGTATTAAATATTGCATGTAGGGCTATTGATTTGTGAATTTCCCACCATAATTGTTGGTGCTTTTCAGCAAAACAGCAATTTTAAAGGCCAAATATTCTGTGGGAGAAAACACATTGCTGGAAAAAGCAAAAATTTGTCCAGTTTTCAAAGTACTTTATTTGAAAGCACTATTTAAAATAGTATGACAGTGTATAATACATCATTTGCTTCTAAGTATTTACTGATTTCAGCAGGGCCAGTCCTGTCAGCAGAAGGAGCCCACAGAAAAGAGAACTCCAAGGATTACTTTTTGTGACCTGCTAAAATCTAAATTATATTCTGTGAATGTGGGGGGAGGACAAAAAAATCCACAACCATGAGATCTGTCTGCATATTTGTCCTGTATATAACTATTTATCCTGTATATAACTATCATTTCCACTGTCCCATTGTGATATCCTGATGTCTTGGCAGCAAAGACAGTGTGTGAAGTTTGTCCTGATGTAAACGCTGCTTGAAGTGACTTTCTCCTGAAATTTTTAGTAGTTTTTTTTTTCTTTCCTCTTCTAGTCCTGGCTGTGAGTCCCTCTCCTGAATGTACAAAGTTTATGGAGAAATATTCATGTAGGTTAAAAATTAGGAAGTATGTGAAGTTGTAATGGAGGTTTCTGTCCATTTTAAGTAAATGTTTTCTGTAGGAAGTTGGATATAGAAATCCCAATTCATGGGAAAAGTATTTAATTTCATCTGTGAAGAGAACAAAAATATTACAACCTGCTCTGCAGATGTTTTTAAGTCATTCATGTGTATTTGTTGTGCTTTTGTCAGCTTGAAGCTTTAGAATAATTTTGTTTTTCTGTTCCCATGCCGCAAGTGCTGCTTCAAACCTGCAAGTTCCTTCTGTGCCTGTCTCTTCTTCTGGTTGTTCATCCTCTGGTTTAGTATTTGTGATACTGAGGGGTCAAATATTTCAAGTTTCTGTGGCCAGAACAACAAGCAATGCAGCAAGTCATTTAAAAAAAAATAAAAAGAAATACTGACAATTGTTTTACTATTTCCACTCCCATCAAAATCCCACGTTATCCCAACACCTTTATCTGGTATTTCTAATCAGCAGCAGCTCTAAAAGGGGAACTTGTGCATGTGGGACTGACCAGCTAATCGTGGTCAGAAACCTGCATTTAATGGTGGAACTGAAGTAGGAGTGTGGGTTGTTATTAAGGGCTGTTACTTGCTCTGTTATAGGCACTTTATTGCTTTCCTGTTGTTAGTGGCACAGATTAATGAAATTTTTATAAAGTTGGATAGAGGCAAGGAGGGAAGTGTATTAAACCACCCCAGCTTGCTGAGCACTAATTATTGTGTCAGATCTCATTAGGAAATGGGTGCACACACAGGGCTGGGCCTGCTTGTTGCAGCAGCTGCCTCAGGAAGGGATGGGCAAATGGAGAAGAGAGTGCAGGTGGATTTTTGGTAAATTGGTTTATGTAGAATGGATTGTTCCTTTTAATTATCCTCCATCTCCTGTTCCAGCAGAAGAGCAGAATAAGGAGGATTAGGGAGAACCTGGACTGTGTTTGGGGCAGTGGTGGGAGGGGAGGGACTCCAATTCACACACTGTGCTCTGGGAAAGTTATTAATTTCAACAAAAGTCATTATGTTGTAGCAGATGATATAATTTCATGGTGTTTTTTTTACTTACACTTGATCTGCAGGTCTCGGAAATCTGAGAAATAAGGGCAGAAATTGAGATCTGTGTTCTGAGACACAGAGCTTTGTATTGTAGTGGGGTTGGATTAAGGGTTGGGCTTGATGATCTCAGAGGTCTCTTCCAACCCAACTGGATCTGTGATTCTATGGAAATGGGATAAGGAATGTGCACTTTGTGTGGCTGTGGATAACAAATGCACTGCAGCAAAAATAATGAACTGCTTTTACATGATGTTGATTGAAACAGTTTGTTTCAATTAGTCAAACATAATTAGTCCCTGCCCACTCCCATCTGCATGGTTGGGATTGATGAAGGGGACAAAAACATGATGAGGAAATGACAGATTGATCTTTGATGGTTCTTTCCTGCCTCCTCTGGGTTGTGGGGACTTCTTGGGCAGTCTCACTCCTTTGCTCTTTATATGAGCAGACTTGTCTTCTCTGGCTTCTTTGATTCTTACAGGCTCCCATTTTTGTCTCTGGAACAATCAGGGTTTGTAAGAAGTTGGTGTGTTCTAAGGTCTCACCCCAAACACAGAAATGTAGAAGAGTTTTGGAGGTCATGTCTGTAAAAAGGCACAAATGTTACTTATTTACCTTTGCATTATGTTGCTGTAATGGAGGTGCAGAACTCGGGTTTCTGGTGTACCATAGGCCAGTAAATATATTTCTGGGGAAATGGTTAATATTCTGCAGTAACAAAAAGTAAAAAAAAAAAAGGCATGAATGTCAGAAAGCTGCTAAACAATTATCATGTATTCAGTCATTTGATGAGAAGAGTTTGATAGATATTTTGCCTATGGATAATTCTGTAGAGTCAAATGCTGTTCTTTAATAATGACAAGCTGATGTGTGAAAGCCTCTATTTAAATATCAAGAGCCAGACTTGTGTGAACTTCCAGAAACCCCCCTCCTGGGCTATGATGTGCTGCAGTGCAGATGCATCATTGTTGTGGTCCCTGGGACAGTTCCTGGAGTAAGGAAAGAACAGGAATCTGAAGATAAAAACTGAATATGAAGTTGTCTCCTGCTCCCTTTCCCCTGGAGTTTTGGTTCTTGTGGAACCCAAACAGGAGGGAATTTGTAACTCTGAAAGCTGAATTGTGCTGCTTTCCTCACCCAGCCCTGTGAATACCACACTTACATTCCAGAAAACCAGAAGACCTGGTAAAAGCATCATTTCAATAAGAAACATCCCTGAGGAATAGTTTTTTCATAGCAAAAATGTAGCTCGGTCTACACAAAAGAAGTTAAAGATTAATAATAATATTCTGTAACTGCTGCCTGCTTTGGGTGTGCATTCTGTCAGTGATATTAATTGAACTTTTATAGATGTTTGTTTTAATGTTTCTGGATAGTCATGGAGCTATTTTAAATAAATATGTGAAGACCTTCAGTGATGTAGAATGGTTTGGATTTAATAAAACAATTTCTGGTGCTCTTCATCAAAAAAAAAATACCCTGTGAAGACATGCAAAAAAATCTATTCCTTCTTTTTGAGGTTTAAAATGATGTCCATGACTGGGTTTTCCTTGGAAAGGGCCTTATTCTGCCAGGCACTAAATGGAGTAGGGGCACTGGACTCAACTAGAACTTATAAAGCTTTGCTCTCTAAGGGCAAAAACAGCAAAAAAAGGAGAAAGTTCTGCAAAAACAATGTGTAAAGTGTAATCTTTCTTTTTCTAAATTTAAAAGCTGACTCTAACTTGCCCTGCAGGTGATATTCCATGACTCCACCAAGCTGCAGAATATTTGTTTGTCTGGTTTTTTTAGCTTGTGGCCGCCCAATAGATGTGCAAACCAAGTTATCTACCTCAGGTTCCAAATTTAGCTTTAGGTTTCAGCTCTGTGAAAAGAGTCTCCTTGTACTTAAAAACTAAAGTCAGTTGCAACTCTTGCAATTGTACTATCTGGAAAATATAAGGATAATTACTATGAATCCCAAAAAGGGGAGGGGGGACTAAGCTAGCAATAAATTAAGCTAAAAATTATCAGCCCATGTTTAGGTACCTCTTAAAGTTAAAGGCAAATGGAAATATGTCAGGTTTAAATATCTTTGTCCTAAATTGTGTGCTTTTAAAATGAAAATTGCAGCTCAACCTTGTCAAATAAAGAGCTGCTCTTGAACCCAAACACTCAGGATTTCACAGACTTGCTTAAGTGCTGTAGAGATTTGTAGGAGGATTTTAAGAGCCTGTTGTTGCTATTTGCTTTCCCTTCCTATTTTCCCTCCCAGTGGAGTTCCCAGCCTTATAAATCCCCTTGGGAATGTTGTACAGACACACACGTGCCACAGCCAGCTGGTCTGTGCTCCCAGAGAGCTCAGGAAACACCCTGGGGGTGAAGTGCAAGTGGCCAAACGTTGCTGACTTTGCTTGTCAGCCCAACACTGGGCAGCTGGAAATCCTGAGCTGCTGGTTTTCTCTTGCTGTGGAACATAAACTGAAACAAATGTTTACTGGTTGAAGGTCAGGACATTTAAGGAAGGGATCACTTCTGCAGGACCATAAGTCTCTGGAGAAGCTTCAAAATCTCTGCCACAAAAGAGGAAGCACAAGGAAAGCATCACCTCAGGTGTCACCTTCAGGGGAGGTAAATCACCTGATACACTGGAACATTTCTGCCTTTTCAGTTCTGTGTTCAAAAGGATAATAAACATCCTGTATCCTTCACTGAGAAAATATACTTAATGAAGCTCTCAGTTTTCTGTCATAGGAAGTTCTTCATTAAATACATTTTAGCAGTTTTCTAATTTGGATGAACCTAAAGAGATTGTAAACTTAAATAAGAACATAAACTGGCCTTCTCTATTGAGTCTACAGACATGAACAAACCAGGGCTCAGTATGTACCCATTTCCTTTTCATTCCTCTTCCCCTTTTGGTTTCTTCTGTTCTGTCCCTGGAGTTCACAGACTATATGTTTGGTTCATATAGAAACCTTTCTTTTTTCTTCTAAAAACACTACAGAGTTCTGATTTTTGTGTGTTCATTTCTCAGCATAGTTGGATACTTTGTTGATGATTTTTGCAACCTGTAATAGTGAAAGTTATTCTGCAGAATTTTTATGCACTTCTCTGTTTTAAGCTAGAAAATGAGTGAAGTTATAATGTGTATAACTGGAATACACAAATAAACTTAGGAATTTACATGCAAATAAGCTGAGCTGCTACTTGTGTTCCTCAGCTTGTTCCACTTCTAGTAATTGGTTCCTCTGTTCTCCTCTTGGATTTTATTTCCAGGAGGTTTGGGGTCAGTTAAATGGCACAAAATAATACCTTTGCTTTTGGCTTTCACTTGAGTGTATCACCATCATCCCTTGCAAGGCAAAAAATGTAAGTTTTCACCTTTAATTACTCACACAGCTCTAATCTTGGTTCTCCCCCCACCCTTTTGATCTCTGCCTGGAAGGGATAAGCAGCTCTGAAACGAAATGAAGTCACGAATCGTGTTATATGTGTAGGTAGTGATAACACTCTGAGGTGCTTCATGAAAGATTCAAGTCTTCCGTTCTCCATCAGGAGAACTTCAGCCAGAGCTGAGCAGCAGGAATGGGCTCCACATCCTTCTGGGAATACTGTTGTGCTGGAGTTTGCAGTGTGCCCAGTTCGTGTGGGTGTGTGTGGCGTGAGGTCGAGGCATCCCCACTGATGCTGTTGCTGTAACACACAGCAGTGCTGGTGGAAATCAGTGATCTGGCACTTCACCTTCCTCTCATTAGCTTTAGTTTTGCTTCTTTAGTTTTATGGCTGAGTTTGAATTACCGTGTTACTGTCTGTGAAGCACTCCGAAGATGAAAAGCCTTACAGAGCTGCTTTGTGTAATTATTATTTGTAGTGGTTTCTGTTTGGTATAGTTTCAATTAAAAATGCTAATTGACTAGTACTAATTCAATAACAAATAGAAAAGGGAAGATTTTTTTAATTTTTTTTTTTAAGTAGACTTTAGGAAAGAATTGGGCAGACATGGGAAGAAGAATGGATAGATATTCATCTGGCTTTCACTTCATCCATATTAACCTCATTGACTGCTTGCTAATTGCAGTAATTTAAATATGCCAATGCCCACATAAAAATAGACTCTGAGATCCACTGCTTTTCAGTGGGAAAACCTGGAGCTTGAAAATGCATTTCTGCCATCACTAGTGTTGAAATGCTTTTCCTGAGTGATTAGTCTGGAGATGGAAGTGAGGAGCTGAGTCCCAGTCCCTTCTCTGGGTTCTGCTGTGATTCCTTGGTATTCACTGCTTGGAGTGGTAAAGGCAGAAACTCTTCCTGCTGCTCAAGGGGCATTTCAAATATCAGAATGGTAGATTCGAAGCTGGTACAGCAAGTAACATCTGGAAGTGTGTGCATTTAAGTCAGATTTGTGATGTGATGCAATGCACACGTGCATTGAATCCTGGGGCAGGCAAGGTCAGCTCTGACTGAGGGCTGAAACACCTTCATCCAAGTGTCCCTCCCTGCCCTGGTCTCATTGTGGCTGCTCAGCAGCCCAGACCAGTCTGCAGGGCTGAAGTGCAGGGAGGGGAGTCCACAGAGCAGCTTTGGCACCACAAAGCCAGTTGAGTCAGTGCAGCACTGACACCTCTGCACACAACTGCTCCCAAACAGCTGGGGAAGAGTAATAGGTGACTTCTGAATTTGTAGACATTTCTAAACTAGAAATGACTGCTGATGGTTTGTTTAGGTTTTTTTTTTAAAGCTTCCTACAGAGTGTTTTTGTGTGTTTGTAAATATCTGAGGACACACCATAACACTGTGTGCTATTTAGGCTCCCCCAGGCCACAGAGCTGGTGCAGACAGCCCTTGTGCAGTGTCACCAGAGCACCAGCTTCACTGAGCAGTGTTGTGCCATTCTGCTCTAGTTACTCTGGTTGCACTGGGTGCTGGGAAGGGCAGAGCTGGGATTGCTCCAGCTCCCCATGCTCAGAAAATAAGGAAACAAAAGAGCAAATAAGTCTTCTACTACTAAACAGCCAATACCTGTTGGAGCCTGACTCAACTATCCCTACAGTGTGATTGAGTTGATTTTAGTTTTAATTTATTTCTCAGTCCTTGTTTGTTTTATTCCAATTCAAGTATAAGCACTTACACTTATTTTAAGTGATGATATATCTCATTTACTGATGATATTTACTAATTTGCTACTGTATTTAATAATATAGTTATAAGACAAGGGGGTGTGACTTTAAAGTGAAAGAGAGTAAGTTTAGATTAGATATTAGGAAGAAATTATTTACTGTGATGTGGTGAGACACTGGAACAGGTTGCCCAGAGAAGTTGTGAATGCCCCAGCCCTGGAGGTGCCCAAGGCCAGGCTGGATGAGGCTCTGAGAAACCTGGGCTAGTGGGAGGTGTCCCTGCCCATGACAGGGTGTTTGGCACCAGATTGTCTTTAAGGTCCCTTCCAACCTAAGGCATTCTGTGATTCTAATGAGTGACAAAACTTCTTACATTCATACACACCTCTGTTACTCCCCAACACACCCGTGTAGTTCAACACACGTGTATCCATGTTCAGAGCTGTCAAATTCCTCAGTGACCCTTAGCTAGTCCCAGAAATCTCCTTCAGCCAGTCAGGATTGCTGCCTCTTGCTCTCCTTACCCTGCCAGCATTATTGTGAGTTTTGTCACAGCAGCTGCTGACTGCTAATTGTAGCACCAGGCTATTATGGTTAGCTAGACCCAGCTCTAATCTGGCAGCAGACACTTGTAAACCACTAGTTTATATATTTTGGGTTCATTATTATTATTTTCCTAAAGCCGAGATCAGGTTTTGAAGGGCACACGGCAGGGTTAAGTGTTACGAGCCACGGTATCTTGAAAAGGTGCAGCCTTTCTGCTCTTACTTTCCATTCAATTCCGAATACAAGGCAAGTGTTGCATTACAAAGGGATCAGATGCTCATGGAAAGGTGATCAGGAGCACTTTTCACCACTGAATTGCGGCATCTCTCACCACCTGCTGAGGTTTCACTAACGTGTCTCATTGAAAAAGGGAATTACAGCCTGGCACACTATCCCTGCAGATCCTGGATGCAAGTCATTGAACTCTTATAGCCTGTAACACTCGGGGAAACAATGGGCTTGTTCCAGAGTGCTGGGGAGAACGGCATTTGCTGTGGTAGGGCGGGTTTCAGTTGTGTTTCAGTTTATAACCAAAAGCATTCATGTGTAAATTGTTTTTGTTTTTCTTCCCATTGTTCTATCTCTTCTCTGAATGTACTTAGCTTGATCTAGAATGGCAGGAAAGATGTATTTTCTCTGGCTTCTGTTGTATACTTTCTCTGCCGTGTCCAAACATCATTCCATGGGTGAGTTTCTCATTGGTGCATTAGCATATTCCTGTCGAAATTCCGGTCAGTCAAGTAAATGAACAGCCTCAGTAGTTTGAGCCCTACATCAGATTATAGATGTTTTTGTCATCCTGTCTCTTCTAGTGTGTACATAAAAGTCCATGTTCAAGACCTCTGGTGTCCTTTTCCTTTTGAAAGCCACAATTTGCTTTACAAAGCTAGAGCAGGGCTGTCTCATTTTGCCTTCTGATCCCAAAGTCCTGTGCTGGCAAATCCCCAAGTGAGTGTCCATTTTTGATTTATCTAAAGTTGGTCTCGCATGAATTCCAGGGTTCATCCCCCAAATCTCACCAAATCCTCATCTCACTTGCCTGTGGAAAACATTCCTATGAACCAGAACACTTTCCAGGGCAGAGTGCACTTGGATCACCTGGAGCAGCTCATCTCACAGTTGTTCACTGTTCAGTGTTTCATGTGACTCTCAGAAAAGCGACTCCCTGGTCTGGGTGTTGAATTTGGAGGCATTAACAGCTTTGTGAATCCTCCTGACAGACACAGAGCAGCTGCTCCACAGCCCCAGCCCTGTTAATACTTGACTTTGGAGAGTGCAGAATAATCTGCCACTTTATTTCCTCTATTCTCTTGTTTATGTTACTCTAATTATTCTTTCTTTCTTTAATTCTGTTTTTATTTCCTTTTAATTATGGTTACAGACTTTATGAGGGGTTTGCCCTCGACTCTGTTTGTACCCATGTAGAAAACAGTTGTCCCATTTTCTCTAAACCTGTGTTGCAATTGTCATTCTAGTTCTGCAGAGCTAATAAAAGGTGTGCTACGTATTCCTGCTCATTCCCCAAACAACTTTAATCACCTCAATTTAAATGTAAGCTGTTTAATTGCTGTTTTATTTTGCTGGCTACATCGGCTTGGACTTGTTGGGATGTACACGAATAGCTGGGGAATTCTGACTGCTATTTTTTCCTTTTAAACAGGCAGGTTACGTGAGTGCAGTGTTACCACTTGTCTTCCTGGGCTTTGGAGGTCTGAGCATCTGTTTTCACAAATCTTTCAATGTCATTTTAAATGCCAGCTGTTTTGCTGGAATGTCACTACAGCAGTGAGATGTTTAAATCTGCCTTGTCAGGTGGCACCCAAGTGCAGGTCCTTCTCTACTGTTTGCTGTCTTAGACCTTGCTGATACTATTTCTATGGAGATCATCTCACTGGGGATAGTACAAGGGAATTTCAAAAACCTGTAAAACTCCTTATTTTTACCATTCAGCTTATTTCCATTCAAATGGGATCTATAAGATTGTAGCAAAGAGCTGACAGTGAGAATTCACTTTTTAGATTTCATTCAATGACTCCCAGCTGAGATCTGCAAATACTGATGACCAAAATGAGTAATAAACAAAAAAGGGGAAAAAAGGGTCAATTAAAATATTAGAGAAAACACTCCCTGCTTTTTTTTTATCCTCATTTGATGTGATAAATAATGAGGAAATACTTATCTAACTGTTCTTGGGCATGTGAGTTGCATGGACACACAACTTTGTTCAGACTGTTTTTTAGGACAGCAGCAATTCTGTACAACAAACAGTCCACCCCTTTTAGAGGATGGACTTGTTTTAACAGGGACCTGACCATTCCAAGTGGACATCTGTGTGCACTGAAGGATTTGTGTCAGAAAGTGGCATTGCTGCAGTTCAGGTTCACTGAACTTCAAATGTCAGCCTATGTTCTTGTGTAAGAAGTAGCTGACACCTACATTTGAGATTACCTACCTTGCTGAAACAGAGTAAAGCAGATCTCTGTAGCATGAGCCTTACAGAGTTTGGTCCTCAGCTTAGAACAGGCATTTTCTTCTGTTGCCAAATAAGAAATAACTTATTACCACTGAGGATTTGCCTTAACAGATGTGTCTTAGCTTGTAGTAAAATTGGAGAATGGCTGAAGTCAACAGCTTTTGTTCCCCAATCTCATACCCCATGTTCTTTCCAGGCACAGCTCTTGCACAGAATCACAGAATTGATTGGGTTGGAAAAGACCCACGAGATCATCAAGTCCAACCCTTGGTCCAACTCCAGTCCCTTTACCAGATCATGGCACTCAGTGCCACGGCCAAGCTCAGCTGAAAAACCTCCAGGGATGGGGAATCCACCCTCTCTCTGGGCAGCCCATTCCAATGCCTGAGCACTCTCTCTGCAAAGAAGTTTTTTCTGCTCTCCAACTTCAATTTCCCCTGGCAGAGCTGGAGCCCATCATGCCCCCTTGTCCTATTGCTGAGTGCCTGGGAGAAGAGACCAACCCCCAGCTGGCCAGAACTTCCCTTCAGGCAGTTCCAGACAGTGCTGAGGTCACCTCTGAGCCTCCTCTTCTCCAGGCTAAACACCCCCAGCTCCCTCAGCCTCTCCCCACAGCACTTGTGCTCCAGTCCCTTCTCCAGCCTCGTTGCTCTTCTCTGGCCCCGCTCCAGCCCCTCAATCTCTTGCCTGAACTGAGGGGCCCAGAACTGAACACAACACTCAAGGTGTGGCCTCCCCAAGGCAGAGTCCAGGGGAAGGGTCACTTTCCTCCAGTTCCCTGCATGGAGATCCAGCCTTTATACCTTTGTGTTTTGTAAAGTGGTTCGTGTAGAATATTTTACTTGGGAATCCCATTGTGCACTTTGTGATGGGGTAATTGGACCCCAGGGTGCTGTCCTGGTTTCTGCAGGAATGGCTCCTCCACCATCAACCCAACCCTGATACACTGCAGGAAGAGACAACCAGAGACAAGGAATGCAGGAACCAGAAGGAACATTTATTACCACAAATCTCGTTATTTATAGGTTTGGGGGTGGAAGTTTCCAGAACTGAGGGTGGAACCTCAACTCCCATTGGTGGCTGAAGGGATTGAGATTCGCACCAATAGCATGGCAGAACGCAACGATAGAGGACCAATAACCAACCAGGGATAACAACCAATGAAAGCGGGTAAATGAAGAGCAATGAGAGACCAAGACAACAGCCAATCACAGAGGGGCAGGGTGTGATTGGCAGGAAAAGGCTCAGGGGGATTATGGGAGGAAGAGACTTGGATAGGGAATGACTAAGGGAAATAGGAACAGGGAAGCCATATTATGGCACACTTGTATTAAACCTCTGTCTTTGGGCTCGCACAGTCATCATCTTCATAGACCCATTTCTTGTAAAATTCCTTCCACTTTTGGAACTCCAGGTCTTCTCCCACAGTACTTAATATCCCAATGGCTTGATGCCAAGTCTGCCACAACCTGTTCTTCTTCAGGAGTGAGCCAAGATATCCTGCTTAGGGAATGTGAGTGCAGAACCCTTTGCTTTTAGACATTTATCCTCTGAGGAAAAGGATGAGGAGACAAAGGAGAGGGAATAGTATGTGGTCTCTTCCCTAAACTGCTGCGTGAGGGCCTCAGTAACCAATGTCTGTCCTTTCTGTGCCGCTCAGGCCTCTGGTGTGGGGCCAACCCTGGGCAAATCATGCCAGTCCTGAATGTAACAACTCTCCTCTTTAGGCAGCACAGTAAGAAGTCAAGATTCAGAAGTTGTTGAAATAACTCATTTCTTGAGGGAAATTATGGCAGTTTTCATCAAGTTCAAACTGGTCCATTGGATGTTCTTTTCTTTGGCATGGTATCACTGAGGTGTCTCCTCATCAGACAGTTATGTGTTTTACAAAAAAATGAAATAAATGAATCTGTTTTGTGTCCATAATGCCTTTGGCGATAGAACCTGCTGAATTTTAAGAAATGTCTCATCCTAGTTTGTAAATCTGGAGTGTGTTGGTGTAAAATAAGAGTAACAAAAGGTGGGGAGCACTGAAAGGAAATTTCAGTGTTATATAGCTAGTACAAGATTGAAATTAGGTAATTAGCTGTTTGTAATGTTCTCTGTACAGCTGTTAGATATTAGTGAGGTTCAAATGAAGAGTTTGTGAAGCAGCTTGTAGAGACATGAAAACAGCTGAGACTTCACCTAACTAAAATCTCAGTGTGGTTTGTAGCCTAATCTCATATTTTGTACAAATAACCTTGGAGTCTTCTTTCTACCAGTCTTCATGTTGCCTGTTCTTCTGTTTTAGAGACTCCTCCTTTATGCTAAATATAAAATGTGATCTCTTACATTAAACTGGTATTTTAAAGTCTTCCCTCCCAAGCACGTTTTTGGCATTTCTTCTTCATAAGTCCTGGAACTCCTGATGTAGGAATTGGCCTTGCCAATGAGATGCTTCTGTTTGTTTGGGTTTGAGCTTTTGGGGAGTAATAGTTTCCCACAACTAGAATGTTTATAAATCCTTATAATTTAATTAATCACAAGGTATAATATGAAATAGATCCTAAAGGCACAAGCATGAGAGCTCTGCTTTGGTGCTGCCAATGTTGGATCAATCCATCTTGTGTTGTTCTTTCAAACCAGTTCTGAAGTGCTGAGCCTTCACTTTCCTACAGAAATAATAGATTTATATTATTAACTACACAGCTAAGAGCGAACTTTAGGGCTTTAATTTCTAAGTTCAAATTGATATATTGATTCAGGCTGAATATATAAATATTTCTGATGAGAATCTCGTGGTAAGGGGAGGATCTGTTGAATAGTTTTTCTTTCTTAATATATTTAAGAAAGAGTGTTATGTTGGGACTTTGTTTTAAGCCAGTTTATGCCAGTTCCAAAGACTGTTCTATATTTTAAAAATTACATTGTTTTTAAACCACCCATCTGCTCTTTTAATTCTGAGTTTGGTGTGGTGGGGATTTGTTGGGATGTTTTGGCATTTGCTTTTTGGTTGTGTTTTTTTTTCTTTTTTTGGTTATTTTCTTCTTTTGGAGGCCTGTCTGGAACATGTAACTTGCCTTCCTTCTAATCTGACTGGATACACAAATAAACGTAGAAAGCCTTTTGTGCTTCTGCTTATTTATTATCTAAATTTAACATATATTTGTGTATAACACCTATTTGTATAAAAATTCTTAACTGTAATAAGAAGAACCATCAAAATGATGGCCTGTAAAGGCCTTCACTTCCCATATTTGCCTGCATAGCTCCCATCCTGCAGTGACAGCAATTCCATCCTCTGATTGCAAGGGGCAGCACTGGGAGTTCCTTTATCCATGTGGATTCCAACAACTGTTGGAATTCCAAGTTTTCACACTAATGAAGCCACAGGTTACACGGGTTGGAGTGGTAGTTGTTGTTTGTTTTGTTGGGGTTTTGTTTGGTTTGTTGGGGCTTTTTGTTTTATAGGGTTTTTTATTTTATTTCTTTTTGTTGTTTTCTGCTGCTTCTATAACTAGTTCTGTGCTTTGATAAGAAAACATCTTTTTCTAATTCTACATTGATATTTTGTGTGCCCAGTGGGAAGTTGACTCAACTATAATGGACCTGTTTTGGGGATGCTGGTAGTATTTTGGGTTATTTAATAAATTAGGCATTTGGTAATCCTTTGATAGGAACCACAT
>JAJPCS010008120.1:0-19482 GCA_021164005.1 Willisornis vidua nigrigula | reverse complement strand
GTATAATGATAAGGTGCTAATTACAGATCAGGTCTCAGTGTGGTTTTAGTCTCCCCAAGATAAGAAGGATGATTATCCCACCGTTTGCAAACCAAGGAGAAGACAAAAAGATGGTAAAAAGAGAACACACACAAAAAAATCAAGGTTAGAAACGAGACAGCAAAAGCATAAAGTAGTTGGGTGGGACATGAAACCTTCAAATTTCTGTGAGTTTTCAAGACCTGTAAGGTTCAAGGGGACTTTATATTGAATAATGAGAATTACTTGCTCTTTAACACCATTACATTCCCAATAGTACTATTAATAAGTATCATCCAGGTTTGCCTTCAGGAGCTCAGTGCCAAGTCCCTGCTGGGTTGTGCCCATGCCCCCTGTGGCCTGGGCACTCTCCCCTGGGCTCCAGGCCATGGTTTAAGGATCACTCCCACTGCCTGCAGTGCATCCCACTGGACCCCTGTGTCCCTCCTCCCAAAGCCTTTTATTGTATTTAAAAAATTTAAACATGGAAAGTTTGAGTTGCCACTTATGGATGAGCCATTTAAAGCTTATTGAATTTAAGTAATAAAGGATTCATAGCTTAATAAATTTCCATTTGCCTTAGACTTTATGGGATGACATAAAGACAGGCTTGGAAGATGTACTGAACTCCCCGAATCAATTGGGATTAAAGGGAACAGAGTGATACATTGATTCAGAATGTCACTTTCTTACCACCCAATAAACTTTAATTTGCTTTTCTGTTGTTTTGTCTGCAAATGATCAATATTTAGAATATCAGTGCGACTGTGTGGCTTAGAAGGTACATGTTTCCTTAAGGGACTCAAACCCTTTTGTCTGGTTTTTTTGTCATATTGTTCATTAACGGTTTGATTTGGTCTCTCTGTTTAATGCCTGTAATTAGCAGTTAAATATGCATAATGATTTCTAAGGATACCTGAAGAACTGCTAAGCTTCTTTGGGAGATTGCTGTGGGAAAAAGGCGATAAACTAGGAAAGAGGGGCCCAAAACATCAATCCCTTGCTCCCAGCAAGCCAATATCAAAGCACCCTTTATGTTCTAGGGATGCTCATGGAATACTGTGCTGGGGTTAGAGGTGCTGCAGAGACAGTTTGAAATGGCTCATTTAGGGCTTTCCATCGTTACAGCTACAGCTGAAAGCACAAATGTGGGCTCAGAAGGCACGAGGGTTTGCTCTTTATTTTGACCCTGTCTGCACCCCCAGCACTCCTCAAAAAAGAGTTGAAAGAATGGCTACTTCAAGGCACTTTTCTAGTGCTTTAAGCCTTCCTGAATTGCATTCTCAAGGATTTCCTGGAAAGGAAACTCCAAAACCAAACATATTAAACAGTTCTCTGTTTTTTCCTTTTCATTTTTTTTTATTTTAGGGTGATATGTCGGGTTTAGCTTGTTGGTTGTCTTTAAAATATGAAATTGGCTTTCTGTGCTGTCACATTCTATTAAAACTTTTTCTCCCAAATGAATTAACACATTTCTGAATTGGCTTTTCATATTTCTCCTTGGCTTTTTTATTTAATTCCTTGGCTTTTATTATTTTAGCAAAGTATTTTAATAATTATGTCAATTAACATTCAAAAGAGCTCAAAAAATCTATTAGTAGGAAACTAGTGGATTGTATCATAAAAGGAGAATGATTTTAAAGAACTTTTTAAACACTAACAAGAGCTGATTTGTGACTTAGTTGAATATAAATTTTGTTTTTAAATATTTTCCTGTAAGATAAATAAAATTAAAATAGACTGTTAGGGCAGAACTTATTGTTAATTATTTCTTAGGTGTTTTCATTCTAAATGTGCAAGAATCTCAGTAAAATGGAAATTCTGTAGAAAGAGTCAGAATGTAAAGAAACAAAATTCTAATGAGCGTGTTGCTTCTACCCTAATTACACTTGAATTATTTGTAATATTATGCACATCTCAAGAAAACTATTTTTTAAATAAAAGTGCATCTTTAATCAATATTCAGTGGTGTAATAACTGTAAAGGAATGAAAAGTCCTATTTGGATATTGTAGTTCTCTTTTCTTCCTCTTAAATTTGTGGCCTCTGAGGAGGGCTTTTCACTGTTAGACACTTAATGAGCATTTTAACTGGAGTTCATTGGTAAAACAATGTTAAAAAGTTGTCTTGTATTTCACATTTTTGTGAAAAAAGTTACAATCTGAAATAAGGTCTCAGCTACAGAGTTTATCTTGCCAAGAAACTGGCAAATTGATTTATTGCTAATATCAATAATGGCTTGATAACAGAAGCCACAGGTAGGTATTAGGGAGGAAAAAGTACCACCTAAAATTTCTTTTGGATATACTTTGAATTTTCACTTCATTTATTTCATGATATTTGTATTTTTAAGTTTCTCATGATGAAACTTCAAAAAGAGAGGTGATGTTCCAACACACTTACCTTATAATAGAGCCTCTTTAACCAGTCTGTTGTGTTGTTTAATTGCCTTTTTTGTGTATTTATTATGCATCCCATGCACTCAGCAGAGTCTGATTGCCCTGGTCAGTTTGCAAAGCCAGCCCAGAGGGGGAGACTGCAGGAACAGGCAGGAGTTTGTTCTTAGTGTTGAGGATGGGCTCGGATGCAGTGAGGGCCATTCCCTGGGGATGTGGCCAAGGGCAGGAATGCTGCTCAGGGACTCCTGGAAGGATTCTCTGCTCTGCCCTGGTGCAATTGAGTGGATAGAGATCCAGGTGGTTATGGAGGTTGTACAGCTGATGGGAGAAAAGGAGGAGATGGGCTGATTGCAATGGGATGAAGTTCAACAAGGCCAAGTGCAGGTCCTGCCCTTTGGCCACCCCAACCCCCTGCAGTGCTCCAGGCTGGGCACAGAGTGGCTGGAGAGCAGCCAGGCAGGAAGGGACCTGGGGGGACTGAGGGACAGGAAGCTCAACAGGAGCCACCAGTGTGCCCAGGTGGCCAAGAAGGCCAATGGGATCCTGGCCTGGATCCAAACTAGCGTGGCCAGCAGGCCCAGGGCAGTGACCCTTCCCCTGAACTCTGCCTTGGGGAGGCCACACCTTGAGTGTTGTGTTCAGTTCTGGGCCCCTCAGTTGAGGCAAGAGATTGAGGGGCTGGAGCAGGGCCAGAGAAGAGCAATGAGGCTGGAGAAGGGACTGGAGCACAAGTGCTGTGGGGAGAGGCTGAGGGAGCTGGGGGTGTTTAGCCTGGAGAAGAGGAGGCTCAGAGGTGACCTCAGCACTGTCTGGAACTGCCTGAAGGGAAGTTCTGGCCAGCTGGGGGTTGGTCTCTTCTCCCAGGCACTCAGCAATAGGACAAGGGGGCACAATGGGCTCAAGCTCTGCCAGGGGAAATTGAAGTTGGAGAGCAGAAAAAAATTCCTTACAGAGAGAGTGCTCAGGCATTGGAATGGGCTGCCCAGAGAGGGGGTGGATTCCCCATCCCTGGAGGTTTTTCAACTGAGCTTGGCCGTGGCACTGAGTGCCATGATCTGGTAAAGGAACTGGAGTTGGACCAAGGGTTGGACTTGATGATCTCAGAGGTCTCTGTATCGATTCTGTGATTTTTAGTCTTGGTTATCACAACACATCAGCTCTGAATGAATTTTTAATATTAACCAGGGAGATGAGCACAGGCTTTGGTGAAGTCCCTCAGAGATAATGGAAGCAGAGGAGGCATCAGGATCAGTGAATTAAATGTTCTTTGGTCTGTGTGTTAGAATAACTTGCAGCTATTTTGGAGTCTCTCAGCCTCCCCAAGAGGGTCACTGTGTGCAAGCTGCATATTAAAAAGGGCCTGTGGAAAGGCTTGGTTTTTAGCTCTGCAAACTGTACCTGGGGATTTGTTCAGACACAGAATTGTGGAACATCCTCAGTTGGAAGGGACTCCCAAGGCTCAGTGATGTCCAACTCCTGGCCCTGCACAGGACACCCCAGCAATCACACCCTGAGCCTGAAAGCCTTGTTGAAACTCTTCTGGAACCCAGGCAGGCTTGTGCAAAATGTGCAGGGGACCGTTCCCTCCCTATCTAATAGTACAGTACGATATTGGCTAATAGAAACTATTAACAGAAAATAATAATTAATCATGTGCCAGTGACTGGCCATTGTCTTTGACACTCCATTTACCAGTTTAGTAACTTTCTTAGATACTGGAATGATGAACTACCTTTTAAATTTTTTATTTTTTTTTAAGAGGATGATTCTGTTTATTGGTTGATAAGGGAAATGTTGGCTTTACTGGGAAATCCATAGAAGTTACAGACAACTCATAGTCCAGCTGACAGGCTTTGCTTTATCAGTTGTTTGTTCATGGTTAGTATTGCTTAATGCAAGGAAAATAATCCTAAAGCAAAGCTAATTGGTCCTTTTTGATGTCAGTACATTTATTGAGTGCATCCTGATATAGCCTCTGCAATTAATAATGAAATAAAATGATCAAATCCAAATTGATATGTGTTTCTTTAGGGAAGGGTCTTTAGTCACATCTTTGTCCAATCAGTTCCTCAGTGTCAACCAAGCAGAAGGGATTGGATTTTTTTAACATATTTTGAGTAGTTTTGCTTTTCAACTTCAGTCTCCTGTTTTATTACTAATATGGTTACTTTTGAGGTGTTACCAGAATGAACCATCATTTAGTTCTAAACTACATTCCATACTGAGGGACACACAACTCTTTTGCAAATACCATATACTTGTAAAAAACCACCATTTTCACTTTTTTTCCTTTTTGTGGGGGATATCCAGGTGCTTCCAGCACATATTTGGATTAAAAGTCTATCTCACACTTTCCTTCCTATCCCAGTTTACTTCCACTGTTAACTCCTATAATGGTTTTCATAACATGTTCTTACCATTTGCAGTGTTTGTTTGCTGTTATTTTTTTCTGCACTGATGAATAACTATTGACTTGTAACAGTGCTGGAAACTCTAAGTCAGATTCAAATAACTGAAAGGAAATCATTCTTTATCTCCTAAGGGACTCCTTTACACTGCAATGCAAATTTTTAGCTTTCTTTATCATTTTAAATTTGACTGTCATTGCTAAAGACATATTTTGTTTTCCATTGCTTATCAAATCTCCATAATGAGAGGAATTCCTTCCAGAGTTGGCAGCTCTGCCAGCAGGGGCATCTGAGGAGGATTATTGGGAAGTGCAGACATGTGGGATGGTGCTGGGAAACTGGAACAGCCACTGAGGAATCCTGGGGGTGGCTCATCTTGTCTTCAGGACCATTTATTTGGAATAAATGAGTGGTACAAACATCTTGTCATTCTGTGGGGCTCTGATTTATTGCTTTGCAACATAAACCCCACATTAAATGTCCCTTGGAAGTGCTGGTTGTGTTTTGCCCCTGGAAAACACCTGTTTGAGTGAAACAGAAATAAATATCTGACTTTTGAAAGTGTGTTTCTGTTTAAAATGAACAATATGCACTTTTACTAGGAAAAAATATACTTATTCCTAATAGTCGTGGCAGTGATGTGGGAGGGAAGAGTCAGACTCTGATCAGCAATTGCAATGTAATGTTTGATTTGGCATAAATGCAGTTTTGAAGGGTAAGGCACAATTGATGAACTGTCTCTCTGCAAAAGATGAAAAGGAGGCATTGAAAAAAATAAAAACAAAAACAACAAAAAAAACCACACAAAAAATAAAAAGAAAAACAAAAAACAGAAATAAAACCAAACAAAAAAACCCCCAAAAACAACAAAAAAACCCAACAAAACCCCTAAACAAATAAACAAAAAACAAACAAATAAAAAGGGACAATTGTCATTAAAGGTTGAAATCTTTGCCCTGACTGAGTATGAGGAATCAGTCTGGAAACTGGGCCTGGATTGCCCATGCTGGTTTTTGTTAGCACAGCAACATGTGTTGCATGTGATTAAAGGCAGAATTCTGGGACAGCTGTCACTTGAGGAACACCAGCAAAGTATTGCTCCATGGAAAAAAAAAATAATTCTGGTTTGTTTTTTTTGTTTTTCCGCTTGAGAGGTAGAAAAATCAATGGGCCTTTCTGGTTTTTATCTCCCTTATGTTATGTTACAGAGTCCCAAAGCTACTTTGAATACAGGTTTTCTTTTCTTTTTAATTCAAAACAAAACCTACAGAATGCTGGAAAATAAGGTTTTGTCTGATATTCTTAGAGCAGTAAGAGTTTGTCTTGCAGAGGGACTTGACACCCCTTTGCTTGAGCAAATTCAAGTTTTATGTTGAGTTTCATCTGCTTCTCTTACCCAGTTCATTTAGCCTGTAGATGGGAACAATTTAATTATAAAACTAAACTAGGAGATGAGGGTGGGAAAAAAACTTTGATAATGTTATCAAATTTTAATAATAAAATTAAATTTACAATATCCTAACATAAATATTTGATCATCTGTGTTGCATAACTTGCTGCATTAAAGAAGTCATTAGTGTTAGGTTGGGAATGCAGATGAAACCCCCAGTTCTGTAAAAGGCTTTATTAATCAGTGAGACACATTCCAAATTAATTGAATTGTTGAATCACAGCGTATTAACCAGCTCTACAAAGCTGCCTTATCTTTGTGGTGGGGAGAAATGCACATTATTCTTCACCAAGGCTGATAAAACAGGATCCAGAACTTGAATAGGAAATAAATTAACACAAGGCAAAGCCTAATGAATCTTTACTTTCTTCAAAAAATAAAGGGAGAAAGGACTTTTAGAAATGAAAGGGAAATTTTGGTGCTGTTGGCTTTGAGTCTGCAGAGTGTCTTTATTTGGAGAAAACAGAGACCAAAGAACTGCAGGTGTATCTGTAGTGATTGAATGCAAGAACTGAATCCAGAACAATTATGATCTCAGATTTGTTGGGGTTTGTACTATCTGAGAATTAAACTCTCTTAGATCTCCTCAAGTCTTTCACTCGGGTGGTTTGGGATTTCTGTTGAAACCCTCAGGTCTGAAGGCTCCACCTTTCCCAATTTTACACAACTTGACCAAATGGATTTTTTTTAAGGACTGAAAAGGTATGAAAACTACTGTGTATTTCTGTGTTTCAGTAGGATTTTAAACATTTTCCCAATCTTTATCTTGTTGCAGTGTGGAGTGCAACATAATCTTGAATGGAGGGGGGAAATGGAGATGGGAATCCAGGCAGATTCTGTGGGTGTTGAACATTCAGGGAAGTTTGTGTGTTCAGTTTGGAGACACGTTTCTTGCAGTGCTCGGGGGAGCTGTAGGTGTGCTCTGACAGCCCCTTGCCCCAGGCCAATCCCTCACAAACAGGAGTGGCAAATACTCCTTTTTAATAGAGATGATTTTTTCCTCAGTAGGTTAAATGAATAAACGAGAATTTTCACTAAATGAAAAGACTGAACTGGAAAATACAACTTGTCTTTAGAAGTGCCCTCACCTTTTCCCCAGTCTGCCTCAGTTTAATTTCATTGTGCAGAATATCAGTTGCAGTTTTCTCACAGTGGCAGAATTTAAACTACCAGAGGGCTGCAAGATCAGTCCTGCCTGCTGTGCTGAAGGCAAAGTGTGCTCTATTTAAATGGCCTGCCTCAAATTCACATTTTTATTTTATTTTTATAGGCATGCCTCTGTTATGCAGAGTAAATAATGTTAATTTCTAAGAAAAAAAATACATAAAAGGTGTAATCTTGTACCAAAAGCAGCTTGTGGAGCCGGGGGTTGAATGGCCCAAAGCAGAGCCACAATCCTGTCCCTGCTCACCTTCCCCTTCACCTTCACAGATGGAGCTCAGCAAGTTCAACCCCCTGAACTTTATTGCCTGTGCCCAGCAGAGCAAAGGTTGCTTTTCCCTCTCTGGCACTACTAATGACTTTGAGCTGGCTGCTTTTTAATTAAAAACACCAAGTAGCCTCTTGGCTGGGCACAGGGGGCGGCTGGGGCTGAGCATCTGTGGGCACTGCCTGGCACACACCCAGCCTGGGCACTGCCTGGCACACACCCAGCCTGGGCAGCCTCTGGGTGAGGAAGCTCTTCATCCTCCTTGCTCTTTATTTTCTGGGGAGGAGGGGGATGTCAGACACCACAAGGAGAGGGATTATTAAACCTGAGGGCTGAAAACAATCAAGTATTTATTGCTGAAACCAGCCCTGCCTTATATAATCCCACAAGTTGCAAAGTCTTGGCCAAATCTTTGCTCACACAACCTGGGCCTGTGTGTAGAAACGAGTGTTTGTTTTCACCCTCCTCAAAAGTGCCACAGCAAAATCATTTGCTGCCAATATTCTAAATCCTGTGTGTGCAGAGGTGGAGGAATGTCGTGTTCTCACTATGGCAAGTCGTCTGCACAATGTTGGGGTTAAAGCTGTGTGGTTGTAAAGATGGTACAGAAAGGGAAGGCAAAAGCAGCAGTTAAACCACTCTGAAAATAGTTCTTAGTTCTGCACACCTTTTAGGCCACCTCTACCCAGAATATGAGAATATTACAAGATAAACATAAGATGGGAAATGGTTTCTTTTTGCTCAGGGGACAGATGGATCAGACTTTCTTTTACTCCCCACTCTGCCTGAGAAACAACTCTCTGAATTATAACACTCATTTTGGTTGCATTTGCTGTTTTATAAAGCTGTTTTCTCTGCAACTGTACACTGAAAATAAGGTTGAAAAGTCATTATTTCTGGGTAGTTGCTGTCATGCTCAAGTCAGCCACAGATCATCAGTTCCTCTGTTTTCTCAAGAAATATCAGAGTGATGCTTGGGAGTATCTTAAGAATTACACCCAGAATGTTTGCTCAGAAAAACCAGCCCCAGTAATTATTCAGGTTTTGAGTAATTATACTCTAAAATGCATAAAATACTTTGTTTTCTATGCTTATGGGTCATTTTCCCTAACTAAAATATTTTAGTTAACACAGAGTTTTAAAATCCACTGCAATATCTCCCAAACTATTTTTCCTTGCCAAAAGTTCTTGTTTCTGTGACAGGATTTGTGGGGTTTGTGATCTGTACTAGCACAAGGTATTGGGCTCCTGCTGGGATGAGGAATGGGCTCATAATGAGGCCTTGGGTTATAACCCATATTTTGAGAATCAGTGGCATTCATTTGCTTGCAGTTTTTCTTGTGGATATGGATCTTCAATTAAATATTCCTTTATAAAGTGATATTAGGATGAAAATACCTAGATTAAAAAAAAATCTAAGATTAAAATACTGTTGGGTCACAAACTTTATATGTGGAGCAGAAAAACATTAAATGGCATAAGGACACTTAGGAAAAAGCTTTAAAAAGTGGATGGGCTGCCTGGAATTGTCTTTTTAGTGCTCTTACGACTTCCTTAAGATTTATTGGGGGTGAAGCCTCTTGTTACCATTGAGCAAAGGTTGCTGGAGCACTTTGTTCCTTTTAAGCATAATATCCATTTAAAATATAATGTTTCAAGTGAGCAAAAACTGAGTTTAAAAAGGAAAAGCTCAGCCTTGTGGGTCTCAGTTTGTATTAAATATTGCATGCAGGGCTATTGATTTGTGAATTTCCCAGCATCATTGTTGGTGCTTTTCAGCAGAACAGCAATTTTAAAGGCCAAATATTCTGTGGGAGAAAACACATTGCTGGAAAAAGCAAGAATTTGTCCAGTTTTCAAAGTACTTTATTTGAAAGCACAATTTAAAATAGTATGACATTGTATAATACATCATTTGCTTCTAAGTATTTACTGATTTCAGCAGGGCCAGTCCTGTCAGCAGAACGAGCCCACAGAAAAGAGAACTCCAAGGATTACCTTTTGTGACCTGCCAAAATCTAAATTATATTCTGTGAATGTGGGGGGAGGACAAAAAAATCCACAACCATAAGATCTGTCTGACTGTCTGTCCTGTGTCTGACTGTTTGTCCTGTGTCTGACTGTTTGTCCTGTGTGTAACTATCATTTACACTGTCCCACTGTGATATCCTGATGTCTTGGCAGCAAAGACAGTGTGTGAAGTTTGTCCTGATGTAAAAGCTGCTTGAAGTGACTTTCACCTGAAATTTTTAGTAGGTTTTTTTTTCTTTCCTCTTCTAGTCCTGACTGTGAGTCCCTCTCCTGAATGTACAAAGTTTATGGAGAAATATTCATGCAGGGTAAAAAATTAGGAAGTATGTGAAGTTGTAATGGAGGTTTGTGTCAATTTTAAGTAAATGTTTTCTGTAGGAAGTTGGATATAGAAATCCCAATTCATGGGAAAAGTATTTAATTTCATCTGTGAAGAGAACAAAAATATTACAACCTGCTCTTCAGATTTTTTTAAGTCATTCATGTGTTTTTATTGTGCTTTTGTCAGCTTGAAGCTTTAGAATAATTTTATTTTTCTGTTCCTATACCACAAGTGCTGCTTTAAACCTGCAAGTTCCTTCTGTGCCTGTCTCTTCTTCTGGTTGTTCATCCTCTGGTTTAGTATTTTTGATACTGAGGTGTCAAATATTTCAAGTTTCTGTGGCCAGAACAACAAGCAATGCAGCAAGTCATTTAAAAAAAAAAAAAAAGAAATACTGACAACTGTTTTACTATTTCCACTCCCACCAAAATCCCACGTTATCCCAACACCTTTATCTGGTATTTCTGATCAGCAGCACCTCTAAAAGGGGAACTTGTGCATGTGGGACTGACCAGCTAATCGTGGTCAGAAACCTGCATTTAGTGGTGGAACTGAAATAGGAGTGTGGGTTGTTATTAAGGGCTGTTACTTGCTCTGTTATAGGCACTTTAATGTTTTCCTGTTGTTAGTGGCACAGATTAATGAAATTTTTATAAAGTTGGATAGAGGCAAGGAGGGAAGTGTATTAAACCACCCCAGCTTGCTGAGCACTAATTATTGTGTCAGATCTCATTAGGAAATGGGTGCACACACAGGGCTGGGCCTGCTTGTTGCAGCAGCTGCCTCAGGAAGGGATGGGCAAATGGAGAAGAGAGTGCAGGTGGATTTTTGGTAAATGGGTTTATGTAGAATGGATTGTTCCTTTTAATTATCCTCCATCTCCTGTTCCAGCAGAAGAGCAGGATAAGGAGGATTAGGGAGAACCTGGACTGTGTTTGGGACAGTGGTGGGAGGGGAGGGACTCCAATTCACACACTGTGCTCTGGGAAAGTTATTAATTTCAACAAAAGTCATTATGTTGTAGCAGATGATATAATTTCATGGAGTTTTTTTTACTTACACTTGATCTGCAGGTCTCTGAAATCTGAGAAATAAGGGCAGAAACTTTGAGATCTGTGTTCTGAGACACAGAGCTTTGTATTGTAGTGGGGTTGGATTAAGGGTTGGGCTTGAGGATCTCAGAGGTCTCTTCCAACCCAACTGGATCTGTGATTCTATGGAAATGGGATAAGGAATGTGCACTTTGTGTGGCTGTGGATAACAAATGCACTGCAGCAAAATTAATGAACTGCTCTTACAGGATGTTGATTGAAACAGTTTGTTTCAATTAGTCAAATATAATTAGTCCCTGCCCACTCCCATCTGCATGGTTGGGATTGATGAAGGGGACAAAAACGTGATGGGGAAATGACAGATTGATCTCTGGGGGTTCTTTCCTGCCTCCTCTGGGTTGTGGGGACTTCTTGGGCAGTCTCACTCCTTTGCTCTTTATATGAGCAGACTTGTCTTCTCTGGCTTCTTTGATTCTTACAGGCTCCCATTTTTGTCTCTGGAACAATCAGGGTTTGTAAGAAGTTGGTGTGTTCTAAGGTCTCACCCCAAATACAGAAATGTAGAAGAGTTTTGGAGGTTGCAAGGTCATGTCTGTAAAAAGGCACAAACGTTACTTATTTACCTTTGCATTATGTTGCTCTAATGGAGGTGCAGAACTCGGGTTTCTGGGGAAATGGTTAATATTCTGCAGTAACAAAAAGTAAAAAAAATAATGCATGAATGTCAGAAAGCTGCTAAACAATTATCATATATTCAGTCATTTGATGAGAAGAGTTTGATAGATATTTTGCCTATAGATAATTCTGTAGAGTCAAATGCTGTTCTTTAATAATGACAAGCTTATGTGTGAAAGCCTCTATTTAAATATCAAGAGCCAGACTTGTGTGAACTTCCAGAAACCCCCCTCCTGGGCTATGATGTACAGATGCATCATTGCTGTGGTCCCTGGGACAGTTCCTGGAGTAAGGAAAGAACAGGAATATGAAGATAAAAACTGAATATGAAGTTGTCTCCTGCTCCCTTTCCCCTGGAGTTTTGGTTCTTGTGGAACCCAAACAGGAGGGACTTTGTAACTCTGAAAGCTGAATTGTGCTGCTTTCCTCACCCAGCCCTGTGAATACCACACTTACATTCCAGAAAACCAGAAGACCTGGTAAAAGCATCATTTCAATAAGAAACATCCCTGAGGAATAGTTTTTTCATAGCAAAAATGTAGCTTGGTCTACACAAAAGAAGTTAAAGATTAATAATAATATTCTGTAACTGCTGCCTGCTTTGGGTGTGCATTCTGTCAGTGATATTAATTGAACTTTTATAGATGTTTGTTTTAATGTTTCTGGATAGTCATGGAGCTATTTTAAATAAATATGTGAAGACCTTCAGTGATGTAGAATGGTTTGGATTTAATAAAACAATTTCTGGTGCTCTTCATCAAAAAAAAAATACCCTGTGAAGACATGCAAAAAAATCTATTCCTTCTTTTTGAGGTTTAAAATGATGTCCATGACTGGGTTTTCCTTGGAAAGGGCCTCATTCTGCCAGGCAATAAATGGAGTAGGGGCACTGGACTCAACTAGAACTTATAAAGCTTTGCTCTCTAAGGGCAAAAACAGCAAAAAAAGAGAGAAAGTTCTGCAAAAACAATGTGTAAAGTGTAATCTTTCTTTTTCTAAATTTAAAAGCTGACTGTAACTTGCCCTGCAGGTGACATTCCATGACTCCACCAAGCTGCAGAATATTTGTTTGTCTGGTTTTTTTAGCTTGTGGCCGCCCAATAGATGTGCAAACCAAGTTATCTACCTCAGGTTCCAAATTTAGCTTTAGGTTTCAGCTCTGTGAAAAGAGTCTCCTTGTACTTAAAAACTAAAGTCAGTTGCAACTCTTGCAATTGTACTATCTGGAAAATATAAGGATAATTACTATGAATCCCAAAAAGGGGAGGGGGGACTAAGCTAGCAGTAAATTAAGCTAAAAATTATCAGCCCATGTTTAGGTACCTCTTAAAGGCAAATGGAAATATGTCAGGCTTAAATATCTTTGTCCTGAATTGTGTGCTTTTAAAATGAAAATTGCAGCTCAACCTTGTCAAATAAAGAGCTGCTCTTGAACCCAAACACTCAGGATTTCACAGACTTGCTTAAGTGCTGTAGAGATTTGTAGGAGGATTTTAAGAGCCTGTTGTTGCTATTTGCTTTCCCTTCCTATTTTCCCTCTGAGTGGAGTTCCCAGCCTTATAAATCCCCTTGGGAATGTTGTACAGGCACACACGTGCCACAGCCAGCTGGTCTGTGCTCCCAGAGAGCTCAGGAAACACCCTGGGGGTGAAGTGCAAGTGGCCAAACGTTGCTGACTTTGCTTGTCAGCCCAGCACTGGGCAGCTGGAAATACTGAGCTGCTGGTTTTCTCTTGGTGTGGAACATAAACTGAAACAAATGTTTACTGGTTGAAGGTCGGGACATTTAAGGAAGGGGTCACTTCTGCAGGACCATAAGTCTCTGGAGAAGCTTCAAAATCTCTGCTACAAAAGAGGAAGCACAAGGAAAGCATCACATCAGGTGTCACCTTCAGGGGAGGTAAATCACCTGATCCACTGGAACATTTCTGCCTTTTTAGTTCTGTGTTCAAAAGGATAATAAACATCCTGTATCCTTCACTGAGAAAATATACTTAATGAAGCTCTCAGTTTTCTGTCATAGGAAGTTCTTCATTAAATACATTTTAGCTGTTTTCTAATTTGGATGAACCTAAAGAGATTGTAAACTTAAATAAGAACATAAACTGGCCTTCTCTATTGAGTCTACAGACATGAACAAACCAGGGCTCAACATGTACCAATTTCCTTTTCATTCCTCTTCCCCTTTTGGTTTCCTCTGTTCCTGCCCTGGAGTTCAGACTATATGTTTGGTTCATATAGAAACCTTTCTTTTTTCTTCTAAAAACACTACAGAGTTCTGATTTTTGTGTGTTCATTTCTCAGCGTAGTTGGATACTTTGTTGATGATTTTTGCAACCTGTAATAGTGCAAGTTATTCTGCAGAATTTTTATGCACTTCTCTGTTTTAAGCTAGAAAATGAGTGAAGTTATAATGTGTATAACTGGAATACACAAATAAACTTAGGAATTTGCATGCCAATAAGCTGAGCTGCTACTTGTGTTCCTCAGCTTGTTCCACTTCTAGTAATTGGTTCCTCTGTTCCCCTCTTGGATTTTATTTCCAGGAGGTTTGGGGTCAGTTAAATGGCACAAAATAATACCTTTGCTTTTGGCTTTCACTTGAGTGTATCACCATCATCCCTTGCAAGGCAAAAAATGTAAGTTTTCACCTTTAATTACTCACACAGCTCTAATCTTGGTTCTCTCCCCACCCTTTTGATCCCTGCCTGGAAGGGATAAGCAGCTCTGAAATGAAATGAAGTCACGAATCGTGTTATATTTGTAGGTAGTGATAACACTCTGAGGTGCTTCATGAAAGATTCAAGTCTTCCGTTCTCCATCAGGAGAACTTCAGCCAGAGCTGAGCAGCAGGAATGGGCTCCACATCCTTCTGGGAATACTGTTGGGCTGGAGTTTGCAGTGTGCCCAGTTCGTGTGGGTGTGTGTGGTGTGAGGTCGAGGCATCCCCACTGATGCTGTTGCTGTAACACACAGCAGTGCTGGTGGAAATCAGTGATCTGGCACTTCACCTTCCTCTCATTAGCTTTAGTTTTGCTTCTTTAGTTTTATGGCTGAGTTTGAATTACTGTGTTACTGTCTGTGAAGCACTCCGAAGATGAAAAGCCTTACAGAGCTGCTTTGTGTAATTATTATTTGTAGTGGTTTCTGTCTGGTATAGTTTCAATTAAAAATGCTAATTGACTAGTACTGATTCAATAACAAATAGGAAAGGGAAGATTTTTTTAATGTTTTTTTTTTTTAAGTAGACTTTAGGAAAGAATTGGGCAGACATGGGAAGAAGAATGGATAGATATTCATCTGGCTTTCACTTCATCCATATTAACCTCATTGACTGCTTGCTAATTGCAGTAATTTAAATATGCCAATGCCCACATAAAAATAGACTCTGAGATCCACTGCTTTTCAGTGGGAAAACCTGGAGCTTGAAAAGGCATTTCTGCCATCAGTAGTATTGAAATGCTTTTCCTGAGTGATTAGTCTGGAGATGGAAGTGAGGAGCTGAGTCCCAGTCCCTTCTCTGGGTTCTGCTGTGATTCCTTGGTATTCACTGCTTGGAGTGGTAAAGGCAGAAACTCTTCCTGCTGCTCAAGGGGCATTTCAAATATCAGAATGGTAGATTCAAAGCTGGTACAGCAAGTAACATCTGGAAGTGTGTGCATTTAAGTCAGATTTGTGATGTGATGCAATGCACACGTGCATTGAATCCTGGGGCAGGCAAGGTCAGCTCTGACTGAGGGCTGAAACACCTTCATCCAAGTGTCCCTCCCTGCCCTGGTCTCATTGTGGCTGCTCAGCAGCCCAGACCAGTCTGCAGGGCTGAAGTGCAGGGATTGGTGGGAGGGGAGTCCACAGAGCAGCTTTGGCACCACAAAGCCAGTTGAGTCAGTGCAGCACTGACCCCACTGCACACAACTGCTCCCAAACAGCTGGGGAAGAGTAATAGGTGACCTCTGAATTTGTAGACATTTCTAGACTAGAAATGACTGCTGATGGTTTGTTCAGGGTTTTTTAAAGCTTCCTCCAGAGTGTTTTTGTGTGTTTGTAAATATCTGAGGACACACCATAACACTGTGTGCTATTTAGGCTCCCCCAGGCCACAGAGCTGGTGCAGACAGCCCTTGTGCAGTGTCACCAGAGCACCAGCTTCACTGAGCAGTGTTGTGCCATTCTGCTCTAGTTACTCTGGTTGCACTGGGTGCTGGGAAGGGCAGAGCTGGGATTGCTCTAGCTCCCCATGCTCAGAAAATAAGGAAACAAAAGAGCAAATAAGTCTTCTACTACTAAACAGCCAATACCTGTTGGAGCCTGACTGAACTATCCCTACAGTGTGATTGAGTTGGGTTTAGTTTTAATTTATTTCTCAGTTCTTGTTTGTTTTATTCCAATTCAAGTATAAGCACTTACACTTATTTTAAGTGATGATATATCTCATTTACTGATGATATTTACTAATTTACTACTATATTTAATAATATAGTTATAAGACAAGGGGGTGTGACTTCAAAGTGAAAGAGAGTAAGTTTAGATTAGATATTAGGAAGAAATTCTTTACTGTGATGGTGGTGAGACACTGGAACAGGTTGCCCAGAGAAGCTGTGAATGCCCCATCCATGGAGGTGCCCAAGGCCAGGCTGGATGAGGCTCTGAGAAACCTGGGCTAGTGGGAGGTGTCCCTGCCCATGACAGGGTGTTTGGAACCAGATTGTCTTTAAGGTCCCTTCCAACCTAAGGCATTCTGTGATTCTAATGAGTGACAAAACTTCTTACATTCATACACACCTCTGTTACTCCCCAACACACCCGTGTAGTTCAACACACGTGTATCCATGTTCAGAGCTATCAAATTCCTCAGTGACCCTTAGCTAGTCCCAGAAATCTCCTTCAGCCAGTCAGGATTGCTGCCTCTTGCTCTCCTTACCCTGCCAGCATTATTGTGAGTTTTGTCACAGCAGCTGCTGACTGCTAATTGTAGCACCAGGCTATTATGGTTAGCTAGACCCAGCTCTAATCTGGCAGCAGATACTTGTAAACCACTAGTTTATATATTTGGTTTCATTATTATTATTTTCCTAAAGCAGAGATCAGGTTTTGAAGGGCACACAGCCAGGGTTAAGTGTTACGAGCCACAGTATTTTGAAAAGGTGCAGCCTTTCTGCTCTTACTTTCCATTCAATTCCGAATACAAGGCAAGTGTTGCATTACAAAGGGATCAGATGCTCATGGAAAGGTGATCAGGAACACTTTTCACCACTGAATTGCAGCATCTCTCACCACCTGCTGAGGTTTCACTAACGTGTCTCATTGAAAAAGGAAATTACAGCCTGGCACACTATCCCTGCAGGTCCTGGATGCAAGTCATTGAACTCTTATAGCCTATCACACTCAGGGAAACAATGGGCTTGTTCCAGAGTGCTGGGGAGAACGGCATTTGCTGTGGTAGGGCTGGGTTTCAGTTGTGTTTCAGCTTATAACCAAAAGCATTCATGTGTAAATTGTTTTTGTTTTTCTTCCCATTGTTCTATCTCTTCTCTGAATGTACTTAGCTTGATCTAGAATGGCAGGAAAGATGTATTTTCTCTGGCTTCTGTTGTACACTTTCTCTGCCGTGTCCAAACATCATTCCATGGGTGAGTTTCTCATTGGTGCATTAGCATATTCCTGTCGAAATTCTGGTCAGTCAAGTAAATGAACAGCCTCAGTAGTTTGAGCCCTACATCAGATTATAGATGTTTTTGTCATCCTGCCTCTTCTAGTGTGTACATAAAAGTCCATGTTCAAGACCTCTGGTGTCCTTTTCCTTTTGAAAGCCACAATTGGCTTTACAAAGCTAGAGCAGGGCTGTGTCATTTTGCTTTCTGATCCCAAAGTCCTGTGCTGGCAAATCCCCAAGTGAGACTCCATTTTTGATTTATCTAAAGTTGGTCTCGCATCAATTCCAGGGTTCATCCCCCAAATCTCACCAAATCCTCATCTCACTTGCCTGTGGAAAACATTCCTATGAACCAGAACACTTTTCAGGGCAGAGTGCACTTGGATCACCGGGAGCAGCTCATCTCACAGTTGTTCACTGTTCAGCGTTTCATGTGACTCAGAAAAGCGACTCCCTGGTCTGGGTGTTGAATTTGGAGGCATGAACAGCTTTGTGAATCCTCCTGACAGACACAGAGCAGCTGCTCCACAGCCCCGGCCCTGTTAATACTTGACTTTGGAGAGTGCAGAATAATCTGCCACTTTATTTCCTCTATTCTCTTGTTTATGTTACTCTAATTATTCTTTCTTTTTTTAATTCTGTTTTTATTTCCTTTTAATTATGTTTACAGAGTTTATGAGGGGTTTGCCCTCGACTCTGTTTGTACCCATGTAGAAAACAGTTGTCCCATTTTCTCTAAACCTGTGTTGCAATTGTCATTCTAGTTCTGCAGAGCTAATAAAAGGTGTGCTACATATTCCTACTCATTCCCCAAACAACTTTAATCACCTCAATTTAAATGTAAGCTGTTTAATTGCTGTTTTATTTTGCTGGCTACATCGGCTTGGACTTGTTGGGATGTACACGAATAGCTGGGGAATTCTGACTGCTATTTTTTCCTTTTAAACAGGCAGGTTACGTGAGTTCAGTGTTATCACTTGTCTTCCTGGGCTTTGGAGGTCTGAGCATGTTTTCACAAATCTTTCAATGTCATTTTAAATGCCAGCTGTTTTGCTGGAATGTCACTACAGCAGCGAGATGTTTAAATCTGCCTTGTCAGGTGGCACCCAAGTGCAGGTCCTTCTCTACTGTTTGCTGTCTTAGACCTTGCTGATACTATTTCTATGGAGATCATCTCACTGGAGATAGCATAAGAGAATTTCAAAAACTTGTAAAACTCCTTATTTTTACCATTCAGCTTATTTCCATTCAAATGGGATCTATAAGATTGGAGCAAAGAGCTGACAGTGAGAATTCACTTTTTAGATTTCATTCAATGACTCCCAGCTGAGATCTGCAAATACTGATGACCAAAATGAGTAATAAACAAAAATGGGAAAAAAGGGTCAATATTAGAGAAAACACTCCCTGCTTTTTTTAATCCTCATTTGATATGATAAATAATGAGGAAATACTTCTCTAACTGTTCTTGGGCATGTGAGTTGCATGGACACACTTAGAACTTTGTTCAGACTGTTTTTTAGGATGGCAGCAATTCTGTACAACAAACACAGTCCACCCCTTTAGAGGATTAACTTTTTCTGACAGGGACCTGACCATCCCAAGTGGACATCTGTGTGCAGGGAAGGATTTGTGTCGAAAGGGGCATTGCTACAGTTCAGGTTCACTGAAACTTCAAATGTCAGCCTATGTTCTTGTGTAAGAAGTAGCTGACACCTCCATTTGAGATTACCTACCTTGCTGAAACAGAGTAAAGCAGATCTCTGTAGCATGAGCCTTACATAGTTTGGTCCTCAGCTTAGAACAGACATTTTCTTCTGTTGCCAAATAAGAAATAACTTATTACCACTGAGGATTTGCCTTAACAGATGTGTCTTAGCTGGTAGTAAAATTGCAGAATGGCTGAAGTCAAGAGGTTTTGTTCCCCAATCTCATACCCCATGTTCTTTCCAGACACAGCTCTTGCACGGAATCACAGAATTGGTTGGGTTGGAAAAGATCTCCGAGATCATCAAGTCCAACCCTTGGTCCAACTCCAGTCCCTTTA
>JAJPCS010008047.1:0-12953 GCA_021164005.1 Willisornis vidua nigrigula | reverse complement strand
AGGTGGGCATCGGGCACAGGGTGGGCTCCAGGGGCTGGCAGGGCTTTTCCAGCCCAGATGACTCTGGAATTCTCCTGCCCACCAAGCTTTGGCTGTATTGAGCTCACAGAAACAGCCATGGGTGGTCCATCACCCCTCACCCTGAGAGTCTCCAGCCTTCTCCTGTGGTTTCCACCCCATGCCTGCCCCATGGTCTGCCCCACGGTCTGCCCCACACACATCCCAGAATGAATTCCCCAAATTCAATGGCTCAGTCAGCTCCCAGACAGGACTGTCCTGCTTTGCCCTGAAGCTTCTCCTGCAAAAACAAAAAACAAAGGGCTGTTGATCTGGAATCTCCTTCTCCCAGCCCTGGACCAGTTTATCATGGGGATGTTTGTGCTGTGCTGAGGGAGTTTCTATTTAAAACCACCCCGAGCTAAAAGGAGTCCAGGGAAAGCAGAAGCAGAAGGAGGAGGGGGAGGAAAGCAGAAAAAACCCTCAAGACCAAGGAAGGAGGGTGGTGAGTAGATGTTGGAGCCTGTTTCCATGACACATGAAGTGTGATATAAATACCATGACCTGGTACCACACTGACAACTGTGGGCCAGTGGAAAGAGCAGCTCAAATCAACGTTGTAAGTGGAGATTAAGGGGTTGTGACAATTCCCCTTGGCTGGCTCCTTCCCCTGGGCTTTCCAGCAGATCTGTTGGGCTTTAAATACTCCTTGTGGTTCCCATGACCTGCAGATAACCCAAAAGAGGCGTCAGCACAGATAGGGCAGCAGGCACAGAGCTCCTGGGGCAGCTCAGGGGGCCACTCTGCCACCCCTGTGCTCCCTAAAACAGAGGGAGAGCCCTCCAAGGGGACCCAAAGTCCTGGGCTCTCCTTGGAGACAGTGAAGGGTTACATGAACCCCATGAGAAATACATGAGTTACCCATGGCAGAAGAGAATTGCACATTTTTATGGTTTCACCTGCCATGTAGAGGCTCAGAAAGTCCTTAAAGTCTCCCAGAGGAGCAGCTCAAACTTTGCTGCTGATGTTTGGGAGCTGAAGACTTTGCTCTGCAGATGGGCTGAAGCTGCTCTTGTGTCACCCCCATGTGCAGGGGCTGATGGTCCTTCAGCCTTCGAGCATCTGCATGAGCTGCTGGTGGTGTTTCACTCCCTTGTGGACCATCAGCAGCTGGAATGTTGCCCCTGATCACCTTGGACTTTATTTCAGATTGGATCTTGGATTTAAAGTCCAAAAGAGACTGTGTATCCAACATCTCCTGCTGAGAGGGGATGGTGAGGCAGCTACAGGTGTGGAAAGTTGATCCATTACTTGTGATATTTGTGAAATTATGTGGAGAGTTGTTTTATCATTTGTGATATTTGTGAAATTATGTGGATTCCATTCTGTAAACGAAACCTGCAGCCTAAAAATAAAAATAAATCAGAATTTTAATTTTTTTAATTTTTTTTCTATATAAATCTAAACTTGTCAACTCTTGACCAAACCCCCTCAATAGTGATGCCGTGAATGACCCCAAAAACAGGACTTTGAGCCACGTTAGTGTAGGGTAAGATAAAAAGTAAAGGTCCTTTAATATCACAGGCCTGCAGCCCACAGGAATACATGACATGGATGTGTCCCAGTTCTTGTTTCCATGGCTTTTATAATAAGATCCCTCCAATCATTGCTTTACACATTTCTCAGTCCCACCCCTGGTCCACCCCTTGGAATTGGGTCTGGGGTCGTCGAGACCCTCTGTCTTCATCAGCTCCTCTTCCTCGGGCACACAAAGGTCCCTTGGAGTTCATCCAGTTCTGACTTCTGGGTCACTCCGACCTGTTTTTATGTATCCTTCTGTTGGCCTTCTGATATCCTTCAGCTCTACCTTGGAAAGGAGTCTAAACAAGATTAATTAACTAAAGGAATCTGAGCTCCCTGTTCTGGGACAGGGGGAGTGATAGAAAGGCATTAAACTTAAACTGTTAGAAATATTAACCCTCTACAAATCTACAACTCCTGTGTTCCTAAAATCTACAAAATGTGAAAATCAGAACAAAAACCCCTTCAGCATCAATAGCTTTGGGCAACAAAGACCTCATCAGGTGAACCAGACAATCTGAGTTCCTTTTATGGTGAATTAAAAGAAACAGGAGCACTTTGGAGGGAATAGTTTCAGCTGATCAGTTCTAATTCCCTTTGGGATGAGATGATTAGGTGTAGACTCAGTTGCCTGTAGTATGTCCACACTCCAGGAAGGAATATGGGCCCAGGTGGAGACATCCACAATGAATCCTACTTTTTCCTGGGATACAGAAAGGATTTAGGCACATGGTGTGAGACATTGTCCTCTGAGAAATGCGGACATGGATCTCAGATTCCTCTTTAAGGAAGTGAATGGGTCTGTCTTCCCTTGCTGGAAGGGACAATATCCCACTGGTCTCCAGAGGGAACAGGAATCTTCTCCAGCTCCTGTGTCACATCCTGGTGTGTCACTCTAAACATCCCAGAAATCCCAAGGGAACACACCAGTCCGGGGAGCAGCTTTAGTGGGGGATGAAACCTCTGCTCATCCTGAGGAATGTCAGGATTTATTTGCACAAACCCAGGTACCAGGGGCCTTTGAAGGTCCTGTTGGGACATCCCAGCCACCCACACAGGTCTGGGGGACACCTCTATTTGATCACCTCCAATGGCACCAAATGACTGTCACCTCCAAGCTCTGAGCCTTGAAGAAGTAGAAGCTCCTACACCTGGACATTGAAATTATTCTGTCTCAATCTGCAGGATGAATCCAGACAGCTCCAGGCCAAAGGAATTCCATGGCAATTCCACAAAAGTGGGATTAAGGTGTCCAGAAAAATAATGAGAGTTGTCCCAGTTCCTGAAGACACCTGAAAAGAAATGAGAGATACAACACAAGGCCAAGCAAGGAGTGTGGCCTTGGAGGGGCAGGGGAGGCACAGGGGAGATTCTTCACTCACAGGTTGGGCAGAGCAGCTGTGGCTGCCCCATCCCTGGAAGTGTCCAAGGACAGGTTGGAGCAACCTGGGATAGTGGGAGGTGTTCCTGGGATAGTGGGAGGTGTCCCTGCCCATGGGTGGAATCAGATGAGCTTTAAGGTCCTTTCCAACCAAACCATTCCAGGATTTTATGACACCCAAGCTGCCTCCAAAGGCAATGGCTGCCCACCATGAACAAATTGGTGAGATCTGGTATTTCTGTCTGTTTGGGCTTTTTTTTCTGATAAGATTCATGAAGTTGAAGGCACTAAAATTCAAGGAGTTTCCTCAGGAACTAATCTTGAAAACTGATCTTTTCAAGGCTCAGCTGGACCTTCCTCATGTTCCACCTGGACAGGAGGCAGAAGAACTTGTTCCCGTGCAGTGACCCAGCCCTGCCCAGGCTGCCCAGAGAGGGGGTGGAGTCTCCTCACTGGGGATATCCCAGACCCATCTGGACACAATCCATGTGCTCTGGGATGGCTCTGCTGGAACAGGGAGGTGGCACCAGATGGGGCATTTTGGTCCCTTCCATGCTGACCCATGCTGGGATTCTGTGACTGCAGTGAAAAAGGAAGGACTCTGTTAACCTCCAGACTAACACCTAAAAGGAAGGAATTTCCCTCACACTTCCCAAGTGTCTTGCCTGGAGCTGGGATTGGCCACACTCAAGGAATGTGCTTAAAAATTCTTTGGCATAAAATCCCCTCCACCTGCACTTGCTTTAAACTCTGCTTCCCTCTGCCTTATTACCAGCTTAATAAAACCTTATATTAATGTCTTCATCTCATTCTGCAGTCTTTGGGGTTATTGGACTGGCAGCCAACCAAGGCCTCTGCTGCAAATTGCAGTGCAAAGGTTGTGTGCAAATGATATTTCCCTGCTTGGGTTCCAGGAGAAGGAGTTTCCATGGGCAGAGCAAGGAAAAGCAGAGCTTTGGAAACAAGGAGGGGAACCAAAGTGGTGAACCCTTTTGGTGAACCAGGACTGAGCAGAGCAAAGTTTTCCTGATTATCCTGAGCTGGATTTTCACCCTGGTTAGGAGTTGGAAAATGTCCTGCAGTCACAACATGTGTCAGTCCAGTGGTTGGGGGTTTTGCTACAGGGTCCCCTCTTTAGTGTTTTGTTTCCTGAACTCCAAGAGTTGTGTGACTGTGAGAGACTCAGACTGTTGGTTTTTTCCCAAAGATTATTTTTCTTCTTTACAGGAGTAAAAAGAAACACTTAAAAATGTGATTCCCTAAAGGTTCTAAAATCAAAATTTAAAGAAAAGTTTTCCCATTGTTGCTGGTGATTTACAATTAGCTCAGTTGGTTCAAACTTGGCTGTAATAACACCAAGGTCATGGGTTCAATCCCCTGTGTGGGCCATTGACTGAAGAGTTGGACTCGATGATCCTCGTGGGTCCTTCCAACTCAGAACAGTCTGTGAGTCTGTCATTCTGTGAATTATAAAATGAGAGAATGGGGGTTGGATTGGAAGGGACTTTAAGGATCATCGAGTTCCAACCCTCCATGCCATGAGCTATCAGTGGATTAAATGAGCCACCGATACGGTGTGTTGGGTTTAAGCTCCAAGGAGCGAGGCTCGAAGAGCAGAGGCAACGCCCTTGAGGGTCAAGCCCCTCTGAAGCTTGGGGTGGCTCTTCCCGCTCCCAACCCGGCGACAATCCCCGAAGGAAGAGGCCCACACAGGTCGAGAGTCCACGAAGAGAAGCAAATTTATTGGGGGGTGCTCGGCTTATATAGGGGAGCATGGGACCTTCTAGAACAAGGGTGGAGTTAGGGGTGGAGACAGAGAGGGGCGACACAACTCATTGGATACATGCAAATCAGGGGGTGGAGCAAGGGGAGGGACGGGGAAATAACCAATGGGGGAACAGAGCTCAACCACAACCACATAAGGAAACTGGTGCACTGCACCAAACTGGGACCAATCAGGAGTGGGTTGGCGGGAAAATACCCTGGGGGTTTGTGGGAAGAAGAAACCTGGATGGGAATAACTAAGGGAAAAAGACTAGGGTAGACATATGGGGGTACATAACATTGAAACTGGGGAAATGTCCATGTAGCTCATGGGTTCTCTGGACTCTTGGATCTCCGCGTCCTCATCCACCCAGCGCTTGTAATGTCTCTGCCACTTGATAAAGTCCTCGTCTCCTCCGACAATGAGCAGGGAACCTTCCACTTGACCAGGTTAGGAATGGAAAACAGGGTGATTTTTTGATTGATCTTTATTTTCTTTTGGAGTATCTCAATTTTGAACCAGGAGATGTCAGTGTCGTGGCCATGCCTTGCAGCTGAGCTCAGCTGAGCAAAAGCTTCTCGATCAAGCCCCAGTTTCTCCAAAAACTCCACCAGCAACTGGTCATATCAAACCACTCTGCACATTTTTGCTGTCAAGGCTCTGCCTGCTGAATTTTCTGACCTCTGAATTTCACACTTTCCCTTCCAGGACCTGCGTCCTTGGTGAAACAACTGGACTTCCAGTCTAACAATAACAGAGTTAGTGGCACTCAGATTATCAGGAAAAACTGTTCTATTTCCACAGACTTTTGCACTCAGTTTCAGAACACAAAGCTCAGCCTTTGGTGCTGTGAAGGATGAACTCTCTCCACACGTTCTGGGAGGAGTTTCAGCTTTATGTGCTGACATATCCATCAAGCAGCTGAGTTATTTCTGTTGTCAAAGCATCTTGGCTTGGAGCTCTGGAAATTACTGGGGCTGTCAGAAAGGTGCCTTTGCTTGAGCATCCTCTTGGTTTAGATCACTTGCTGGAAAGGATTGAGCTTCAGTTCCTCAGAAAGGCTCCAGTTCTGGCCAGGGGTTTGTTTAAACTGAAATTGTTACCAGTTTCAAGATGGCAAAATGGGGGAGAGCTGAGAACTAAACCCGTTAATCTTCCCACATTCAGCTCCTGGAGAAAGAAGGAGGAGCAGAATGAAGAGGCTGCCAAAGCTTTTGGAGGCACCTCAAGCCTGACCCCACTGAAGTGTCAGAGTGAGAGGCAGAGCAGCCCTTTGGTTTGCAGCAGTTTCTTGTCTGAAGGAGTTCTCTGAAGTGGTTCCTTCCCCTCCAGAGCTGGTTGGTGCCTTTTCCAGCTTCTGTTTGCACTCAACATGTTGGAAGTTCCTTGGCTGCCAATTTGTGGTTGAGGAAACTGAAAAATAAAAACGGGGGAAAAAAAAAGCAAGAGGGAAAAAAAATCCTTTAATTCAATTTCCTTTTGTTAAAACTTCCTTTTAAATGTTATCATTGGTTGTTGTTTATTTTGGGAGGGTTGGAAGAGGCATTTGTGGTCACACATTTCACTGCTGGGGTAACTCAGACCAGACAATCCCTGCCTGGGCTTGCTGGATCCAGCTGAGATTCCTGAAATCCAGGCTGAGGCAAAGCTTTGGTGGTTTCTGACTCTGCTGACCCCAAAAAACTCGGATTTGAGCTGCTCAATTAGCCCTCAGTTGTGCTATCATGGGAAATACTTCTGCAAACAAGACAATTTGCTGCTTCCTGCAGGGTCTTCCACGTAGGATTGAGATCCACCTGATCCCCACAACTCCCTTAAAGGAGTTGTGGACAACTGAGGGTTGGTCTCTTCTCCCAGGTAACAAGGGATAAGACCAGAGGGAACGGCCTCAGGTTGCACCAGGGGAGGTTTGAGTTGGATATCAGGGAAAATTTAGTCACAAAATAAATCTCTGATTCTATAATGGTCAGCCATGGGGTGGGGAGGGAAGGGTGTTACCCCCTGGGTCAGTGGCTTTGTTTGCATCCCACCAAGGGAAGATGCCAAGGAATTGCACTGGTTCTTTGAGGGTTTCCAGCCTGGAGAACTGGTGTGAAGGAAAAGCTGTCAACACACAGAGGGAAGGGTTGGGCTTCCCAGGGGGTGATGTTGGGAGGGAGATGGGGAAGAGGAACCTCACAGGTGGTCATGGAGGAAGCCAAGAGTACATCAAGTGCTGTGGAAGCCAGAGAGGAGACACAGGTGGAGGAGATGGGGAAGAGGGCAATGGCCTCAACAAAGATGGGGAAGAGTCTGGAGGGGAAGGGTGTGAGGACACTGAGGGCACTTGGTGTGACCAGCTGGAGAAGAGGAGACTGAGGGGAGACCTCAGTGCAGGGACAACTTCCTTGGCAGGGACAGAGGAGGGGCAGGAACTGATCTCTGCTCTGTGGGACCAGGGACAGCACCCAGGGAATGGCTGGAGCTGTGCCAGGGCAGGGACAGCACCCAGGGAATGGCTGTGCCAGGACAGGGACAGCCCCCAGGGAATGGCTGGAGCTGTGCCAGGGCAGGGACAGCACCCAGGGCATGGCTGGAGCTGTGCCAGGGCAGGGACAGCACCCAGGGAATGGCTGGAGCTGTGCCAGGGCAGGGTTAGGTGGTATCTCAGGAAAAGGTTCTTCCCTCACAGGTCAATGAGCAGTTCATAGAATCATAGAATTATGGAATAGCCTGTGTTGGAAGGGACCCACAAGGATCATGGAATGCAACTCCTGGCTCTGCACAGACACCCCAGCAATCCCACCCTGTCCCTCAGAGTGTTGTCCAAACCCTCCTGGAGCTCTGGCAGCCTCGGGGCTGTGCCCACTGCCCTGGGGAGCCTGGTCAGTGCTCACCACTCTCTGGGGGAAGAGCCTTGCCCTGAGATCCCACCTAACCCTGCCCTGACACAGCTTTGTGCTGCTCCCTCAGGTCCTGATGTCCTTTGGGCTCTACCTCAGAATGTCTCCAATGGAAGATGCAACAATTCCTGAGGGTAAAATCTGTGGGAAACACCACCTGGTTTTTCAGGCACTCACTCATCACTCTGTATTCCCATACAAGCCTTCAAGCTTCAAAATCCTGGGACCACAAAGAGCAGAAAAGCCCAAGTGTGGGGTTTGTTTGGGCCTTTTTTTTGTTTGTTCAGCTTCAATTTTGCTTTTATTTCCTCCCTTAGGAAGGACACTCCAGTTCCCTGCAGCCCCGGGGCATCACTCACACCTCAGGCAGGGCAGAGAGGGGCATTGGCACACTGTGGGTATCAGAGAAGTCATTAACTCTGGTGGCAAGGGAAGCACAGAGACCTGAAGTCACTTCTTGGCAGGTGGAGTGAGGTGGGTCTGAGTCACAGCCACCAACATCCAGCCAGTGCTTCTCCCCCAGCCCTCCAGGCCTGTGCAGAAACAGCAACCACAGGCACTTCTGTCTCTGTCAGAACAACTTATTTTAAAGAAATACAAAATTAATAACGTCCCAATCATCCCTGCCCAAATTTTGGGTCGTTTTCCACACATCCACACACATTTGGACTACAATTACAGTGCTAATCACAGCACACAAATATCCCTTGGCTTTTTTTTTCCTTTTTTTGTTTTTTTTTTTGGCAACACCTGTAAAACACCAGGCTCATAAAAATGGGTGGGTCTGTTTTTCACGGTTCTGGATGGTTTGTTTTCCAAGCTGAGCCAAAAGCCTCGTTGCCTGGGCTGAGGAGCTCCTGAGGAAAGGCTGGCAGGAGCCCTGGCAAGGGGAGCAGCAGCTCTGACACACCTCCAGCTGCACAGGGGGAAAGGTCCATGTGCCAACGTGCCAACTGTCAGCACCAGGGGCTGGCAATGAGCACGTGGATCAGAGTCTGGAGAGGGTGGAAGGCTGGGAGTGAACACACTGACCAGAGTGGGGAGAGTGGAGCAGGAGGAGGGGCAGGGAGGCACCAGGGGTAACTCCTGCTGGACTCATTCCTGTCTGGCCACATCTCATCTTTGTACCTCTCACCTCCTCTCACCCCTTAACTGTAGAATAGGGTCCTTATCCTGTGGTGCTTGTTGGGGCCACACAAAGCAGGATATCAGGTTTTTAACCTGAGCTTGGCCGTGGCACTGAGTGCCATGATCTGGTAAAGTGACTGGAGTTGGGCCAAGGGTTGGACTCGATGATCTCGGAGGTCTTTTCCAACCCAATCCATTCTGTGATCATATTTGTGGCTTTGCTTGGTTTCAGTAGATATCAGAGTTCTTTCCTCATCACAGATCTCCATTTCCTCTCCTCTTCCTTCCCAATATTTGGCTGTCTAACCACAAAGGATGCCCAGATCCATATGGGATTGTCCTGTGCAGGGCCAGGGGCTGGACTTTGAGGATCTTTGGGGATCCCTTCCAACTCAGGATAATCTACATTTCCCTGATTCTTTGAGATAATTCTATTTGCTGGCAAAAAGGGGCTGAGTTTACACTTCTGTGAAGCAACAGCTTCTCCAGCAACTTCCAGCATGGCCTGTCCCAGGTCTCACCTCTCCACCATCCAAGTGCTTCTCTTCACAGCCTGGCTGGGAATAGCTGGCTCTTGAAGGATTCCAAGGAATGACAGCACAGCCCAGACATGCTTGGACCTTCTTTATGGAAGGAGAATGAACCTTGAAGCTGCCTGAGGATCACCCTTAACAGGCAGTGTAGACACAATTAGGGAGCAGATGGCAGGACCAGAGATGATCCTTATCATCATTTATACTCCAAACCACAACCTACAATCTAAGTCAAAAGGTGTTTCCATGAAGTCATAGAATAATTGAATCACAGAATGGTCTGGGTTGGGAGGGACCTCAAAGATCATCCAGTGCCACCCCCTGCCATGGGCAGGGACACCTCCCACTGTCCCGGGTTGCTCCAGCCTGGCCTTGGACACTCCCAGGGATGGGGCAGCCACAGCTTCTCTGCCCAACCTGTGCCAGTCCCTGCCCACCCTCCCAGCCAGGAATTCCTTCCCAATATCCCATCTAACCCTGCCCTCTGTCACTTGGAAGCCATTCCCTTTGTCCTGTCACTCCATTCCCTTGGGAACAGTCTCTCTCCATCTTTCTTGTGGCTCCTTCACATCCTGCAAGGCCACAATTAGTTCCCCCCAAAGCTTTTTCTCTCCAGGATGAACAATCCCAGTTCTCTCCCCTTTCCTCTCAGCAGAGTTACTCTAATTTTAATAGAACTTAACAACTTCAGTCCATAAACAACACGTTCCACAGGAGGTGACAACTCACCCTGCCCCTTTAGAGGTGGCTGTGCAGAGAGGTGACCCACCCACAGCCATCCCAAAGCTTTCAGACAGTGCTGGACAATGGGATGGATGGAAAGGCCTCGTGGTTGCTGCAGAATTTGCTGCACTCAGAGCAGCACCAGAGCAGAAGCAGAAGGGTAGATCAGGTCCCTCTGGAACTCTGAGTAATCCTCAAGGGAGTTCCTCCAGGAGTGTGGAAACACCTTCCCCAAACTTCCTCTCCAAACTCCTTATGTGGCTCCAGGTGAAGTCACTGGAACCAGCCTGAGGCATCCACAGCAATGGAAACCAAGTGGGAAATGCAGGAAATCCTTTATTTTCTCCTCCTTCCCTTCCAAGAATGAAACATTATAAAATACTACAAAGGACAACTTTTTAAATACATTTTCCCTCACAGATTAGAAGATATAAATTCATTACTTCATGAGTTGGAGTGTCTTGTGTAAAGAGCTGCCAAAAAATAAACCATTTAAAAAAAAAGGTTTCAGTTCATCATTTTTCACACAGGAATCTTCATCAAACCCTGAATTATCTGATTATATTTTTAACAGATGCCACAATCCCTGCAAAGTCTTTGATTTATCTGTCTTAAGGGTTCTTCTGGGTTGAAATTTCCCCTAAGGCTGGCTGGGATCACAACTCCCTTGTCCTCCCAACTTGGAAACCTCCAGAGCTAAACCCAGGAGCTGCTGCAGCAGCTGCTCCAAAGCTCTGGCTCTGCTGAAGACTGGAGGAACAGCTGGTCTGGGTCAGAGGAAAGGTCAGAATCCCGTCTGTCCATGAGGCCAAGGAGCTCTTTTCCCTTTTCCTCAGCTCCTGAGGAAGCTCAGTAGGTCAGTGGAGATGGAGACAACACACACAAAGGTTGTGGTCAGTCCTTCTCAATGATTTAATTTCAGAGACTCTGGGAAGCCTGAGGGGCTGTCACAAGGGGTGTGTTCCCACCACAGCGTGGATGGAATGGAAAAGAGATTGATTTGAACCCTCTTTCTGGGTGGCTGCCCCTCCCCAGAGGATAAAGAGGGACTTCAGCTTCACAGAATCCCATGGTTGGGTTGGAAGGGACCTTGAAGATCATCTCATTCCACCCCCTGCCATGGGCAGGGACAACTCCCACCAGCCCAGGCTGCTCCAAGCTCTGTCCAACCTGGCCTTGGGCACTTCCAGGGATGGGGTAACCCATCCACCTGTGTTCTCCTCCACAACCTCTCAAAGCAAAGGTCAAGGATCATCTTACTCCTTCTGTTGATCTTTCTGCACAAGGAGGGACTTCCTCAATCACTTGGAGTGTGTCTGATCTTTATCTAAGGGCTTCTCCTGGGGAAATGTGTGTTTTAAACAAATAGCAGCTCTCTTTAGATTTCCAATCCTGTTGACTTGGCAGGAGAGCACTTGAGCTGACCCACAGAGCTCAGAAAGTTTAGGGCTGACCAACAATACTTCACCAACTGACCCCAAAATATGTCCCCAAGTCTGTGAGAGACTTTAAGCAAGACTTTGATGGATCTATTCACAGAATCCCAGAATTGTTGAGGTTGGAGAAGCCCTCTAAGATCATGGAGTCTGAGTGTTCCCCAAGCACTGCAAGGCCAGCACTAACTCCTCTCCCCAAGTGCCACATCCAGTGGCTTTTAAATCCCTCCAGGGTCAGTGACTCCACCTCTGCCCTGAACAGCCTGTTACAGTCCTTGAGATCCCTTTCCATGAACAAATTTTTTCCCAACATCCAATCTAAACCTCCCCTGGAGCAAACAAAGGCTGTTTCTTCACTGTGTCTCAGGTATGAGACATTAAAACCCACTCCTGAATCCTCTGAGCCCACGTGAGGGGAGAACAGTGGAGAGACAAAGAAATCAAAGCCTTTCAGCTTAAATTTGGTCTTGTTTCCTTTTGCAGCCCTTCTGGAGCTTCTGCAGCCCTTTTGGAGCTTCTGCAGCCCTTCTGAATTTTCTGTAGCCCTTCTGGAGCTTCTGAAATATTTCTGGAGCTTCTACAGCCCTTCTGGAGCTTCTGCAGCCCTTCTGGAGCTTCTACAGCCCTTTTGGAGCTTCTGCAGCCCTTCTGGAGTTTCTGCAGCCCTTCTGGAGTTTCTGAAATATTTCTGGAGCTTCTACAGCCCTCCTGGAGCTTCTGCAGCCCTCCAGGAGCTTCGACAGCCCTTCTGGATCTTCTGCAGTCCTTCTGGAGTTTCTGCATCCCTCTGAATCTTCTGCAGCTCCTCTGGAGCTTCCGCAGTCCCTCTGGAGCTTCTGCAGCCCCTCTGGAACTTCTGAAATATTTCTGGAGCTTCTGAAATATTTCTGGAGCTTCTGCAGCCCTTCTGGAGCTTCTGCAGCCCCTGGAGCTTCTGCAGCCCCTCTGGAATTTCTGCAGCCTCCACCTCAAACCAAAGTCTCTGTGTGACTCTTCTGGACTGTGGTGGTTGGATGGGAATCCCCCTGAGTGGTTGTTCTCCTTTGGCAGGGAGGGATGTGCAGGTATTCCAGTGCAGCTGAAGGGTCCTGGTAGGGCATGGTGGGATAATTGTGAGTCCTGCCCCAGCCTGGAAAGGCACATTCACAGAATCACAGACTGCTTTGTGTTGGGAGGGACCTTGAAGGTCCCAATCCCCATTTCCAAACTCCCAACATTGCTGCTTCATTCCTTTTCATCTCTTCTCCCACTCTTAGTCCTCAGGAATAACCAGGGCACATCTGGGCTCCTTTGGGGCTCTCCCACCCCTTTTCCCACATGGCCTCACCTTTAAATGCCCAGGGGCACATCTGGGCTGTTCTGGGCTCTCCCATCCCTTTTCCCACTCCCCGTCCTCACTCACAAATTCCCAGGGACACATCTGAGATCCCTTTGGGCTCTTCCATCCCTTTTCCCACTCCCCGTCCTCACTCACAAATTCCCAGGGACACATCTGAGATCCCTTTGGGCTCTTCCATCCCTTCTCCC
>JAJPCS010008035.1:0-17360 GCA_021164005.1 Willisornis vidua nigrigula | reverse complement strand
GAAACCAGGAGTATCAAATTCTAGGGAGGAGACTTCTCTCCAAGATGACCCCCCCTCCAAATTGTTTCAATCTGAGACAGTGGTGCCTTCTAGAAACGGATTTTGAAGGGAAAAAACACCAACCAACACGCTCACATCTTGTTTCCCCCCCCAAACCAGGATTTCTCCTTCCCATAGCTTGGCAGGATGGAGAAAGCAGCTGCAAGGAAGAGGAAGATGCCCCAGAACCCCCAGGCAGGTGAGGAGGAAGTCAGTGCCCCTTTGCCCCTCTCTTGTGCTGCCTCTTCCAGCCCAGCATGGCCTTGGCTGCAGGACAACCCCGCTGCCTGTGCCGTCCTGCCGGGGCCGGGTTTGGGGGGATGTCCTTGGCCTTCCCTGTGGGCCGGAGGCAAATGCCTTCAGTCCAAAAGGTTTTTTGTGGGCGTTGTGATAGTCTGAATGCTGATGTGCAAGTTATAGTAACATATAATAACATATAATAATATTGTAAAATACTATAATAAATAATATAACAATACTGAAAAATCAATGCATAAAATGGACTTTTTTCAGTGCTCACGGCATTTGAAAACTAATTTGGGACTTATACAGGTATTGAAAAGATTGACACTAATGTCTCACTAAACCAGCCTTAAACCAGCCCGAAAACCAGAATTAAAAGCAATCCTAAAAAAGCCCTAAACCAGCTATAAAACCAGCCCTAGAACAAAACCAAAAACCAGCCCCAAACCAGCCCTAAACGTGTGATGTAAATAACTTTTGAACCTCCAAGTCTAAAATTACAGTTCATGCATCAGCTTTTGTCCACTGAGGTTTCTTTCTCCTGGTTGTAAGGAGAGTGGAACTGGGTGTGCAGCTTGAGGATTGATTAATCCTAATTACTATTTACACCCTGGATCTTCTCATAGCTGGAGCTGCCTGAGACAGAACACACATATTTTTGGGTTTTCTTCCTGTCACACAGAAGTAAAATTCTGGAACTCAGTCCCTCAATTATCCTTTTCCATTGGCACGTCACAGGTCTGAGACACCATCCCAAAATGTGGAGGGACAGTTTTTAATGCCACACTTTTCAGTACTTTCAACTGGAGTGAGAGACTGGAGCAGTTTTAATAAGGTATAATTATAAAAATATTGTAAAATACTGTAATAAAGAATATAATAATTCTGATAAATTAATGTGTCAAATTGACTTTTTGAGTGCTGAGAGTACTTGAAAAATAATTTGGTATTTCTACAGGTATTGAAAACATTGACATTAAAGACTCACTAAACCAGCCCTAAACCAGCTTTTAACACTGTCCCAGTTCAGGAGGTCGGACCAGTTTGTCCCTGTGTGGGGGTGATCAAATGGAGCATTTGCAGCAGCTGCCCAGGGCACACCTGACCCCTCAGGCTGGGAGCTGGGTGTGAAAGACATCTGTGAGATAAGAGCTGGGATAACTCCCCTGCAGGGAGTCCTTGGCACCTGCACACCCAGCCTGAGGAGGCGTGGCTGCTAATGGGCCATCAAGGGTTCCAGAATACCCCCTGACTCAGAGTTAATCACCCATTGTGTGAGTCCCCACCCAGGGGGAGGAACTGGGTGCTCCCTGGGGGTACATATCTGTGGCTAAGAAGACCTCAGGGGACACTCGTGGGATTGAGAGGAGGACCAACACCTTGACAGGAGGAGACCACCACCTTCAACCAGCCTGTGACCACCACTCTCCACCAGACTGCATCTGTCAGCTGCACCCACAGGTTTGCCACTTTGGACTTTTCCTTTGGACTTGGGGGAACCACAAAGGGTTGAGCACAGGGGCTAACAAACCCCTTTGTGCTTGTGCCCCAGGGGGCTGGGTTATACTGCTGGGGTTTTGTGTCTTAAAACCAATTTTAATCTTTCTGCCATTGCACTTCTTGTAATATTGTCATTAAATTGTAACTCTGACTTATATTCTTATTAGAGGGGGAGGCCGGGCAGTATCTTGACTAGATATAGTGGGCTGGGCTTGGGAAGTTTCTCCTCCTGAGTTTGTTTAGCCCAGTTTTCTGAGTATTGTTTTCAATATTTCTTCTTTGTAAAGAGGATTGTTTGGGTTTTTGTTTGTTTGGTTGGATTTTTCCCTTCCATCTAGATGTATTTTTTCACTCTCTGCATTGCAGAAACCTGAGTAGGGAATCCCAGGCAAGAGACTTTAGTTCAAGACAACACCCCTCCTGCTAAATTCTTTCAAACTGAGACACTGGTGTCTTTCTAGAGTGAGATTTGAAAGTAGAAACCTCCAACCAACGTGCTAACATATTTTTTTTTTACCCCCAGAACAGGATTTCTCATACCCAAACCCTTACAAGATAGAGGAGGAGGCTGCAAAGAAAAGGAGGATTCCCCAGGACCCCCAGGCAGGTGAGGAGGAAGTCAGTGCCCCTTTGCCCCTCCCTTGTGCTGCATCTTCCAGCCCAGCATGGCCCCGGCTGCAGGACAACCCCGCTGCCTGTGCCGTCCTGCCGGGGCCGGGTTTGGGGGGATGTCCTTGGCTTTCCCTGTGGGCCGGAGGCAAATGCCCTGAGTGTCCTTGTTCCTTCCTGCCCCAGGTCCTTAATTGAGCACAGAGAGCATGGAGACCAGGGAGAAGCGCTACAAGTGCTTGGAATGTGGGAAGAGCTTCAGCCAGAGCTCAGATCTGATCCGCCACCAGGTCATCCACACTGGGGAACGGCCATACATGTGTAGGGAATGTGGGAGGGACTTCAGTCAGAGCTCCCACCTGATCCGCCACCAGATGATCCACACAGGGGAACGTCCCTACGAGTGTTCTGAGTGTGGGAAAAGGTGTCGGACCAGCTCAGATCTCCTCAGGCATCAGCGCACACACACGGGGGAGAGGCCCTTCCACTGCACCTACTGTGGGAAGAGATTCAACCATAACTCCAGCCTCATCAGGCACTGGCGTATCCACACCGGGGAAAGGCCATACCTGTGTATCGAGTGTGGGAAAAGCTTTAGAGAGAACTCTGAGCTTGTCACCCACCAGATGATCCACACTGGGGAGAGGCCCTACGAGTGTTCTGAGTGTGGGAAGAGGTTTCAGACAAGCTCAGTTCTCCTCGTGCATCAGCGCATACACACGGGGGAGAGGCCCTTCCATTGTACCGACTGCGGGAAGAGATTCAACCAGAACTCCAGCCTCGTCACTCACCGGGGATCCACACCAGAGAGAGGCCTTACAAGTGTGACGAGTGTGGAAAGAGCTTCAGCGACAGCTCTACCTTGACCAGACACCAACGCACCCACCAGTAAGGGAAGCCCTACAAGTGCCCCAAATGTGGGAAGAGCTTTGTCTGCTGCTCCAACTCCATCACCCATCAGCAGAGCCACGTTTTGAACAGAACTGCTGAACCACATTCCCAGTGATCCACATTAGGAACACACCTGGCTGGTGTTCTCCTCATCCTCCTGGTTCTCTGTGGGCACTTCAACTTACACAGGGGGAGGAACATCCATGGTGTCATGGGTTTAGTTAGGCCCAGATTTAGGCTTTGTTTTCTAGTGCAGGCCTTGGACAATCAGCTGACTTGAACCAGGTCAGGCCAGTTGACTTCTACAGGCCAATGATGTTGCATCCCATATTCTGACGTCATCTGAGATAGACAAAGAGAGGGAGGAGGGGTCTTCCTTCTTCTTCCTGCTGGATGAGCAAAGACTTGGGGTGAAGCTCAGAGCTCCTGGGGAGAGACCAAGGCCCTCCAGCAGTTTATCATCTTTTCTAGGGAAGTAGAATATTTTTTCTCATTGTTCTTGCTATCTTTTATTCTTAGTGTGTAGTTTGTGTTTTATTTGGGTTTTAGTTTTTCTTTCTCTTCTGTTTAATATACCATGTTCTACTGAACTATGGTCTGTTGTGGTTTTTTGGGGGTATGGGGGTTATGGTAGGGGGGAAGGAGGTACTTTGTCTCTGAAATGATTACTTAAAATTTTGCTAAGTCAAAACCATCTCACATGGGGACACAGACTGATGTGGGAAATGATTTGGGAAGGGGGATTTGCTGACTTTTGACCCTAAAAATCTCCCCTGCTCTCACTTAGTTCTTCTGGTGCCCAAAAGCAATCCTGAATGGGGTTGGAGATATTTTCCAAACTAAATAATTCTGTATTTCTAATTCCCTGTGGCTCTGCCTCTCTGTGGGCCACTCAAACCAACCCCATGCACATTCACGTGATAATTTTTTTTATTAATTTTGTATTTGATCCATCTTCATCGCTTAAAATCACCTGAAATTGGAATTAAAATAAAGAAATTGAACAAAGACATCTAAATTCCCACCATTCTCCTGTGAACTGGGGCAGGAATTTGGGGTTCAAAGAGATATTCAGGAAGATTTCAGGTTTCTGTGGGGATTTGGGAGAGTTTTCCCCAAAACTGGAGGTGTCCAGACCAACTGACATTTCTCCATCCTTTTGCAGTCCAAGACATGTGCATAGTTTGATCAAATAGACAACACCCTAAAAATAACAATGTATTCAGACTAGGAGTAAAATTCTCACCCTGTCGGTCTCCCCTTTGGTACTGGGAGTCCACACCAGAGATTGCATCCCAGCTTGAAACTAAAAAACAAGACACCACAAGATAAAGGACTCCTACAGACAAAAAGTTTCATCCAACTCCTGGTACTGACTGACCTTCTTCCCAGACTGCTTCAGCTTCTCTTGTTCTGGAGTACTTTCTCGTCCGGTTGCCAGCAAAAAAAACCAACCAAAAACAGATTAGTCAGGTCACCCAGGTACTCACTAAGAGCTTAATAATTTAAAAGTTCCCATTTCTCCTTAGAAGATGAATACTCCAACCACAAACTGCAATAAGGTAGATAACAACCCATCTTCAAGGCCCTGCTATGCAAGTCTCATGGGCTCCACAAAACCCAGCTGTAAGGACTGCACACAAGTTCAAGACAGCTGCCCCATCTGGTATGACTCTACAGCCATTGCCTCAACAGGCAAAGGTAATCCACATGTTAACATTACACTCTGAACAATATTCTACCTCCCCACTCCTCTACAGAGCAGGGCAGAGCAGCTCCAGGCCAAGTGCAGACAGACACCTCACACCTGTGAGAACACCAAGCGTGTGACACCATTGTGAGACAAACCTGTCACCGACAAGAATCAACCCTACTGACAGAAAACACAGACAAGACAAAGGACGTGACACCGATCAGAACTGCTCTGCCCTGCACACCCTGCCCCAATAATAAAAATCAAGACAAGGTCCCTTGATGTACCCTAAGGACCTGTTCTGAGATACCCAGTTCACTAGCCTGCCTTGAAAAATGTCTCTCAGTAAGCCACAAACTCGGTCCCGACTCCCATCCCCTCTCTGGGTCACAACCCTCCATTTATCTTTCCCAGAGCTGGGCATGTAAATCCATCTTTGACACAAAGCAAGTGTGTCTGGGCTGGCTCAGCGGTTCCTGAGGTCTCCCGGTGTGCTGGTTTAAAGGTGAACCAGGAGGGGAAATGAACTCACCCCGAGAAAGATTATAAATCAGAGCTAAAATTTAATAATAATCTTACAATAAATATACTGACACAAAGGGAAAATGCTTTCAACTCACAAAACCCAGCAGTATAACCCAGTGCCCTGGGGCACAAACCCAAAGGGGTTTGTTTGCCCTTGTGCTGAGACCCACGTGGTTCCCCCAAGTCCAAAGCAAAAGGGAATGAAAAACCTGTTGGTGCAGGTGATGGCTGTAGTCTGGTCAAGAGCGGTGATCTCCTGTCCAGGTCCTGCCGCTCCTCTGGATCTGACGAGAAGTTCCCGAGATCTTCTTACCCACAGCTTATGTACCCTCAGGGAGCACCCAGTCCCTCCCCCAGGGCGAGGACTCACACAATTGGTGATTAACTCTGGGAGCCATGGGGTATTGTTGAACCGTTGATGGCCCATGAGCAGCCACGCCCTCTCAGGCTGGGTGTGAAGGTGCTAATGACTCCCTGGGCAGCTGCTGCTAATGGTCCATTGTCCATGGGGAATGAATAGAGTGGATAGAATACACATCTTTGATCACCCCCACACAGTGTTAACTGGTCCCTCCTGCTGAACTAGGACACCCGGTTACTGCCTTACTCAACTACAAGAAAGAAAACTGAAATCAATGAAGGACTTGGGCAGCACAGAGGCCAAAACCCAACAATTCCACAACTTACCATACTCTGAAGTGTGCTGAGGTCCTTGGCTCACTCGCTGTGACTGGAGTTGGAGGCTGCAGCTGTCACCTCGGGGGATACCTTAGCAAGCAAGAGACAAAGTCAGATGACACTTCTGAACATTCACATTCCAGCTCCTCCTCACTACCTCCCAACTCACATGAAAGGCTCCTCTTGTTCCAGATGCTACTGAGCTCCCTAATACTTAGGGATTCCTCACAAGGTGAGCTGCAGACTGCCGAATGCCATCGGAACCCTCACTGATGTGTTGCTGCACCCATCCCAGTAGACAGAATAGTGCTGCAAACAAAACACGGACACTGAGGCACGTACTGACCTACCTCCTCATAGTGTGTTGCATTACTGCCACACAAGTGCCTGAGGCTTCTTTACCTTGACCTCTAATTGGACAGACCTTCATCACATTGAGCAGATGCTTGTAGGTTTCTGTACCACCTGTAAAAAAAAAAATTCACAAGACATGTACATAGTTTGACCAAATAGGCAACACCCTAAAAATAACATTGAATTCAGACTGGGAGTAAAATTCTCACCTTGATGATCTCCCCTTCTGTGCCAGGAGCCCACACCAGACATTACATCCCATCTGGAAAGGGAAAAAAGCAAGAAGCCACAAGATAAAGGACTCCTACAGACAAAATTGACTTTGTTCATCTAACACTAAGTACTGACCCACCATCTTCCTAGGCTGCTTCAGCTTCTCTCGTTCTGGGGTACTTCTTGTCTGGTTGCCAGCAGAAAAAAAAGAAACAACAGATTAGTCAGGTCACCCAGGCACTCCCTAAGTGCTTAATAATTTAAAAGTTCCCATTTCTCCTTAGGAAATGAACACTCCAAGCACAACCTGCCATAAGACAAATGACAATTCCTCTTCAAGGCTCTACTAAGCAAGCCCTATTGGCACCACAAAATGCAGCTCTAAGGACCGCACACAATTTCAGGACAGTTGCCCCATCTGATATGACTCTACAGCCATTGCCTCAACAGGCTAAGGTAATCCACATGTTAACATTACACTCTGAGCAATATTCTACCTCCCCATCCATCTACAGAGCAGGGCAGAGCAGCTCCAGGCCGAGCGCAGACAGACACCTCACACCTGTGAGAACTCCAAGCGTGTGACACCATTGTGAGACACCTGTCACCAAAAAAATCGACCATACTGACAGAAAACACAGAGAAGACAAAGAATGTGACACAGACTGGATCCACTCTGCCCTGTACACCGGACCCCAATGACAAAATGCAAGACAAGTTCCCTTGATATGCTCTAAGGACCTGTTATGGCATATGCACTTCGCTAGACCACCTTGAAAAACCCCTCATGGCAAAGCACAAACTTGGACCCAACTTGCATACCTTCACTTATCTTTCCCAGACCTGGGGATGTGAATCCATTATTGAAACAAGGGAAGAGTGTCTGGGCTGGCTCACAGGTTCCTGTTTTATTTAACTACAAAAAAACCCCCAAACAATAAAATGAATGACTTCAGCAGCACAGAGGCCAAACTCGAACAATTCCACTACTTACCATCCCTGAGGTGTGCAAAGCTCCTTTCCTGTGGCTTCACCCACCCTCCCCGGCCATGATGAGCAGCCCCAGGTGTGAGCAGTGAGGATAATGAGGGCTTGGAGCAGCCCCAGGTGTGAGCAAGAAGCATGACAAGAATGACTTTAAAAAACAAAGACTAAACCAGATTCCAAGACTCTTAAGCCAGCACTGAGAGATGAGAACTCCAGGACCGTAAAACCAATGCTGTAACAATAGAGTCCTATTCTGTAACTGCAGTTGGATCCATGCAAGACCACAGAGACTAAAGTGGAGCTGTAGAGACTGAGCCCAGAACTGACAGCCTGCACCTCCAAGACCAGAGAGACTAACGTGGAGCTGTTAATGGCCCAGTTCAGAAAAGGAAGCTGATAATTCTCACCACATAGAGACTAAATCAGAACCAGAGCATCTGAATCCCCTGCTGAGAGCCAATACATCCAAGACAGTACAGGTAACTGAAACCAAAGAATCCCTACCCAGAACTGAGGTGAAACTTTGCAGACCATAGAGACAAAGCCAGAACTGCAGGTTCCAAATCTGTAAATGACAGCCCATGCCTCCAAGATCATAGAGACTTAACCAGAACCACTGAATTCAAAGCTCAAAGCCCCTTAAAGGCCTTACTGTCATCTGGGACTCTTTCCTTATTATCTTAATTAGTTGTTTCTGTTCATGGGGCTACAGGCAGTCCTTGTGACCATTTGGTGATTCCCACAGGCACATGTGCTCAGTTCTGCTTTAAAAGAGAAGGTGCATCAAAACTACCCACAGAAATTCCTCCCCTCCTGTCACTGCTCTGCTGCACTGCCCAGGCCTGGGTCAGGAGAGAGTAAGCAGTGGCATTCAGGGTGGGGAATGCACAGTACATGTCACTGTCCTTTTTCCTGCTTCCCAGTGCTGCCCTCCCAAGGAGAAGCATTTACGAAGCAGTGACATGACAGATGCTCTGAGAGATGCAGGAGTTCTGGGTGGGCACAGAACAAAAAACAAACTGTCTTTGTTCTTAAATAAAATGAACTGTTTGTTATGAAGGCCTAACAGGTCTCCAGCCCCTCAGTAAAATGACTTTCAGAAGAAAAACCAAAAAACCCCCAAACCCTGCACAAGCCTAAATTCCTGCAAAAGACTCTCCAAATAATATTAGTAGAGATAAATAAAGAGATAAAATAGCCCTTTTACTAGAGGTTTCCAAGTGCATACCAACAGTATGCACCTGAGCAGCAAATAAATGTTACAGTTTCTGTAACTCAAAATAATTAACACATGCAATATCTACAGCTGCTCCATGGTAGCATTTTTCCCTACTACCCACTCCCAGAACTGCTCAGAACTGCCCCTTGGAGCACCTCGGAGCTCCTCGCAGGCCTCTGAATTCAGCCTTCCATTTTGTCTTCAAGCTATCTTATCGTCTCAGTTGGAGTTCTTGCAGGTATTCCTCAAGACAGCATGCCCTTGGTCATATGACAATAAAGTCCAGGAATGTGTGAAAAAGGGCTTAGTAACTTCTAAACACCACCAAAACTGTGAGACACTCAGGAAAACTTCTTTAACTTACATAACTCAATAAAAAGATCTGCACAACACACACTAAAATCCTTAGGCATCACCTTCAAAACTACAGAGATGAAACTCACCCTTATTCACCTTTCTTATGTCTGTTTCCCCTGTCTTCTGCCATTAATTACTTTTTTATGCAGCTTTGTAAGTTGTTGAGCTTATTCCACCTCTATCCTCAGGATAAAAAATTTAACTTCTTACCTGGAGTGGTCCTTTTTGATGGACACAGCAACTGAAGAAAAAAACCCATCACCATCCTCATTAAGAGCCAGGTCATTTGCCCATCCCAAATTCAAGCCAGAGGAACAAAGTTGATGTGGCTTCTTACTGAGCCTTTATACCTACTGGCATTTGGCTCCTCCCTTGGCCAGGTGCATCATGGAAAGTGGAGTGGGTGTGGCTAGAGTTTTTTAAGACCCAGCCTCGGGGAGGGGGCTCATTCATCTCCTGAGCTTCGGTGAGTCAAGAGTTCTCCCTTTCTTTCTTTGACTGGGATCTCAGGAGTTTTATCAGCTGTTTCAAATAAGTTATTTGGTCTCTGAGAAGCAGCATAGTATTTGGAAATGAAGAGGATGCCCTTAAATTCAGAGGTATTTCAGTTAATAATTATTTTATTAATTTATTCCTAAAGTAATAATTTTGTGCTCTGTGTTCAGAGGTGCTAGGGCACTCCTGTATTTTTTTTTTTTTAAGTAACAGTGTGCGTTTCTGTTTTTCTAGACTATTTCTATTACATTTGGGTCTTTTTTTCATCAGCTTTCTAAAGTCTTGAGGTAAAGTTACTGCATGTTGAAGGTGGCTTCATGCACCCAGGTTTCCAAGCTGTTAGTTGGGGGCTGTGACCCAGAGAGGGATGGAGGAAGGGAGGGAGAGTTAGGATACTAGGTTTGGAATTACCAGCAAGGAGAGCAGTGTCCAGGAATAGCCCTCTAAGTGCCTATGAAGGGGTCCACTGACTTTTTAGATGTGCCATTTAGATTCATCTCTCACCCAGATATTCTCTGAGGTGACAGTCACAGTCTCTGACTCTTGCTGTGGCTTGTGATCTGAACACCTCATTGCACTTGAGAAACAATGAGTAGCAGAACAGTTGGGTCTGGCTGATGGGCTGTTAAACACATGCATCACTTTTGGTTTTCTTACTTATAGGTTGTCTGAAAATAACCCAGCAACCACAGGAACACGTAAGCCAGCTGAGGCAGCCTTCCTTCACATCAAAGACAGATTCACATCCTCAGCTCTCCGAAAGATAAGTAGAGGGCTTTGACTGGGAGAAGGGATGAGAGGGGGGTGTCCAAGTTTGTGGTTTGTTGGGAGGGCTTTTGAAATGGGTGTAGGGGAAAGGGACACTGTGGGGTGATAGCCCTGATTACCTCTTGATGGGTTAAAGGAAACACCTGATCCCGTGATGGGGTGCTCTCAAAATTGTCAGTTGGTAGTGGTTATATAGGAAGGGATAAAGAATCCAAGTGGCTTCCTAAAAGTACTTAAGCCAAACTGATAGGATTAATGGAGAATGGAATGTTATGGAGACAGCCTGGCCTTTTTTTGCCATATCCATGGGGACACAGGGATCTAACTTTTAGGCTTGTGTCACTTGTCTATCACCCAAGAAAATATTGTTGACTGTAGTCACTCAAATTGCTTTAGAAAAAAAGTGTAACATGAGATTGGACATAAGCCAAAAATGGGGAGAAATGCTAATTATCTGTGGGGGTAGCCAGTGAGCTGCCCTATCTCCTCCCACCTCTTTTGTTGGGGTTAGTGGTTTGCTTTAAGGTGTGCAGTCCCTTATCTCGGTGAGTTAAAGTGTTTGCTAATGGCAAGAGGCTGTCTCTTTTCTTTCAGCTTCTTGCTTTGTGTTAACTGGTGTGTTTAAATTGTTTTTCTAGTCTTGGTGAATTGTTCTGTCATGGTGGAGGAGGCTGTTTGAGTTGTGTGCTGAGGCTCAGGTTGCTGTTCTTTCTGTGGAGTGTGTTTCTGGGTTTGGATTTTTGTTATTAGTTAAGTACAACCATTCAGATTAAATGTTATCACTGACAACAAGTTAGAGCTGGTCCAGTTTGTAGTGCTGGGAGCAACTTGTAAGGAAACTTAACAGAGAAGGTTCTCACTTGCTATGAAGTGGGGCCTCATATCAGAGTACCCAAGGTTCTTCCAAATGGTGAATGTGTCCAGCAATGTCTCTCTAAGTGAGACACAGAAGGGTTTGGGCTTTCCAACATTCTGGGGATATTTATAATTAATAATTGTGTATTAATATAGGTAGGACAAGAAACCTTTGTATGTGCTGCTGTGCCGTGCCGGGGTGGGTCGGGGGGGGCTGCACTGCCGCCGTATTGCGCCGTGCCAGGGGGGGGCGAGGGGCTGTGTTGTTACTGTGCCGGGGTGGGTCGGGGGGCTTGTGCCGTGCCGGGGTGGGTTAGGGGGGCTGTGCTGCCACTGTACTGTGCTGTGCTGGGGTGGGTCAGGGTATTGTGCCGTGCCGGGGTGGATCTGGGGGGCCTGTGCCGTGCCGGGGTGGGTAGAGGTGCTGTGTCGTTACCGTGCCGGGGTGGGTTGGGGGCCTGTGCTGTGCCGGGGTGGGTCGAGGTGCTGTGTCATTGCCGTGCCGGGGTGGGTCGAGGTGCTGTGTCGTTGCCGTGCCGGGGTGGGTCTGGGGGGTTGCGCCGTCGCCGTACTGTGCTGTGCCGGGGTGGGTCTGGGGGCCTGTGCCGTGCCGGGATGGGTCAAGGTGCTGTGTCATTACTGGTGCCGGGGTGGGTCGGGAGCCTGTGTCGTGCTGGGGTGGGTCTGGGGGGCTGTGCTGCCACTGTACTGTGCTGTGTTGTGTCGGGGTATTCTGCTGTGCTGGGGTGGGTCTGGGAGGCCTGTGCCATGCTGGGGTGGGTCGAGGTGCTGTGTCGTTGCCGTGCCGGGGTGGGTTGGGGGCCTGTGCCGTGCCGGGGTGGGTCGAGGTGCTGTGTCGCTGCCATGCCGGGGTGGGTCGAGGGGGGTCGAGGTGCTGTGTCGTTGTTATAGTTTGAGCAAAGCCAAAACTACCACAGTTGTTGCCGTGCCAGGGTAGGGGACTGTTCTGTCAATGTGCCGTGCTGGGGTGGGTCGGGAGAATTGTGCCATGCCAGGGTGGGTTGGGGGAGCTGCGCTGCTGCCCTACTGTGCCATGCTGGGGTGGGTCTGATGGCCTCTGGCATTCCCGGGTGTGTTGGGGGGCTGTGTCATACATCCTCCAATTTACAATCACAATGTCTTTGCGGTCCATTCCGAAAGGGCTTATCTTTTTTTCCACAAAGTTTACACAGCCTCAGAGGGCCAAAGCCACCCCTGGTGAGGTAATTAATGAGGTTATGTCGTCTTCAGTATACTTGTGATTAATCTGCCAGTATTACAAGGATCAGCAATTCAGACTTGACCTTTCCTGTTGGCAGGTACACTCTGGCCTTCCTTTGGCAATGGAGGAGCATTCAAGGCAAGTCAGGGAGACAGGGAGGAGGAGCTGGGATATAAACTTTCAGAAATGTCATCTGGCTTTGTCTCTCACTCACTAAGGTATCCCCTGAGGTGACAGCTGCTGCAGCTTTCAACTCCAGTCACAGCCAATGACTGTAGGCCTTGACACGCTTCAGGGACGGTAAGTTGAGGAATTATTCGGGTTTGCCCTCTGTGCTGCCCAATTCCTTCACTAATTTCAATTTTTTTTCTTGTAGTTGAGTCAGGCAGTAACCGGCAGACCCCAGGAACCTCTGAGCCAGCCCAGACACACTTGCTTTGTGTCAAAGATGGATTTGCCTCCCCAGCTCTGGGAAAGATAAGTGGAGGGCTGTGACCTGGAGAGGGGATGGGACTTGGGTCCAAGATTGTGCTTTGCTGGGAGGGATTTGCCAAGGTGGTCTAGTGAAATAGGTATCCCAGAACAGGTCCTTAGGGCACATCAAGGGAAGCTGTCATGCTTTTTATCATTGGGACAGGCTGTACAGGGCAGAGCAGTTCCGGTCTGTGTCACATCCTTCGTCTTCTCTGTGTTTTCTGTCATTTGGCTCAATTTTTGTTGGTGACAGGTTTGTGTCACAATGGTGTCACACGCTTGGTGTTCTCACAGGTCTGAGGTGTCTGTCTGTGCTTGGCCTGGAGCTGCTCTGCCCTGCTCTGTAGATGGGTGGGGAGGTAGAATATTGCTCAGAGTGTAATGTTGACACGTGGATTACCGTAGCCTGTTGAGGCAATGGCTGTAGAGTCATATCAGATGGGGTAGCTGTCCTGAACTTGTGTGCGGTCCTTAGAGCTGGGTTTTGTAGAACTGATGGGGCTTTCCTAGCAGGGGTTGTTATTTGTTGTATTACAGGCTCCACTTGGAGTGTTCGCATCCTAAGGGGAAATGAGAACTTTTAAATTATTAAGCTCTTAGCCAGTGCCTGGGTGACCTCACTGTTCCTTTATTGTTTTTCTGCTGGCAACTGGTCAAGAAGTACCCCAGAGAGAGAAAAGCTTAAACATCTTAAGATGACAGTTAGTCAGTCAATTAGAGTGTAATGAAATATTATGTTTTAGTCCATGTCTGACCCCACGGCTTGCTAAGTTATAGGAAAAACATGCAAGTAAAGAGAGTACTTTTAGTTAAAAGGATCGGTAGAGTGTATAGAAGAGTGAGAAAGTAGTTTTAACATGCTGGGAAAGCCAGGCAGAGTAGTGTACCAAGAAACTGTTCTCCCTTATCAAGGCTGTGCTCCTCTTGGAATTGGCTGTGTGAGTCAAGATAGATGTAAATAAACTGAGAACATGATAGTGAAGGTCATACAAGGGGGTGAGGAAGCTGATGATGGGAGGAAGCTAATGTGGGCAGGGGTTGTAGAAGCACTACCCAACAAGCAATCCTGCAGTCTGTTGCCACTTAGGTGATTACTAGATAGCGTTTGGCTGCCTCCTGGACATGACCTTGTACTGCGTACTGGCCCTACGTAGTATAATGCATAGCTGATCAATAAGAACACCAGGAGGGGGGGAGCTGAGCGACACCCATCCTTCCACCGAGCCCGTGTTGGCTCTGCGGGGACGCCCGCTAAGCGTGAGTGCCGTCCAACTGCTGCCCATCCTGGAAGTCCTGGCCTCTCTGCTCGAGTGAGCATCAGGGATAGAAATTAACCACTGCAATATCAACTACTTAGTATCATTTTGTATCCATTTAAAAAGTTTTAAGTATTTTATTTAACTGCCTATTGAGTAATAAGCATTTCATATTTGTTATTCTCCTTGGCTGGCTGGAATTGAAAGAGCTGCAGGTTGTCGTGTTATAATACAGTTATAACTTTAATTCCAGACGTGTGTCTAAAGGGCATTGTTCCCTTTTTCAGCCCAGAATTCCAGACAAATGAAGATTCCTGCCAGGGAAAAGGTCCCAGGACAGAAAGCAATTGCTCCATTTCTAGGAGTAATGGGGCCCCACCATGGGCACCTGAGAGCCCAGGGCTGCCACCTTTTCCCTGGGCACAAAGCTCGACGGTGCGTGCCAAGTGCGGGTCCGGGAAAGTTCCCTTTTTCAGCCCAGAATTCTGGACGGACGATAATTCCTGCCAGGGAAAAGGTGCCAGGACAGAAAAGGATTGATCCCTTTCTAGGGGTAATGGGGCCCCAGCATTGGCACCTGAGAGCCCAGGGCTACCACCTGTTCCCTGGGCACAAAGCTCAACGGTACCTGCCACGTGCGGATCCGGGAAAGTTCCCTTTTTCAGCCCAGAATTCCAGACAAATGAAGATTCCTGCCAGGGAAAAGGTGCCAGGACAGAAAGCGATTGCTCCCTTTCTAGGGGTAATGGGGCCCCAGCATTGGCACCTGAGAGCCCAGGGCTGCCACCTTTTCCCTGGGCACAAAGCTCCACGGAGCGTGCCAAGTGCGGTTCCGGGCAAGTGCCCTTTTTCAGCCCAGAATTCCAGACAGACAAAGATTCCTGCAAGGGAAAAGGTGCCAAGAGAGAAAGCGATTGCTCCTTTTCTAGGGGTAATGGGGCCCCACCATTGGCACCTGAGAGCCCAGGGCTACCACCTTTTCGCTGGCCGCAAAGCTCCACGGAGCGTGCCACGTGCGGGTCCGGGCAAGTGCCCATTTTCAGCCCAGAATTCCAGATGGACAAAGATTCCTGCAAGGGAAAAGGTGCCAGGACAGAACACCATTGCTCCCTTTCTAGGGGTAATGAGACCCCACCATTGGCACCTGAGAGCCCAGGGCTGCCACCTTTTGCCTGGGCGGAAAGCTCGAAGGAGCGTGCCACGTGCGGGTGCGGGAAATTGCCATTTTCCAGCCCAGAATTCCGGACGGACGAAGATTCCTGCCAGGGAAAAGGTGCCAGGGCAGAAAGCGATTGCTCCCTTTCTAGGGGTAATGGGACCCCACCATTGGCACCTGAGAGCCCAGGGATGCCACCTTTTCTCTAGGCACAAAGCTCCACGGAGCGTGCCAAGTGCGGATCCGGGCAAGTACCCTTTTTCAGCCCAGAATTCCAGATGGACAAAGATGCCTGCCAGGGAAAAGGTGCCAGGACAGAAAGCGATTGCTCCCTTTCTAGGGGTAATGGGGCCCCACCATTGGCACCTGAGAGCCCAGGGCTTCCTTCTTTTCCCTTACTGTAAAGCTCGATGGTGCGTGCCACGTGGGGGTACGGGAAAATGCTTTTTAGCCCAGAATTCCGGACGGACGAAGATTCGTGCCAGGTAAAATGTGCCAGGAGAGGAAGCCATTGCTCCTTTTCTAGGGGTAATGGCCCCCACCATTGACACCTGAGAGCCCAGGGCTGCCACCTTTTCCCTGGGTGCAAAGCTCGATGGTGCTTGCCACGTGCGGATATGGGCAAGTGCCCTTTTTCAGCCCAGAATTTCAGATGGATGAAGATTCCTGCCAGGGAAAAGGTGCCAGGACAGAAAGCCCTTGCTCCGTTTCTAGGGGTAATGGGGCCCCACCATTGGCATCTGAGAGACCAGGGATGCCACCTTTTCCCTGGCCGCAAAGCTCGACGGTGCGTGCCACGTGTGCGTCCGGGCAAGGGCCCTTTTTCAGCCCAGAATTCCGAACGGACGAAGATTCCTGGCAGGGAAAAGGTGCCAGGACAGAAAGCCATTGCTCCTTTTCTAGGGGTAATCGGGCCCCACCATTGGCACCTGAGAGCCCAAGGCTGCCACCTTTTACGTAGGCAGTAAGCTCGACGGTGCATGAAACGTGCGTTCCGGGGAAGTGCCCATTTTCAGCCCAGAATTCCCGACGGACGAAGATTCCTGCCAGGGAAAAGGTGCCAGGACAGAAAACCGTTGCTCCTTTTCTAGGGGTAATGGGGCCCCACCATTGGTACCCGAGAGCCCAGGGCTGCCACCTTTTCCCTGGGCGCAAAGCTCGACGGTGCTTGCAACGCGCGTTCCGGGCAAGTGCCCTTTTACAGCCAAGAATTCCGGATGGACGAAGATTCCTGCCAGGGAAAAGGTGCCAGGACAGAAAGAAATTGCTCCATTTCTAGGGATAATGGGGCCCCACCTTTGGCACCCGAGAGCCTAGGGCTTCCATCTTTTCCCTTAGCGCAAAGCTCAATGGTGCGTACCACGTGTGGGTCCGGGCAAGTGCCCTTTTTCAGCCCAGAATTCCAGACGGACGAAGATTCCTGCCAGGGAAAAGGTGCCAGGAGAGAAAGCCATTGCTCCTTTTCTAGGGGTAATGGGGCCCCACCATTGGCACCTGAGAGCCCAGGGCTGCCACCTTTTCCCTGGGCGCAAAGCTGGACGGTGCGTGCCACGTGCGAGTCCCAGCACGTGCCCATTCTCAGCACAGAATTCCGGACGGACGAAGATTCCTGCCAGGGAAAAGGTGCCAGGACAGAAAGCCATTGCTCCTTTTCTAGGGGTAATGGGGCACCACCATTGGCACCTGAGAGCTCAGGGCTGCCAACTTTTCCCTGGGCGCAAAGCTCGACGCTGCGTGCAGCGTGCGGGTCCTGGAAATTGTTTTTAGCCCAGAATTCCGAACGGACGAAGATTCCTGCCTGGGAAAAGGTGCCAGGACAGAAAGCC
>JAJPCS010007985.1:0-12544 GCA_021164005.1 Willisornis vidua nigrigula | reverse complement strand
AAAGGTAAACTAGATATTTTGAGTTGGTAGCAGATTATTGTTAACTTCATTCATAACAGCAGAATCACAAACAGTATATACAGTTTCATTGTTTTTACAGATGACAATTTATGTGACTTAATTTTTTTATGATTTATTTAACCACTTACTTTTTCCCCTTTTTGTTTTTATTTTTAGAACTAGTAACTTAAAACTAACTTTATTTTAGTGACCCAAACTTTTAACTAAATGGACATTATTTGCTAACTTAATTAACACTTTAACTTTTAGCTTATTTTGCTTAACATTTTAACTTCTTAATAAATTAAAAACACTATTTAATTTTACTTAAAATTCTTATTTGCTTAACAAATTAAAAATGTTATTTTATTAGCTTAACAACTTAATCTTTTTTTTAACAAATGAAAACACTCTTGCAGGCATTGTCATTACTGCACTAAAAGAAACTTAAAACTTTAACAGAAATATAACAACACTACACAACATGATTTTTATAAACTGCATTTTTGTATCAAAGAGAACATATTTTAATCAATCTAATGCTATGTAACTAAAACTATTATGTGTTTTAATTTATTTTGGTAGTTTTAAAAGCACTTTTGGAAAATGCTTAATATTAACACATGGAAACACATTAATCATTATCAGGTGTTATGAATTTCAAATTTGAGGGATCAAATTAAAAGCTTTAACTAGTCGCTGAAATGTTCTGGTAACTGATCTTGATTCAGTCAGAGGAAATCGGTTGTTCTTATCCATTGCTGACTTCAACTTGTGGAGAGAAAAATAGAACTTTTCTTCTAGATTATTAAATGCTTCTAACACTTTATAACCATTTAACAAAAGCTAAATTAACAGAGAATCAGTTCAACAAATTTCTTTTAGGCTTCTTTGCTGGTCTCTGAATTGCTGGAGAAAGATACTGTAATTCTGTCCTTGCATGATGTATTATAAAGCTGTGACTGCAAGGCATCAGGTGCTTGAGTTTTGCTGTCTCAAAGGGAAGCTGAGCTGATGGTTGTTGAAGTGAGTCCGTCGAGGCTACTTGCTGTTTGCAACAGACAGGCTTGCAGTTCGTCGGGGGGGGATGCTGAAACCACAACTCCCAAGGCTCTTTGCGAGATCACTACATTTCCCATATGACCCTGCAAGGAGCCGATGACGTAATGCACAGCTTGCCTGTCCAAACTACAACTCCCAGAATGCCTTGCAAGACTTGCTCATGACAGAAATGGCCGATGATCCAATGCGAGAAACTCTCCCCCCTTTCTTTAGAGCCGGGGGGGAATTTTTCCTCCCCGTCAGAGAAGAAGCGCCGTGTTCGAATTCCGTAGCACAAAATTCTTTATAATGCAAGCTGGAGTGCGGCTGGAAAAATACTTTTGCAGCGTTAGAGATGGAAACGAAGCAAAACAGAGTTAAGACAACAGTTTTTGGCAACTTTACAGCTTTTTGCAGGCTGAAAAGGAACACGCAGAGCTCAGAGATGGTACAAACAAAGCCCACGGGATGCGATGGGGGCTATATTATTCTTTTACTCATGTAGAGCTGGGGTTTTTTCTACTTCTTGTTTTGTGCTGCTTTTCTTTTTTCTGCTGATGTCGGGACCTTTGCGGGGCGCGGGGGGCAGAGCCCTCCCAGCCGGAGCCACAACGGCAGCGGCGGCGATCCGCGAGAGCCAGCAGGGGCGGCGGGGCAAGGCGTTTGCCAAGCTTGTGCTCGACTTGTGAAAGTGTTCTCCCGGGTGGTTTGCAGCAGTTTTCATTCTTATCTAATAGCTGCTGAGCCGCGACTGTTACCGTCTTTGCCGCTTTATATTGCTTAAGGCGTTTTATGACTTCCTGCTAGATTGGCTCTAATTCCTTTGCCTCTTGGCTTTCATTAACAGTTTGGGGTTTTTTCTTTTTCTCAAGTTTATCGCTTATTTTTCGCCTTTGTGCCACTTTTAAGAGCAATGAGGCAATTCTGCTGTTTTAGTCCACTTAAGCAACACACCAGCCTTTGGGTGGACTCGGCAGCTCTCGCATAGCGAGGAATTCTAAAACTTACTTTCAAGCTGCGTCTTTCCTCATTTTTCAGTAGTTTGCAGCTTACCGCACGTCCGGGGTGTCGACTAGCCCTTTGACAGCGACGACCTTTTCTCCCAACACTTTCCTCTTCCAAGGGCACTCACACGTCCAGACGGGGCTGGATTCTGTGGGTCAGGGTCCTGCACGTCCAATTAACCGGATTCTGCAGGACAAGAGTCCACACGTCTGGGTTCTTCAGATTTTGCGGACCTAAATGGCACGCCTGGTCCAGCCAGATTTTGCAAAAACAGCTTTTAGCCTGTTTGGGCGCCAGTTGTAACCGAGGGAGACGGGTTTTTGGACCTGAGAGACGACTCCACAGGAGTCAGCAGCAACAGCCCCTTTATTCATATGCACACACACTTATATACATCTTTAAGACTGTAACCCTTCCACCGGTGATGACACTTTGGCACTGATTATTGGCTACTAATGCTGTTTACATTACAAAGCCTCTCATAATTGGCTGACCATGCACATCTGCTGAGAAAGTCGGCAGCAGCCATTTCTGATTTCATTAATTAGTTCTTAAGGCTACAGCACACTGATTTACATAGGCAGTTCAGCATATGGCTTGCTTTTTAGGTGAAATACCATATGAAATTCCAACAAATGAATATATCATAGGTATGGATATATGATGTGGCACTACATTAGAAAACAGTGGTACCTATTGGGCTTTGGTGCCACGTGGTGTCTGCATGCCAGAGCTGTTACTGTGGAATTTATACAAGAAGAAGCAAACATTCCCATAGCTACAGAAACTGTAAATATAGAACAGTATAAGATTCTGAGAGGAGATGCAGAAATTCAAGTAACTATGAACGATTTGTTACAAGCAGGAGTTGTCTGTTATGTACATTCTCCTGTTAACAGTCCTGTCTGGCCTGTAAAAGAAAACCAAAAAAGCTGCGTGGCAGCTGGTGGATGACTGTAGATGACAGGGCAGTGAACAAAGAAAGAAAACCCCACTCCCCTCCCAGTTGCTGCTGTTCCTGAAGTTGCAACATTAGTGCAGCAAATCCAGGCACATTCAAGGACATGGTACGCTGTTATTGATGCAGCCAATGCATTTTTCACAATTCCAGTTCCATCCAGGGCACAGGATCAATTTGGCTTTATGTGGGGTGGGCACCAGTGCACCTTCACTCGTCTGCCCCAGGACTATAAGCACAGCCCTGCCTTCTGTCACTAAGCCATACCCTGCACTGTAGCACAACACACCGCCCCTGCTGAGGTACAGATCCTTCAGTGCACAGATGGTAGATATCCTGATACAGGGACCTGATCACCATCAGGTACACGAGCTGGATGCCATCCTTGCCTTGTTAAGGCAATGTAGATAGGCAGCTTACCCCAATAAAACACTAAGTCCAGCCCAAGAAGTCAAATGTTTAGGCATCACATGGACACAAAGAATTCAACAAATCCCAGAGAAAGACTTAGCCAGTGTTCAAACCTGGTCCACTCCAGAAGATAAAGGAGTACAGTGCTTTTTAGGTGCTGTTGGGTACTGGAGATCACATGTACCTGGTTTAGCAGTGCTACTTAAGCCATTGAACAAAGCAACCTGAAAGAAGGCTGAGTTTGAATAGGGATCAGTAAAGAAAAGAATTTTGCGGAGAATCAAAGGATATCACACAACGAGCCATTATGGATCATGGTAGAGTGCCATTTATGGCTTATATGGAAATGGTTTATATAGGGTTAAGGCTATGTGCTAATTGGCTAAATTGAATCTCACACCATCAAGCTACATTTCTAATTGGTTACATTCCATATCTCACAAGTCCAGTGTTTTGATGAAAACATCCTGACTGTTCCCAGGGGAATCAATGGAGTTCTGTGAGAAGCTTCAAGAGTTCTTATGAGAAAGTTCAGAGGAGTTGCTGTGAACTCCCAGGGAGTGATTGCTCCTTTACCAGTCTACAGCAGCTGTGGCCTTGTTTATTCTTAGCTGGTAGCTGCTTCAGTCTCACAAGGCCGATACAGTCTGGGTCACTCAGATGGCCATTTTCTGCAAGAAACCCCTCAACAGGTCAGAACAGCAGAGTTAGTAAGTCAAAGAAACACAGAGCCTGACCCAGGGACTTGCAACATGCACAACTCTCAAATAGGTAGTCAAGCCGAAAAGGTTTGGAGATAAAGAACTGCTAAGAGACTTTGGATCTTTTAGCAGCAAAGGTATTTATTTTTGCAAATCAGAGTAAGATATTTTACAGAACTGGGGATCTTTCAGGGGTCTTTCAGGCCTTTCTCTTTCAGTAGGTGGGGAAAGCCCTATGGTCAGCTCATGGACACTCAGAAACAAACAGCATGGTTTACTGATGGCAGTGCAGGGATTCAAATGGCAAACCACGCTGGAAAGCTGCAACACTCAATCCAGCTACACACACACGGTTGGTGGTTAAGGGGGAAGGAGGCAACAGCCAGTTGACTGAATTGATTGACGCTTGGCAAGCCGTAGACACGACACCACCAAATGCTATTTGTTGTCTGTACACAGACTCTCGGGACTGGCAAATAGCCACAAAAACAGTATGAGGAAAAAACTGCTGGTTTAAGATATGGGACCTCTTACAAGAGCGAGAGGTGTGAGTATTCCATGTTGATGCACACACTGCAGAAGAGGATGAGACAGAGATGGAATGGACAAGTAAATCAGTTGGCACGTGTGGGAAAGGTGGATACAAATGCACACCAAACAGATATCTGTCTGTTACACAGAAAACTACATTCACATCCCAGCCAGCAGAAGTGCAATGGTTAAAACAGATTTAGTGATTAAAACTCCAGATGACCAACAGGCATTTTTGTCTTTTACTTTTACTCCTGCTTTAGCAGCAGGTGGGTTTGTAGTGTTAAATCCTGTACACCCACGACCGAGGGGGCCATTTCTTTCAGGCACTCGGAATGCCGCTCCTTCTACTCGCACACACCCCAGTGGAAAAATTGGGTCAGGTTTCTTCTGGGCTATGCCCTCTCTGTCCATCTATCCAAGGCCCTCTGGAACCTGCCCTGTCCCACTGAGGTCACAGTGGCACAAACGGGTCAGACCGTGCCTGTTGCTTCTCCAGGGGATTGGCCCCGATGCTGAGTGCCCACCCGGCACTGACATCAGCAGGAATGACGGGTGAGAGTGGGAGGGGGGAGGTCACTGTTGTTGTGTTTATGTTTCCACAGAGTACTCCAGACTCACACCCCTCTGGACCAAAATATCTGCATGGTCCTGGCTAATGCCCTCGGACAAGACACCGTGTGCCTTGGCACTTCCACAGCCCAGAACCCGCTCATGACATGCCTGGTGGGTGTTCCTCTCACCACCCTCGAGTTACAGCAGTCATGCAGCAGCACCACAGTGTTTTCAGCCTGCTGGGCATGAACTGGGGACACACCTGTCCAAGCTCAGGAAATCTCCTGCCTTACCACCACAAGAGCTGCATATCCTGAGTACCTGAAATGCAGACAACTGTACTCCGTTTAAATTTATCAGGACAAGAAATTACACTGTGTCTTGGTAGGTTAATGCCATGATACCGTGGTATCAAAATGCTTCCCACTGGTGTAATTTAACCACAGAGAATTCAACCATAAGTTTCAGCACACATGTGCAACTCCCACAAGGTATGTTTTTAATCTGTAGGGACTGAGCCTGGGCATATGTGCCAATGGCAACTAAAGGTGGCCCATGTACCTTGGGGAAACCAACTTTCTTATCTCTAAATGTAACTGTTCTCCATCAAAACCAATCTCACCCCTGGCATACACGAGACATTTGTGCTTTTGCTCCTGATTACCAAGATACAGTTGAGTTTTGGGGCACTGCCAAAGTGATTGCTGCCTCTTTGCTTGTTGTAGGGGATCATTATCTCACCTTTTAATATAGGCTCAGTCTTTGGGCTGGGACAGATGAACAGGAGTGTCCAATCCTTTGGGTGTGGATAGCACAAGGAATATCTGTGGTTTCTGAAAAACAGGGTCTAAACCACTAAATAATTTCCTAATTAATTTTGCTCTTCAGATGAATGTTTCTTAGAAGATGAGGGATTAAGCTTTTCTAGAATTAGAGTGGTTGACTGCCAGCCACAAATTTATAGGCTCGTTAGGAGCAAAGGCAGGGGTGTGTGTGTCTGTGTGTGTGTGTGTGTGTGTGTGGTTTGATGCAACACCAAACAACATCTTTGTCCTGCTAAGTGCTTCCCACAGAGAGCTTGCATTCTCTGAACAAATTCCAGGCCTCATCGAGGGCAAACAACCCTGCCACAGTCTGTCCTCTGACTGCACTCAATCTTCTCTCAAACCGAGACAGTCATGCAGTGGCCACGCATGGGTCTCTCACCTCCATGCTAGAAAAGCATCCTTATCCATCCCAAAATGCTCATGTGTATGTTGTTATGGCAAAAATCTGTCAGGATCAAATTAGCTACTGACCATGGCATCCTTCCCACATATTGCTGTGATTTCTTTTAAAAAAGGAAAATGCTCTCGGCATGGCCCAGAACCTCAGTTTTGTACCGACTTAAATAATTTTTACTTAATGAAATGAAAAATAAGAATAAATCAAAAACACAATGCCATGCCTAAAAAGATAAATTGATCTTTAAAAATTAGCAGAAAAAACTTGTAGTCCTGTCCTGTCTTTTCCATGCAGATTTATTAGTTCCTGAGGAGATAAAGCTTTTAGTTATTAATTAGTATCAGTTTTTCTTAGGTTAAGCTTTTGACTTTTGGGACACCGTTTGGCTAAGAAACCAACCAAACAAAAAAACAAACAGGGAATAAATGAGAACAGTCTCCCAAACTGATAATCTCTAGAAACCGTTCGGTGGATGAAACAGCAGGTGGTTTTTCGCTTTTTCTGGTCGCTGCATTCGTGTCTTTGGAGCGCTGAGCTGGCCTCTGCTGCGCAGCTCCAGCAGCCACCGCTTCTTGACTGGCACAGCCTGGGCAACACCTGGGCAGTGCTTGGGCGGGGCTCCTGAACGCAGCGGCGCCGGGCTGGGCTGGGCTGGGCTGAGTCCCGGTCCCGGTCCCGATCCCCGCCGCAGCAGCCCTGGGTGCGAGTGCCACGGTGTTCTCGGAGCCATCTCTGCTTCTGCATTCTGTCAGCTGCTCAGAGCTCTCATTGCGAGTCCGGGGCTCAGCGGGTGGTGAACGATGGGGCGTCCTCCCGCCCGGGATCGGCTCCAGGACTGCAGTGGTTCCCGGCAATAGCAGGCAGGGGGTTGCTGTTATTTTGACGTTTCTCTTCCCTCGGCAGAAACGTTGTGTGTAAGAGCGGCACGGGGGGTGCAGCTGCTTCTCTTGCTGTGTTCTTTAGGCTGTCAGTTGGAATCATTGGTAGGGACAGATTCCAAGGGCGCTTGTGCCCACATCAGTTAAGTATTGTAAAGAAGAGTAATTTAGTTTGAGCCCATGCTGTTTAAGCAGGTGCTTCATCATCCAGAGCACATTTTTCTGCTCCGTAGATAGCTTCGATCCCATCTCAATGATGTTTCTCCCCCACATCAAACAGTCCATTGTTAAAAGAGTTCCAGCAGTTTATCTTCAAAAACAGCTCTTAGAACTAGTTTGGCTCTGGCCCCTCAAACAGTTTTGGCCACAAATGGTTTCAGAGCTCTGCTTTCACAAACTAGTGATTTTTATTTTCATGAGGTGGAGGAATTTTATATGCAGTTAGGCCCAAAGGCGAAGATCTGTTTAATAGAAATCCTGGGTTTGCCTCTGTGGCTTAATGCGGTGCAGCCTTGGGGGTGCTGAAAGCTGCCCGCTGCAGGGTTAGCAACAGGACGGCCTATCAGCGACGGCTCGTGAACACCTCGGGGTAACCAATAACAAGGGTCTATTGTTCGCGTGGACGAGGCCATGAGCCAATCGTTAAGTGCTGAGCCACGAACCTTGTGCATGAACCCTGAACCCAAAGGTATATGTGTCGTATGGACATTAATAAACGTCTGATACAGCTAATTCATATTGGATCGTCTGTTCAGTCCAGACCCGTCTCCCATATCTGGTGCCCGAACAGGGACCCCAGACCCGCCGAATTCAGCTGGCCTGGACGGGCGTGGATGCTTAACCCACAGAATCCAGCAAAAGCTTGGACGTGTGGGGCCCTGCAGAATTCAGCTGCTCTGAACGTGCAGGGTTGCTGACCCGCAGAAATCCGCAGGTACGGGCGTGCGAGAGCCCTTGAAAGAGGGCAGGTTCGGGAGAGAAGGTCGCCGCACCAAAGGGGCAGTCGACACCCCGGGTGCACTGGGAAGCTGCGCAACTCGGTCAAATGACGAAGGAAGCAGCTTATGCGTTATTTATAGAATTTCTTGCTATGCGAGAGGCTGCCGTGCCCGCAAAAAGGCTACAGAATTTGCTTACCTGGGCTGAAAAGGTGGGAGACTTTAAGTCGCCCTCGTCCGTCTTCGATGTCGGAGAACGGCGAGAGGTGGGAGACAGACTTTGGGAAAAAACCATAGATGGCAGTAAAGAAGCCAAAGAGCTAGGGCCGATTTGGCGAGAGGTAAATCACCTCAAGCAATACAAAACCGAAAAGAAGGTGGCGTTAGCAGCTCAACAATTCTTAGATGCTGATGAAGATCACGGGGGACAGTCTAGACTATTCGAGACAGTCCCTGTGGCCCCAGGCGTTCAGGTGCTGGTGCTTGAGAATGCAAAAAAGGTCAGTGAGGCGGAAGGAACGACTCATCCTTTGCACCGACCTTGGAAGCCGAAGGACCCAGCTGCCGCCCGAAAACCCCTAAGACGACCCGTTACCAGACGGTTCCAGCAGTTCCAGTAGTTCCAGCGACTCCGACTCCGATGATGACACCGCCCGCAAGAAACATGTTCGGAATTACAAACCTCCCTCTGCTCCAAGTCATCGCCCGCCGCCATTTGCTCCACCACCACCCGCCGGCATTACAGATACCATTAAACCCCTTAGCCTGGGGACAGATGCGGTCATTGCGTCGGGTGGGGGGTTGGTGCTACGCCCAAAGGGCAATGGGCAGTGGTCTGGCGTGGTTCGCGATGTTTTATTAGAAGGGGATTGGGTTGCAGCAGGTGCAATTGAATCTACTTTCGGTTTTCCGGTGGTACATGAAAATAATGCGCGAGGTCAGCTTGCAGGGGTCCATCGGCCTTTTGATTGGAAGCTGTTCCAGCAGCTTCGATCCACAGTGACGCAATACGGGCTGCATAGTGAGCCTTGGCGTCAAATGTTAAGTGATATTTTTGGCTCGCAAATGTTGTCTGCTAATGATGGCATGGCTCTTGCTAAGATGGTGTGCACTCCTGCACAGTATTTGCATTGGGAAAAGTTGTGGGAAGCGGAGTGCCGTAAAATCCTTAATGCTCCTCGCTCTCAAGCAGATCCTTTACATGCCATACAATTAGACATGGTGTTAGAGCAAGGTCAGTTTGCTGCCACGCCTGTGCAAATGCAGTTTCCAGCAGAATTCCACAGGGCATCTGCTGAAGTGGCACATAAAGCGCTCCTGCGCACACCGCTAGAGAGAAAGGGACCGAATTGGGGGAGCATTAGGCAAAGTGATAGGGAAAGTTATGAACATTACGTGAATAGGTTGGTAGAAGCCTTAGACTCTGATGCGGATTTGCAAGGTGACATGAAGGAGAACTTGCTAAAGACACTGGCTTTCGAGAACGCTAATCCAAAAACTAGGCTGTTGCTCAGTACTCTGCCCAAGGACACTCCACTTGCAGACATGTTAGAGAGAGTTGCCAGGGCGGAAGTGCAAACACAGAATGTCCTCCTTGCCGAGGCGATCTGGGCTGCAGTGACGGAACAGAACCAGCCCGTCACTGAAATGTTACAAAAGCTCCCTTCCTTAATTGTCGCCCTAGCCCAACCGCATATAAAAAGGGGGAATGGAGGTCATGGCACCAGCACAGTGCATTGCTTCCGATGTGGCAAGGCAGGGCATTTTCGCAAGCAATGCCGGGCTGGGCCGGTATGGTGTACCTCCTGCAACAACAACATCCCATGCTAGTGCAGCGTGCAGAAGGTCGGGAAACGGGAAAGCGAGCGCGAATGGGGGTCGCGCGGGGACAACAGTAACTCCCAGTGCCATCAGTGGGGCTCTCCCGCCACTGCAGGGAGTTTGGGGGTCGACCTGGCAACAACAGTAGATGTGACCTTAATAGATACGACCCCACAAATGATCCCTACTGGATGGCACAAACCAAAGGACTCCTTCAGAGCTTTATTGTTAGGACGTTCTTCAGCAGGACTCAAAGGGTTAATAGTTTTACCAGGTGTGATTGATGCAGACTACACTGGGGAGGTTAAGGTGGTAGCGCACACCCTGCATCCCCCAGTGGTTATCCCTGCGGGAAGCCGCATAGCCCAAGTCGTGCCATTAAGTAATTTGCTGCAAGCGATGTCATTAGGCAAAAGCATAGAAAACATTCGAGGCAATCGAGGTTTCGGCTCGTCAGGCCCGGTGACATGCCTGTCGTTGCAGCTAAAATCACAGCCTACGCTCACTGTCACTCTCTCGTATAATGGAGAGCAGTGTCCCATTCAGTTGCTATTAGACACGGGTGCAGATGTCACCATGATTAGCCACCATAAGTTGTTGTGGCCTCCTGGCTCAGGTGAGACCGAAGGGTCCACCTACAACGTTTCGTTTTAACCCTAGAAGGACATGTTTCCAGCCTCAGCCAATTGGAGTCAGATATTGTAAATGAAGGCGGGGTCAGTTAAGGTTATATACACCTGTATTTTGAATAAACCTTGGATTTGCCTGGACATCATATTGGTGGCTGCGATCCCATCTAGATCTGGCTACAACAATAAGTGGCCATCGCATTGGCCGTTAAAGGCAGCCGATGGAGGAGTTACCGGCTTAGGGGGTAGGGCTCCTGCAAAAACATCCCTTGGCCCTATACAAGTCATTACTAAAGAGTCAGTAGCTTCTGTTATCATCTATGTGTGTCCTCTCCCTCCTGGGCTTGCAGGACTTCTTGGCAGAGATGCCATGGCTCAAACGGGAATCACCTTGTCTACCGCAGGAACGGTTTTTTCTCCGCGGTCATTGGGCAGCCGCCGCCACTCCGACCACTTAAGTGGTTGACTGACAGCCCCACCTGGGTGGACCAATGGCCGCTGACGAGGAAGCGGCTTGTAATAGCTCACCAATTAGTGCAGGAACAATTAGAACAAGGGCATTTAAAAGAGTCTGTCAGTCCATGGAACACGCCGGTATTTGTCATTCCAAAAAGGTCAGGCAAGTGGCGCTTGCTCCGCAACTTACGAAAGGTCAATGAGCAGATGCAAACGATGGGAGCATTACAGCCTGGGTTGCCAAATCCAGCAATGTTACCTGAGAATTGGCCACTGTTGATCATTGACCTCAAAGACTGCTTCTTTACCATTCCTTTGCATCCTAATGACACTCAGAGGTTTGCATTCACTCTGCCCTCTCTCAATAGAGCAGAACCAGCCAAACGGTTGGAGTGGATTGTCTTGCCGCAAGGCATGAAAAATAGTCCCACCTTGTGCCAGCTCTATGTGGCAGCTGCACGAGCTCCATTAAGGAGGGCATGGCCACAATGCTTATTTTCCATTACATGGATGATGTGGCCTTCTGCCAACAACAATCTTTTACCTCCGAACAAATGCAGCTAATCCTGAACACCCTTTCTGCTTTTGGGCTTAAAACAGCGCGAGATAAACTCCAGTTTAGCCAGCCCTGGAAATATCTGGGATGGGTTATCTCAGACTCAGTAATTCGCCCTCAGAAACTAACCATATCTACAAATATTACTACACTGCATGACGCTCAAAAATTATTAGGAGACCTGCAATGGGTACAACCGGCTGTAGGTTTAAGGAATGAGGATCTTGCACCTTTATTGCCACTGCTAACAGGCACAGATCCTACCCAGCCTGTGTGTATGGCTGGCACACAATGTCCTGCCCTTCAGAACATCATAGACAAAATTAACAGTATGTGGACACACCGCAGGATTTTGAATACTCCATTCTGGGTTTTTATTCTCCTCTCCGCCCCGTATGTAAATGCAGTCATTGCCCAATGGCAAAAGAAAAACGGGGGAAACCAGAAAGAGAGAGTGTGTTTAATAGAATGGGTATTCGGTCCTGTGATGCCGAGGAAGAGTATTGTGCCACTCCTAGAAAGCGTGGCGAACCTTGTCATGAAAGCCAGGACAAGAACAGTCGCCATTTCAGGGGCAGAACCGGAATATATACACTTACCCATGACACCGACAGAACTCGAATGGGCCTTAAAGAATTCCGAGGTGCTCCAACAAAGTTTGTTAGGGTGGTCAGGTTCCATAACCACACAGTTTCCGACAGGGAAACTTGGGACTCTGTTGATACACAAAAGTGGTCGGGCATACCTTTATGTTCTAATATGTCCCTTATGGACGCTGTTACTGTATTTACTAATGCAGGAAAATTGTCAAGAACTGCGGCAATTGTATGGAAAACAGGT
>JAJPCS010007970.1:0-11394 GCA_021164005.1 Willisornis vidua nigrigula | reverse complement strand
CTGGAGAGGCCACACCTGCTGTTCTGGGCTCCCCAGGACAAAACAGACATGGGCAGACTGGGAAGAGTCCAGGGAAGGGCCACATAGAGGATTCAGGGATTGGAGAATTTCTCCCATAAGGAAAGGCTGGGAGAGCAGAGACTGTTCAGCCCGGAGAGCAGAAGGCTTGAGGGGATCTCAGCCAGGTCTATCAACACCCGAAGGAGTCTCTTCCCAGAGGTGCCAAGGACAGGACACGAGGCAATGGACAAAACTGGAACACAGGAGGGTCCTTCTGAACGTCAGGAAACACTTTATTACTGTGACAGTGACCAAGGCCAGGTTTGACTCACTCAGAGGCCGCGGAGTGTCTGTCCTTGGGAATATTCCAGAGCCATATGGAGATGTGTGGTGGGTGAGCTTGACTGGTTTTCAGGGGTCAACAAAGCCCCTCTGTCACTGTCCCTCCTCAATAAAATGACAAATAGAAAAGAACACTGGTTTTACAGAAAATCTCATGTACCACTGGAAGTGCTCTTTTAACTTCCCTTCCTTGAGCACAAAACATTTCCCTCCAAAAAAAAATTCATTCTGATAAATAATGTGAAAAAATTTCAGAGCTGCCCACTATGACAGATCTGTCCTGTCCTTCACTGGCTTTGTTCAGGAGGCACAAATTAGGCAGCTGATTATAATGGGATTTGATCACTGGCTGTACATTATTGATCTATGAAAGACAGAGTAAACTATTTGTCATCATCACAAAACTACGCTATTTCCAGAGGCTTGGGGTCAGGGTTTGCAGTAGCAGGGTCCAGGGAGAAGAAGGGAATGAATTTCCATTCCTGGCTGCTGCCACCAGGAATGCTAAAAGTGTACAGAGCTTCTCCACTATGGACATTGTAAAACGTCACCCTCTTGGCTGGAATGTCCAGGAAGATCCCAATTAATTTCACCTTCCCTCTCACACTCAGACGGGTCCGACGCTCTGTGTAGGCCCAATAGTCTCGCCCATCTTCCAACCCTATGGCCCAGAAGTCACTCTCAGGGCACAGAGTCAATGTCCCTTTGCGAGTCACAGAGTCCAGGGCAATACCCAAGGCCCAGCTTCTTCTTGTCCCAACAGCTACTTCCCAGTAGTGTTTCCAATAACTGTATCCTTTCTTTGCCAGCACAAATAGATGGGAATCAAATCTCTTCTCATTGCTGGGCAAGTCTCTGATGACACCAGTATCTTTCACTCTCTTTCCATCTGCAGAGATTTCCAGTCTGGGATGAGCCGTGTCAGCGTCCAGAGTGATATTCCCTGCAATGGTCATGTCAGGACATGAGGAGCAGAAAACACAAACTCTGTTTTTCTCAGCCTTTCTCTTCTGTGCCTTCATGCCCCTCTCATTTGTCTTCCCCCCCTCCATGCTCAGGTACCCTCGGCAGCCTCAGGGCACCTCGAGCTTCTCCCCTCCCCTCCTGCCATGTCCCTCCCTTGGGCTGCTGACACAGAGAGTGGCAGCCTGCACACCCCAAGTGCCAGGCACTCAGCCAGTGCTCCTGGGACTCCAGCAGGCAGCACCAATGGACACCCTCTTCTTCCATCTCTGCATTGCTGGGGGTTGGCCTGAGGAAAGGGAGCAGGAGTTGAAAGCAGCTCCAATTTGCTTGGCCAAAGTCTGAAGGTGATTTTCAAGCTTTAAGCAGTTTCTTCTCAATAATAGGACAGCACCAGTCTAGGATGTTGCTGTCACATGGATTGGAGTGGAAAAGCAAATGCAGTGCCACAGGGATAAGGAAATATTTCTTGCCTCAGCTTTCCACACACAGCAATAGATAAGATGAACCCCTGGCTGGGCTTGAGGAAGGTGCAATGTCATGAACTGAGCTCCTCCAGCTCAGCTCCCATTTAAAGAAGAAGGAGATGCTACTGCAGGGGAGCCACATCAGCTGCAGACCCTTTTGCTGAAAGGCCCCAGAGGCCAAAGCAGGAGTGGGAGGTGGGGGCTGCAGTGGGCAGGGCAAGGTGGCTGTCCCTGCTCCCCACAGCTGAGATGGCTCCTGACAAGCACAGGCAGGGCCTTTGGCAGCACAGCCTAGAGAAAAACTCATCAACCCCATCATTATCTGAGTGTGTTCCTCATGCAAACAGCTCTCTGTGGGCATTGGATGTGTTTTCCAGAGCTGCCCTCAGGCTCTGCGGACTCACCTCCATCATCTCCCCTGTACTTACCTTCATAGGACAATCGGTTTAAACGCCCTGTGGGGAAAAAAAGAAAAAGCAACAATGAGTGGATTTCTCAAGCCTTGCTGGGGAATCCAAACAACTCCTCAGGTGCAAGAAGCTGACTGGGGGAAAAGGAGAGAAAAATGGGATATTCACATTCCAACAGGAGTTATAACAATGTGGGAATTACAGGGTGAAATGCAGCTGCCACTCCCTGGGTGGACTGTGCTCAGCATGACCACAATCTATTCCCAGGTGACTCCACACACACAATCTATGACCTGAAGCACCTGCTAAAGGGGATGAAAGGGAAGGTGAAGCAGAATGGAGCTCCCATGGCCAGGCTCTGCTGCAACCCCTGCAGGGAGGGGAACTTGGTGGTCCCTGGTAGCTGATAAACCTCACAGCAGCTCTCAGCCAAGGGGGAGAGAAGGATAAGTGTTGCTGCTGAACCAGCAAGTGGGGCAGAGTTTCTCTCCTCAGATGAACTTGGTTCACTATTATCTCACTGTAATACCCACACACCTCTCCATCCCAGAGTTTCCCATCTCCAAGGTATGAGCACCCCTAGCTGGTCATGTGCTCTATATTGTATTGACTGTATCTTTAAGAGGGAAGCAAGAGGATTTGACACCAATCAGTAGCAAAGTTCTGTGTGACTAGAGCTGTTGAGAGTGATGATGAAATTCATACCATGGTGTGTACAACCCCCTGGAAACCAGCTGAACTGTTAAAATTACTGTAAAAATATTCAGGACAATCAAGAGAATCCAAAGTTGAATCTGTGTGGGAAGTTTCCCTCATGGGCGAGGGACTGAGTTGCTTTGAATGAGGTGGAAACAAGAGGCTTTTGGGAACCCCACGTGTTTCTAACCACCATACCGAGAGATGAACCCCTGGCAGGGCTTGATCAAGGTGCAATGGCAGGAACTGAGCTTCTCCAGCTCAGCTCACATTTACAGAAGAAGGAGCAGCTCCTGCAGTGGAGCCACATCAGCTGCAGACCCTTTTGCTGACAGGCCCCAGAGGCCAAAGCAGCAGTGGGAGGTGGGGGCTGCAGTGGGCAGGGCAAGGTGGCTGTTCCTGCTCCCCACAGCTGAGATGGCTCCTGACAAGCACAGGCAGGGCCTTTGGCAGCACAGCCCAGAGAAAAACTCATCAAACCATCCTTGATCTGAGTGTGTACCTCTGCAAACAGCTCTCTGAGGGTGCTGGATGTGTTTTCCAGAGCTACCCTCAGGCTCTGAGGACTCACCTTGATCACCTCCCCTGTACTTACCTTCAAGCAGCTGCTTTTTACGAAGCTCTGTGGGAAAAGAAAAATAAAAGCAGACAATAAGTGGATTTGTCAAGACTGGCTGTTGGATTCAGACAGAAATCCCCAACTGTGGGAAGAAGGCTGGGTAAAAAATTAGATCAAACTGGGATATTCATATTGCAACAAAAGTTGTAAAGGTACAAAAATTATGGGGTGAAATGCTGCTGCCACTCCTTGGATTATGCTCAGCATGGCCACAACCTATTCCCCAGTGTCTCCACACACACAGTCTGTGACCTGAAGCACATTCCAAGGTGGATGAAAAGGAGGGTAGAGCAGAATGGAGCCCCTCTGGCCAGGCTGTTCTCTAATCCCTGCAGGAAGGGGAACTCAGTGGTGCCTTGTGGCTGATAAACCTCACAGCAGCTCTCGGCCAAGGGAGAGAGGGGATGTCTTGTTGCTGAAGCAGTAACTGGGGTGAAATCACTCTTTTCCGAGGAACTTCATTATCATGTCACTGTAATACCAACACACACTCCCACCCCAGAGTTACCAACCTCCAAAGTATGATGATCCCTCACTGGTCATGTGCTGTGTATTTTATTGACTATATTTTTAAGAGAGAAGAGAGGGCATTTTGCACCATTCAGTAGCAAAGTTATGTATGAGCTGAGCCACTCAAAGTCCAATGAAATGTAAAGGTGCGTTAAGGATGGGGAGCAGTTGGAGAATACTCCATGGTAACTTCTGGGACTGGCCAATGGGCTGAACATTTCTCTCCTCCTGGGGGCCATCAAGTGGCTAAGAATTGTATTTTGTGTTTACTGAATGATTGTCTCGAGCTAAATTGTATTGTGCATTAGAGCTTGTCTGGAGATCACTTCCAATTCCTTTTTGCACTCAGGGACTGTCACTGACAATCCTCACAACTTAAGCTGTCCCAATTTTCTATATCAGGGTATATATATGTAAAGTGTTACTCCATGAACTGATAGTGTGAGTCTTCCAAAGGCACTGTCAGTCACTGGCAGTGGGGAACACACATGAATAAAAATCTGGTAACCTGGGAGAGGTCTCTTGTATGTTGATGGGTGTCCCTGGACAAGTCAGTCAAACCACCCTCAGATCCAGCAGATACTTCAGTGAAGTCCCCATGATGAGACTCTTACAGATGGGTCAGGCTCAGAGGTCTCATCTTCCCTGGGGTGCTGACAGACCAATCAAGCCCAAAGGCTTTGAGGAAATCCCCTTTCACATGACAGAAATTTGAGATGGTCAGCAGGATTGCCATGGATAGACTGCTGTAAAAATAGAAATGTGCTGTTTCCCAGGTTGGGAAAGGAGTGTGTTCCAAAGTTTTGGAGAGATGAAGGTGATGGAATGCATTGGACAATGTCAAGCTGAGCAAAAGTTTAAAGAGGGAAAAGGTAAAGGGGTCATTTGTGCAGTTTAGGAGCCTGTTTGACTCATGCACAGCAAGATGCTGAAGATTGCCTTGATTCCAAATAGATTTCTGCTGTAGAATGTGCTGCTTTGAAGTCAGACAGTGATAGTTTGAAGTCATCATTAGCTGTTGAGAGGGACACAAAAGAAAAATTGGGAATCTGAATTGATAAACTGATAATTGAAAGGGAGGCTGACCAGCAGTAAACTCTGCTCACTTCAGAGCAGAGGCTGCAGAGACAGCCTCCTGTTTCAGTCAGGCAGCTCCCTAAGGTGGTATCTTACCCAGACCCTGAGACTTGAGATTGGGATATTTGGGGGGACAGTGATGATGGTGATGAAACTGTGGGGCCCCTGATTACAAGAAGTGGCTGCTTTCCTTGTGACTATTAGTTAAGACTGAGGCAACTGTTGACAGTGATGATGAAATTCATACCCTGGTGTGTACAACCCCCTGGACACCGGATGAGCTATTAAATATCACTGTAAAAATGTTCAAGACAATCAAGGGAATCCAAAGTTGAATCTGTGTGGGAAGTTTCACTTATGAGGGGGGACTGAGTTTTGCTGAAGGAGGAGCAAGCAAGAGGCTTTTGGGGTCCTGAACTCTTTTTAACCACCACACTGGGAGATCATTATAATGCCATAACTGCAAGGGCTGTGTGCTGGGCAGGGGGTGTAGATCCCCAGAAAGACAAGACCTGCTGCTCATTGAAACACAGACCCTGTGAGTTGGCTGTGTCAGTGCTGGAGGCAGCAGCACACAGGTGATGGATGAGAGAGATCCTTCCTGGGGATCTCCGAGGGAAGCTCCCACTGACCCAGCACAGTTAAAGCCTCTCATTCGTGGCCTCCCTGAAAGTCTGAAGACATGTGTTTTAAAGGTTCAAGGTCACTTGAAGAATAACAAAAATACCAGTTGCAGTCACAGACAGAGCCAGTGAGATCCCATTCCCTCTTGGGATGAGGCCCTACAAGACAGAGTTGGCTACAAGCACCCAGTGGCTGGACCATGAACTCATCTGCAGAAAAGCCTCAAGACTGTAAATGGTGCCTTTGTCAGCTTAACATTCATGGTCCAAATTTAATGGAAAGTTTAAGGAAAGACCCAAATTTGATGAAGAGCAGGGTGACCTGTGGTGTCAGACTCAGGAGCTGACCTGTATCAGTTTTTTTTACATGGTGACTCCAAGGATGTCCTTTGTAAGTGAGTTCAATCTTTGATTGCAGGAAGAAAAAATACTGGGAATGAGGAAAGACAACCTCAGAAAACAATTTCTGCCTCTGGATGAGTGTGTACCTTCTAAACCTGGACAGGACTCCATGGATTTGGCAGAATCCCTGAAAAAACCCCTATCCCTGAGGTAGGCAGTGACCCAACCTCCCTGGTGAGTAATAGCACCACTGTGGTTCCCAAATTAATGCCCCCAAACTTTAATTAATATTCCACTTGTTCCTCAAAAGATTATAGTTGAATTTTGAATTGATGCAGAGGGTCATATTTCAGTAATTAAAAGGAAACAGCAGATATTTTAGGAACTATTCCCAGTTTCCCTCCATGAAATTGAATTTACTGGAATTTATAGAACAATAAAGGAACGTCCCATGGCAGAAATTTATACCTGGCTTCCAGCAGACAAGCACTTTACTAGAGCTGAAGTGTTTGTGGGGACCACCCACACAAACCTTCTGGGGTTGAATTAACTGTTTGGGCAAAGCTGGAAACTCACAGATGGAGCCCTATGGAGTTTCCCAGTGAGAGGCACTGGATTGTCAGGGAGACAAACAGAATCTGAAAGAATGTGGCAGAAACCAGACTGTAAAAATTGTATCAGTCCATTCAGACATCAACACCATTGTCTGCTCCCAAAGTTACTGATGGGAAGCCATTCCTGCTGCCAAGAGTGACACCTACAGGCACTGAGGGGGTGGTAACAGATTTGGAGAAAAGAGGCATGGTTAACAGGGCTCCTTTGCCTTCTAATTCACAGGTGTGGCTGGGAAAGAAGCTGACCTGGTAGTGGTGATTTACAGGTGATTACTGACAGTTAAATGCCAATAGTGAACCTTCAACTGGGACAGTCTGAAGCCTTGCCCAGACAGTGACACTGATCCAGGGGGCTGCTCATGTTTGGGTGGCTAAGGCACAGTTTGTTTTCACCTGCAGAGGGACTCAATACACTTTCACAAGGCTCCCACAAGGATACAGCCATTCTCTGGCTGTTGCTCACCATGCTTTGGTAAAGGGGCAGCAGAAATCCCCATTCTACCTGATATTACAGTCTCTCAATACAATGATGGTGTCCTGAGAGGGGGAGATGATCAAGAAAGGTTGAGACACACAATGAAAATCATTTGAGAGACACTGATTGAACTGGGATTGGAAGTCCTAGAAGCCACATGAGAAGACTTTGCACAAGATTTTAAATTCTTCTGAATCTGGTGGATTAAAGGAGCTGCTTCTGTTCCTCCAGATACTCTGGAAAAAATGGGCATGGGCAAAATCCATCTAGTGGGAAGGAGCTACAGGAAGTTGTGGGAATTTTGGGATATTGGCACAATCATATTCCTGCTTCATCTATCCTTGCCTGTCCCTTACACAATCTGCTCCAAAAGGGATAATCATGGGATGGACTGAACAGCCTACAAATGAACTGGAGTTATTAATAAAAGATCTGAGCCTATTCCAGCACCTTGGCCCTATCCAACACGCTGACCCTTTCCATGTGGAATGGGTTTTCTGTGAAGGTGGCTCTCACTGACAGCTGTGGCAGAAGGGACCAGAAGGCAACAAAGAGCACTAGAATTTAGTGCTCCTACTTTCAGTGATACCAAAATGAGGGATGCAGAGCTTGAGAAAGGTTTGCTATCCATGGTGTTGTGGTTTACCTTGTCAAAATGCCAAGTATTCACCACAGCAATGCAGTCTCCCTCCCAAGGGAAAGGGAGAAGAAAAAACCCCAAATCTGAAACTGAAACTTGAAACAGAAAGGGTTTATATATTTACACAGAAAAGGGAAAATTAAAAGCAAAATGCAATACAACACATACCCACAAAGGTAAGAGATAACAAACAATTCTCCACCTCCTCACTCAATAGCAAATTGACCCCCTCTGAACACCCCAATAAGGCTGAGCTCCCAGAGATACCCGAACAGGGGAAAGGGGAGAAGGCAACAATAAAAATGTTTACTTCCCAAACCAAAACAGATGTGAAGTAGCAGTGAGGCAGCAGTGGGCCCAGTCCTCCCAGAACAGTCCCACCAGGTCCTCTCAGGACAGTGGCCATGAAGAGAAGAGCAAGAAACCCCCTCCTGCACTGGTTTTATACTTTACATCAGATGGTATTAAATATTTATTTTGTGTCTTAAAGGTGACACCTGTCCTTTCTAATCTATGCAGCACCTACCAAGGTCTAACTGGGCTAAACAACTACACATGGTGAGTGCTGAAAGGAGCAGAACAGATAAGGAGAGGACAGAGAGTGGTCATTCAGGGCCCCTTCTGTCTCATGCATGTGGTTCATTAAGGCACAACACTGCCCAATGTGATTGCTTAGAAAGCCACGGTGCATAAATGGTATTGCTTATTTGGGGAGTATTAATGAAATTATGCCAGACACCAAGGGGAATGTTAAAGTATCCAAACTGCAGAAGGTCAGAGGTGGTGCACTGGTATTTTAACCCAGACCAAGCAGGCTGTCCCCAGTTTGGGAGGCACCTCTGATGGAAGATGAGAGTAATCTCGAAGAGGGTCTGGTTCTGACACCTTAGGATTTTATATATTTGTGGATTTTTATGTGGCTGTGTATATGGCTTTCTCACATTTGAGGTAGCAGCAAACAGCAGCCACATTCCTGGATTTCTGTCTCAAGGGTAAGAGAGCAACCAGAACATCATGTTTGGAACACATGTACCAGGACTACAATAACAACACATTCTGTAGTCAAAACAAGACAGAAGACCCAAGGCCCTTGGAGATGTTCCAGCAGGGCAGTTCTGGGGGTGGCACCAGGGTGCTACAAGGGGTGAAGGGTTCTTGGGTTGGATGGAACCTTTAGTTATGGTAATTTAGTGGGGTTATAAATTTATAAGGCCCCCATAGTAAGCACGTGCCCATATACTCTCTGCACCCATGTGCCCCACTCGCCTTTATACCCCAAGCACCTGAAAATTTCCATTAAAGAACTGCTCTCTACCTCTACTAATGTTGTCTCAAAAGATTTTTCCTTGAGTTTAGGCAACAGTTGAGCATCATCTTACAGACAGGGCAAGGAATGGCATTATAAGGCCATGGCTCTGGGAGTGACCACAGGAGAAGGGTTAAGTGAAAGGAAGTGCACAAGTGAGAGAACTCGGAGCAGATCTGCCACCTGCACAACACAGCACTGGCCACACTGACACTGACTCAAATGTTGTTTGCAAAGGAGCCACTGAAGGGATTGGCCACTGGGCAGCCAAGGACTGGCAAGTAAACAAAGTCCCAGTCTGGAAATCTCATATTGAAAATAGTTGTTACAAACAGGGAAAGGAGAGTGTTGTGCATTGGTTGGGTTAAAGGACAAGATGGATGTGATTCAATCTCTGATCAGTTTAATCAGCAGGTAGAGAGCCTTGCATGGCTATGGAAGACAGAACTCCTAATCCATGACCAAGCTTGGGAAGGGTTGCTTCAAGGGGGACATGTAAAGTGGGGCCACAGCAGATGAGCCGACTTAGGTCCACAGTGTCAATGGTGACTCAACAGGGACCAGCCCAGCAAGGCACCTCCTTTGCATACTGGGGGGATGCAAACATTGAGGCAAACCTGGGAGATTGATTCTACCAGTCCATTACAATCATTAGGTGGAAAAAAACATGTTCTGGTAGGAGTGGAAGTTCTCTCTGGTTTCACTGAGAAATCATAGGGGTTCAGGACACTCCCCCTTGCAGAGGAAATTCCAGGTGACAATGGGACACACTTTCCAGCTGCAGAAGTGCAAGGCTGGGCCAAGGAAGAAGAAATTCACTGGGTGTTTCTTATTTCAAACTGCCCCCAAGTTATTGGTGTTGCTGAACGTACCAATGGGCTGCTGGGGCAATTTTCTAAAACGCATGAACCTGGGTGGCATCTGGGATTGTCTAATGCCCTCTGCCAACTGAACAGCATGTGGAGCAGAGGTGGGTGCTGAAAGGGAAAGCCTTTGGCACATCTGCTCACAAAATTGGGCCAAAGGTCCACACTAAACACAGGGAATCCCCTGCTGGGTTTTATGCTGCACAGCCTGTCTCAGTAAAATGCCTCCAATTGGAGCAGTGCCTGTAGATACAAGTGATCACTCTAATAGTCATTCTTATAACTTTGTAGACTTTATGGGATGTGATTTTAGTTATTCAGCTCCTGTTATATCTTTTCAATCACTAAAATGTATTTATACTGCGATTCAAGACTCGCAGCCTACTCTCATGACTAGGACCCTCACAGTGGTGATGAAAGTTACACTACAAAGACCTGAGGTGTTTGCTGAAACAAACCCCAAAACCTGGACAAAAGACTTTGATTATTGTGGAATTGATTAATGTGGAAGAAATATATCACACGAGTGATTTGCAGTGCCACAAGGATGAACCCCTGGCAGGGCTCAAGCTGAGCTCCTCCTGCTCAGCTCAGATATAAAGAAAAAGGAGCTGCTCCTGCAGTGGAGCCACAACAGCTGCAGACCCTTTTGCTGGAAGGCCCCAGAGGCCAAAGCAGGAGTGGGAGGTGGGGGCTGCAGTGGGCAGGGCAAGGTGGCTGTCCCTGCTCCCCACAGCTGAGATGGCTCCTGACAAGCACAGGCAGGGCCTTTGGCAGCACAGGGCAGGGAAAAAACTCATCAAACCACCCTTGACCCGTGTGTTCCTCTGCAAGCAGCTCTCTGAGGGTGCTGGATGTGTTTTCCAGAGCTGCCCTCAGGCTCTGAGGACTCACCTTCATCATCTCCCCTGTACTTACCTTTACCCATTTCTTTTAAGTGTCCTGTGGGAAAAGAAAAAAAAAAAAAGCAGGTAAGGACTGGATTTGTCAAGACTTGCTGGGGGATCAAACAGAGTTCACCAACTGTGGGAATCTGACTGGGGGAAAATGAGAGAAAAATGGGATATTCACATTCCCACTGAAGTTATAACAATATGGCAACTACAGTCTTAAGCTGTACCAAGGGAGGTTGAGGTTAGACATTAGGAACAAGGTCTTTCTAGAGAGGGTGTCTTGGCATTGGAATGGGCTGTCCAGGGAGGTGGTTGAGTCACTGTCCCTGGAGGTGCTTAAGAAGAGACTGGATGTGGCACTTGCTGCCATGGTCTAGTTGACAAGGTGGTGTTGGGTCAAAGGTTGGACACAATAATCTCAGAGGGCTTTTTCCAGACTAATTGGTTCTGGGATACTGTGGTAACAATGGCCCAGACATGTCAGTTCCAGTTGGTTCTAGTCATCAGTTTCTAACAGCTACACAACATTCAACATTAATTCCATATTCCAT
>JAJPCS010007941.1:0-11997 GCA_021164005.1 Willisornis vidua nigrigula | reverse complement strand
ATTAAATGAAATGAAAAGAATTTTTGATAATAGCATTTTATGTGATCTCTGGTATTTTCTTTTAGACAAAATAAGTTGTTTCTCTGAATTCCTGTTATGATAATAATCACAAGACAGATGTTCTCTTGGCAGTTATTTTTACATTGCAAAACCTGACTCCTTTAGTCTTGAGGTGCCTTGAAGTCTATTGCATTACATAAGTTCATGTTTTCAGTGTTTTTCAGAGGGACGGTTGAATGTAATGCATAATTGTTCCATTCATTTGTTTAGCCACCTTTGCTAGAAAAATGACTTCTGTCTGATAGAGCAGTGCTTGTAGGCAGGACCTTATGGTCTCTGTTCTCCTGGTTGAGGAAACTGTTCTCCCACCTCTTCAGTGACCTTGTAAGGCTAAACTTGGAAGCAGAGGTTTGATCTACTCTGTTGTGTGCTGTCCTTCTTTCCTGTGTTCAGTGAAAAAATGTCTTCTCTGATTGCTGGAGATCATTGGTGCTTGTACTCTGTACTTGAGAGAACATGCTTGGGTTTATACTGTTTGCCTGTCTGTTCTGTGTTATGTAATTCATCTGTTTACTTGTTTATATACTTGTCTCACCTCTTGAAGGCAATGTCTGTGGTGCCCAGCTATACATACTACCCACACAATATTTTAAAGCCACTTCTGTTAATAATTACTTTTTTCCCTAGTTCAATCACAGAATCATAGAATTGATTGGGTTGGAAAAGACCTCCGAGATCATCAAGTCCAACCCTTGGTCCAACTCCAGTCCATTTACCAGATCATGGCACTCAGTGCCACGTCCAATCTCAGTTTAAAAACCTCCAGGGATGGTGAATCCACCACCTCTCTGGGCAGCCCATTCCAGTGCCTGATTCCTCTCTCTGGAAAGAATTTTTTTCTGATCTCCAACTTAAATTTGCCCTGGCAGAGCTTGAGCCCGTGCCCCCTTGTGATATTGCTGAGTGCCTGGGAGAAGAGACCAAGCCCCACCTGGCTAGAACTTCCCTTCAGGTAGTTCTAGACAGTGCTGAGGTCACCTCTGAGCCTCCTCTTCTCCAGGCTAAACAACCCCAGCTCCCTCAGCCTCTCCCCATAGGACTTGTGCTCCAGTCCCTTCGCCAGCCTTGTTGGTCTTCTCTGGACCTGCTCCAGCTCCTCAATATCTTTCCTGAACTGAGGGGCCCAGAACTGAACACAACACTCAAGGTGTGGCCTCACCAATGCAGAGTACAGGGGAAGGATCACTGCCCTGGTCCTGCTGGCCACACTATTTTTGATACAGGACAGGATCATTTGTTTTGCCCTCTTTGGGAGCTCCCCCTTTACTCTTTCAGAACAATGTATACATTAATCAGAAGGTTCATATTGGTGATACTTGAAAATTAACTGTAAAGTGTGTAATCAAAGGCAAAACCAAGTGTTTAATGCTTTCTGTTCTTCCTGTTGTTGCTGTTTTCAGAGACTGTGCAGTCGACCCAACTTGTGTTTTATGCATGGAGTGCTTCCTTGGAAGTATTCACAGAGAGCACCGATACAGGGTTAGTAACACTGCTGGAATATATGGCATGTCATTAGCAGTTTTGTGTGTGTATGAAACTCCTTGTTCCAAGTTTAAGAATGTATACATAATTTCAAAAAGTTGCATGAATGCAAAATTTGAAATTATGTCTGCAGTAATCTTATAAGCACTTGAGTGTTTTGCTCTGAGGGTAAATTCTGGAAGTTAACACTGTAAAATACCAAGCAATTAACTTGTATGCACAACAGTTAAGCTTACAAATATATGTTATTTTTGACACCTGCCCTTTAGTGTATTTTACAGCTTTAGAGTTAGTTTTCAACTTGCTTTGACTTTTATATTTAACTATTTTTAAAAGCTGTTGAAAAACCTTTATTAAGAAGCCATTTGAATTTACAACTTTTCCTTTAAACATCTGAATTGTTATCAAGTTATGTAAAATAGTAGGACTTTCATTTGTTTTAAAACATAAAGTTAAAATAGAAAGCTAAATCTGTAGATGCTGTTTATTTAATGATATACTGCTATTTGTGGTACAGATTTGTTAAAAAAATCTATACAAACAAAGCCAAGGAGGCCTTGCTGTGTTTTGAAACTGAGAAAGTAAGTGAAAACCACCAGTAAAGCCTTTCTGTAAATCTGTTTTTGACAATACTGCACTCTGTTAATGTAATTCTGATCACTGCCTGGTTACACTGAGCACTGGGATACAGGAAAAAATAAATAACAAAGTACAGCAACTTGCCTCAAGAAATCTAGCCAGATTTGCTGATACCAGCTTACTTCTTGTGTGTAGGTTTTTAGTTTGCAAGCCTAGTGAATTAACAAGTCTAAGTAACATCAAAAAGTGTAAGCAAATGTTCTTTCAAATATCCATCTGATTTTGTTGATATGGTAGGATGTACCTGTATGTATAGAATGTATCAGAATGTCAAAACTAGATGAAAGAAGAATTCTGTGTATCAGTTAATAGTTGTGATGCAAAAAGAGTATTATTACACTTAACTTGAGGTGTTCTTAGCTTTAAAGTAAATTTTATCTATTTATTATCTATAACAATAAATATATATTACTTTATATATTTATATATTACATATATTGCCATATATGTAATATATAAATATGTGTATATTTTATTTAATAAATATTTTTATTTATTTTTATTATAAAACAGTGTGAACAGGTCAATACAATTTTCAAATAAGTTTTTTCCATGCTTACTAAAACTTTTGTGAACACTTTAAGTTTTGTCTCAATTCTTTTTACCATAAAGCACATCTTTTACTCACTGTGTGGTAGCACTATGTGACATGATTTATCTTTGTTCAGATTAAAAATGTGAAACTCACAAATTAAAACTTGGTTGTAATAATGCCAAGGTCATGGGTTCAATCCCCTGTATGGGCCATTGACTTAAGAGTTGGACTCGATGATCCTTGTGGGTCCCTTCCAACTCAGAATAGTCTGTGAATATTCTGTGAAATAGTACAGATGCCATTGCAAGTAATAGATTCAGAAACTATGAAAACCAGGAGAAATCCCCAGCCGTCAGATGGGGAAGAATGGAGGTGTTTGAAAGTGTTTTGTTGTTCAGGTTTTTTCTTTTGACATAGGCACCCTGGTGAAGTAGACAAGCTTTCAGCTGTCATAGAAGTAGAGATGGTTTCAGTGATACTTTAACAGGGTACTGTCTAAAGCTATGAAACCTTGAGGTGGTGTGATCATGCTTTTCTGGTTTAGCTGTGACTACTCGTTTCTTAATGTGCATATAATGTATATGCATATTTGCATGAACTGCTTTGTTTTTAAATAATTTTAGATGACAACATCAGGCGGAGGAGGTTTCTGTGACTGTGGTGATACAGAAGCTTGGAAGGAAGGTCCTTACTGTCAAAAGCATGAACTTAACACTTCAGAGACAGCAGAAGAAGAGGTAATTACAGGAGAGGCATCATGTTCCAGAGTATTAACTATGTATATATGTGTGTATCTATACAAATCATTCAAGGGCGGTCCCGTGGTGTAATGGAGAGCATTCTGGACTCTGAATCCCAAGGCCCGAGTTCCAGTCTCAGTGGGGACCGTCCCCTGGCAGTTCAATGCCTCCCTGCCATCCCATCCCATCCCATCCCATCTCGGATGCTCAGCAGAGTCAGCCCCGGTTAGTACCAGGGGCTGTGACAGTCCCGAGGACTTCCCTGTCACTGTCCAAGCTCTCTCGGCCGTGGCAGATGGACCTCAGGACTTAAACGGTGGGGCCAGTTCTGCACACGCTGTGCCTCACCTAAAACATCCACTGTGCAGGCTGAAGGGCACACCCGCGTGGGGAGAGCCCTGCCCAAATCTGCGTTCGCAAAGTTTGGCCATACAATAGACAATACAATACAAATCATTCACGTGAGGTTATTGTTAGTCTTGTATACTATGCATGAGAGACAGTCAGAGCTTTAATAGTAGTATTTGAACTGCAGTGTTAAGACAAAAACAATGTCTTGTCTAACTTAAGTAGTTCTTTAAAACTACCTTTCCCACTTAAAGGCTTCATTTTGTTTCCCCTTGGTCACCTGTGCAGCTTTAGTTCTGCTTCTTTGTTTTTCTGTCTATTGTGACAGGTGAAGAAATTCTGCCACATGCAGAGAAAAATCTGTATGTAATCAGATGGATCAAGAAGGCCAATGGAGTGGTCTGTGCAACATATGTTCTGATTCTTACCAAAGTGCACAGATTTTTAAAATCAAAATAACTTGCTGTTACAGGAAAGTCATAATGTAAGATACAGGTCTCTAAAAGCTTGTTTGGTATGGAGAAGGTAAATAGAGAACATTTCTTCACCACAGAATCATAGCATAGCAGCTTGGACATAGTAAATGTAGAAAGAAAGACATGCCACGTCTTACAGTATGAATTTGAACTGTTGGACTACCATTGTTCTTAAAAGTTCATATATGTTAAAAAGGAAATTTATCATGGTTGTGGAGAGAAGAATTATCAATGGCCATTTAAAATTGGAGATACCATCTTTGATGTGTGAAGTATTAGTGTCTTAAGTTACTGGAGACCAGGGAAGTATCCTGTCTTCTGTTTATACTCTTTGTTTGTGTTATTACATCTCAGGAATGAGTGTGGCTAGTTGGGCTTCTGGTCCAGTCACTCGTGTGTGTTCTTATATACTGTAGTTACTGTAGGATTTTTCTAAAAGGAAAATATTAGACAAATTTTTATAGTAATTTTGCTCATCTGATGGTTTAAGTGAAGCAACTGTAATTGTCCTTTCAGTGACAGTGGTCCTTTTAAAATCTGTTCTCATTATCTCAACCCTAAGACTTTAGCACTGCTGCTGGACTCACCACTTGGTCTGCATGCCAGTTCCCATTAGTTGGCAGCTTTAGGAAACTCTTGTTCTGAAATCTTGGGTGGACTGCAACTTCTGTGCCCAAAGATACACAGTGAATGGGACAGAAAAGTTAAGGTACAGGCCAGGGTTTGTGTTTCTTCCCCATGAGCAACAAGGATTGAGATCTCTTATGCTGGGCAGTTGTGCTCAAGGTAGATTAAGGGTTGTTTGTTGAGTGTCATTGGAGCGTGTTTTCTGCCTTGCCCAGATACATGTCTTTGTTCAAAAGTTCTGAGAATGGAGGGAGTGCTGCTGCTTACGGTTTGCCTTTGCTTTTGCTGACTGATAGTTCTTCATACTCTAGATAAGCTTTAAATGAAGGGGGGGGAAAAAAGAAGAATGACAGTTGTTAACATTCCTGTAAAGCTTCCAAATATTCCCAAAGAGTCTTGGGGAGTGGGGTATAAACTTTACTAGTACAGGTGGATTGCTGACTGTTAAGCGCCTCCTCTAGATAATGCAGACTTAAGTTCTGAAAAGATTATTGTGGTCATTTTTACACAACATAAGCTGTAGTGAAACACAGAATTTGGTGTTAGGTAATCCTAAAACAGAAATTGGGCCGCTGTTAAATATTTTAGTTTGTTAATAATTACATTTACTTCAAAATACCAGATGATGAATTGAGCCTATGACCCAATGTATGGTACATGTCCAGGTGACCTGCAGGGCATGCAATGTTCCCTTTCAAGGTTTGTAGAAGAGGAAATAGTTGTTCTCAAAAATTTGAAGTACTGTAAGACCCCTCCCTTCAGAGAAGAGATTTTTAATGTTTTTTATTCACAGTCCTTGAAATGGATTGGGGAGAAATGGCAGTGGTCACAGCACTACCTGATTCAGAGTTGGCAGTGGTTCTCATTTCCTGCTCCAAAAAGCATTCCGTTCATGGCAGACTGAGGCAGGACTCTTCTTCCTGCCCTTCCTCATTTCTCTTCCTTCACCCGCAGCAGCAGCCATTCTGCTCTGGCACAGAGAGGAGGATGAGTTTGTAGTGGCTGCTGCAGTTGTTGAATGGAGAGCACAGAATGGGCACAAATGAGTGCTTGGTCCTCAAACAAAAGGGGGACAGCTATCCCTGAGCAAGACTGAGACGTGGACTGATCTTTATGAAATACCTCGTTACATCTCAGGATTTAATTATTTATATACCACAGCATATGAGAGATGTGCTTCATAAATCATGATGCCAGTGTGCTGCATGTTGTATAAGCTGGGACAGATAAGACTTGTGCCTTTAATGCATCTTGCATATGTAACAGCACAATAGATGCATAGTCATTTGTTTTCTGCAGTTTACTAAATTGATAAGTGGAACAAAAGATACGGTGTTTTGAAATTATGTTTTTGAAGGCATAGCAAAAGAAGCAGATTTTATACAGCTGAGGTTAAAAGTTCTTCAGAGAACTATCTTAGAAGGTGCACAGGAGTGAGAACAAGGAGAGTGAAAATGGAGAAATGTGTGTAAATGTTATTGTGTGAAAACGTCTCTGTAAATCAAAGACCAGTTACCATTCAGTGCTGATTGTTAGATTGGAGCTTGGGTATTACCAATGTAAAACTGGAAAAAGAAAACAGGGTGATTATTGGCTCTGTTCCTTTCAAATGAAAAGTCATTTGAAGAAAGACATCATTAAAGATGCTTACATCATCTTTGATAAAAGAGGTGCAAATTTGACAGTGTGTTTTGAATTTTGTTTAATTTCTCATTTGCTATTTATATTTATTGCCCAGGATCCTCTTGTGCACTTACCCGAAGATATGGTAGCAAGAGCTTATAATATTTTTGCCATTGCATTTAAATATGCAGTAGATATATTAACATGGGAAAAGGAAAATGAATTGCCTGGACTAGAAATGATGTAAGTATAATATTTATCTTCTGCCTTTTAAAGACTTGCAGTTATTTACAGTCAAAAATGCAAACTCTGATTTTAAGTATCTTTTCTGCCTTTTCTAAAATTGTGTTTTGTGGACAAAGGTCTACAATAGTTGTAATAAATTTGTATTTTTCATATTTTTTACTTTTCTGATGGTAAAGCATATTTTTCTGCATAGCAATGATGGAACACTTTATTTCCAATATCTTAATTTTCTTCAGATTGAAAAAGGTCTAACGATCAAAATTACCGAAATTCTGAAGTGTACTTCAGTATACTGAAGGCAGAAGTATTTTGTTTTTCTGATGATCCACTTACTAAAAATTTTGAAGTGGTACAGAGTGCTTAAGTATATTAATAAATTATGGGAATCAAAAGATTGAACTGAATTTGTTAGCTTAATAAGTTGTGTTTGAGGACTGTGGAGTCTGGTTTTTTTAAGAGACTGCCAAGTTTTTAATGTCTAATAGACCTTTATGCAATGTCAGGAACAACAAATGTGGCAAAATAATGCCAAGATTGCTGAAATCTCTAAGAAGCTATGGGGGAATGTAATAAGCACAGCTACAAAGGAAGGAAGTATGTTTTCTTTAGTAGGAAACTATCAATTAATAATCAACAAATATTCAAAAATAAAACTCAGACTGAAGTATTGCCTTGAGATTCTGCTCTTTTTGGACTTAATTCTGCAGGAAAGGTGCACATTCCTGTAGGGGATAGGACTTACCCTTTTCAAATAAATTGTTGAGATATATTCCAGTATAGCAGAGGAAGCCCAGGCTTGGGTTGTCTATTTGGTGGAAAACTTTGCTAAAATAGAAGTTGATGTTTTAAATTACATTGCTTTGAATGATATAAATTCAATCCTTGCTTTGAAGTGAGAAGAGTGACACTTACTACTGTATGCTGTTTAATGATGAAGTCCATACCTATGAACAAGTTATTTATACTCTTCAGAAGGCCGTCAACTGCACGCAGAAGGAAGCCATTGGTTTTGCAACAACAGTAGATAGAGATGTAAGTAAATTAATTTCTAGAACCTTTAATTACCTTGCCCTGATGTTTATTTTACATGACTACACTTACTCTAGTTTGTTTTCCCAAAGTGTGTGGTTAATGTGATTGAGCCCTGTGTGTCATGCCACCCAAAAATATCTCAACTCATTGGCTAATCCAAACCAGACCTGACACTGAACATACGTTTCAATGTAAATGTTTTCCCATAAGTCTTGTAAGGGTGGATAGCAGCGTGTTTCTCACTCCTCTGTGAGGGACAGGCAGCAGCTTTGGCCCATCTCTTACTGTACATGGGAGAGCTGACAGTGAAATAGCCCCTATATGTAGCTCAAGCATAGAAAATGCTTCTCAGAATAACACCATTTAACTGAGGGTTAAAACCCATAACTGACTGCTGCTTTTCTGTTGCTCATGGACCTATTTGTGGTTTGTGGGTTTTTATTTTTTAGTTTAATTCAATTTTTCATAATTGTCATTTTATAATGGCAGAAAGAGGTGAAGCATTTCATGCAATATTTAGAAAGAACAATGAGTTCAGAATCCCTGTGTGCTGAATATGATTTTAACTGGTATGTTCGTTTCAAATGCACTGTCAGCTGTTTCCCTATTGTGGCTCCTGTGCATTTTTCCAAACAAGGGACACCTTATAGGACAACTACATCTTGTTACTTGTGTGATGAGCCTGTAAGCAGTTGCCATGAAAATGAGTGTCCTTTTCTCTTGGTTTGTTGGCTTGTGCTGTTTTTTGAGGGAATGCTGTTAGGAGGAAATCTCTTCCAAAATGGCAATGTCTGAAATATCTTGAAATTCTACCAAAACTAATTTTTGATGTGTTTGTACTAAAGATAAGTTTTCAGTATTTTAAAATAAAAGAAATGTGGTGGTTGCATCTTAAAAACAACGTTATACACAGACAATTGAGTATAACAAGTCACTGCATATAATTTTATTTTCTTTTAAAAAGTACAGGGTGCGTTTTGGAAATCAAGTATAACATATACAGTACTTTAAAAGTTAAAATAGCTTGAAGGAAGGAGTGGTTAATGTGCATCTGAAGCTTTTACTGTATCTTTTATACTAAAGTAAAACACAGCATTGGAACTTCTGTTCAGAAGCCAGTGCTAATGTTGCATCTTTCCGAATTCCCAGGGACGCAGGTCTGTTCGATACGGAGACTTCCAGTACTGTGATCAAGCAAAATCAGTAATAGTGGTAAGTAATGGTGGTAAGTGATACTATCAACTTACTGGCCTCATCTTAAGCAGAAAAGAGGCTTTGCTACACAATTTTGTGATGCTGTTATCATAACAACACTTCATATTTTAATAATACAAAGTGTTAGAGATACTATTTACGATATGCACAGTAGGGGTATCAAAATACCGGTTAGTGTTCTCTTTTTTCTTTTGGTTTTTCTACCATGGCCTATCTTGCACCCAAAATAATTTTCTAAAAATAAGTTTGTAGACAACTTTATCCTTCGAAAAACAGGATGTGATCATGAAGTTCAAATGTAATCTTGTAGAATTACATGCCAGTTCAGATCAGTGAAGTTGAACACCCACAGTTATGGAAGTTCTTACAGATGAATCCAAATTGAATTGTGGAACTACAAATACACTTTAATTTTGCATCTGTGCATTTATATATGTATATATATATTAACAATAGCCATATATTACAAGGTTCTTCTATGTAAGAACATGAGAATAATGTTTTTCTGTTTAAGTACTTAATCATATGTTTTAAATAGTTTATATATAACATTGCTACTAATGAAAAACAAATGCTGCAACTACATTTACTGGTTTTAAACTATTTAAGGTGTTTTGAAAGCATTAGTATAAAGATGAAGTTGTTCAATATTTTTAGCTTACTGCCCATACAGTCAAAGAACGAATGGCTTTTATATGTAATGTCTGACTATTACGGTTTCTAACACAGAGATGAGGGTAAAATCTTTTTTGTTCTAACTTTGTGTTTAATTTGAATTTTTGGAAACAGTCTGTGGACAGTCAGTTTCCTTGGTGGGCTGCTGTGTGACTTGCATGTCATGTTGTGGGGAACAAACGTGCGTGACTGTCTCAGGTTGTGTGTGGGATTGCTTATCAGCAACGTGCAGCAGAGCAGTGTGTGCATTGATAAGAGGCCAAGAGTGGAAAATGGATTGACCTAAATATGTTGATATTGCATAATAAGGTCCTTCAAATATTAATAGGATAAACCAAGTTTGGACGTTTTTGGTTTTGTTATGTAGGTGTTAGTAAGCAGAATATATATTAATATTATCAATTATTGAAATTAGTTGTCGGGATGCTGTGTTTCTGAATAAAAATATATGCTAGCCCTCACTTAAATATGCATTGCCTCCTTTTTCCTTTTCTTTTTAAGAGAAATACCAGTCGTCAGACAAAGCCATTGAAAGTACAAGTTATGCATTCATCTATTGTTGCCCATCAGAGCTTTGGTCTGAAGCTCCTCACTTGGCTTGGCAGTGTTATTGGATATTCAGGTGGGCAAACTTGAACTTCTTTGAGATAAGTTAGAGAATATTTATGAGACAAGCTGATTTTCTGAAGCAATTTTGTCCACTTACTTCAGATATGTAATGTATAAGGCAAAGCTATTAATAACTTGTCAGACTTCATTCTATTTTCTGTTGCTAGAGTGCTGTTCTGAATTCTAACTTCGATGTGAAAGTGCTACCAGTCTTATGTACTCTTTTCTGTTTAGTTGCTGTTGAACAGAAGCTGAGACTTGCTGTCAGATGCAGTATGCCAAAAAGCTATTTTTCACTCCCTGCATTTTTAAATGAATGCAGTAAGCTGAAAATAACCTGTCTGATTAGATAAAACAAAATTATTCAGAAGTAATTTGATGAATGATGATGAAAGTGATTGCTTCAGATTTTTTGCTAAGTAGAACAACAGAGAAAATGCAAAGTTGTGTGGAGGGTTTTGGTAACTGTAGAAGGCAACAAAATATTAATCAGATTTTTGAAGAGGTTATTAAAGGAATCAAGATGCACAGTATCAGTTTTTATGCTCTGTTTTGACCTGATTCTTCCTTTGTCGTGGTAAATCATAAGGTGTGAAGATCTGGGGTATGAGGGAAAATGAAAAGTGTCAAACTGCTGATATATAGAGATGTAGATACAGTCCTCCATGCACTTTGTGTTCTGTGCATCTGTGAATGTTAGCAAGAAGTATTAGCAAAGCACACACAGCTGTAATATTGCATATATACATTCCACGTAGGTGCAAGATTTCTTCAGAGACTGTATCTTTTATTTGACTGGTTATTGGAAAACTAGTCATGATTTTAGGCACAGGGTCTCTATAACATGCTCTTGTTTCTGAAAGATAAGTAGTTTATGTTTGAATAAGTTAATTTGTAAAGATACATAAATCAAACATTTGAACAAAAGCTGTAGTAGCAGTTGGTTTAACTGTTTGCCTGTATTGCTGGCAAACAAATAGGTATTAATAGGAAGGAGTTATGAAGATACTTGATTTCTGAGATAAATTTTCCCTTTAGTGAAACATCTAGGCAGGCACTGTCTTTCTGATTTTCTTTGAGCCCAGTTTTGTACCATGTCATTTGTGCCAGGTGACACAGTCACTAATTTTCAGCACTAAATGACAGCTGCAAAAAAGTAACCTGATTATGTTAATGATGTCTCAAATTACAGAAGAAAGTATTGAATTTAGTTTGACTTGTGTGTGTAATGTTTCTGAAGTTCTGAAGAGTTCATTAAATTCTGTGTTCTTTATGATTCAGAAGGGTAAAAATAATGTTTGATGGTAAACAGTGTGCATACATTTTGTCTGCGATGATGTGCTCAACTAAGTGAACTGCCTCACAGGTCTTGGAATGCACTCTTACAGTGTACTCCAGAGTCTGGTTTTGTGAAATGCACTTCGGATAAAATTGGTTTCCTTTAGCTTTTTAACAAATGTACTAAAACAACTAAATTCTACTCAATCTTCTCTGGAATATGGGGAGGTAGACTTGTGCTGCATAAGTGGTTCATAGAATCATAGAATACATTGGGTTGGAAAATACCTCCGAGAGCATCAAGTCCAACCCTTGGTCCAACTCCAGTCCCTTTACCAGATCGTGGCACTCAGTGCCACGTCCAATCTCAGTTTAAAAACCTCCAGGGATGGTGAATCCACCACCTCTCTGG
>JAJPCS010007935.1:0-12770 GCA_021164005.1 Willisornis vidua nigrigula | reverse complement strand
GGAGGTGCTTCCCCTGCTAAAGCTGCTGCCCATGGCCCTGGGGAAGGAACCAGGGACACACGGGGTGGAAGCGCTGTGGATAGGAAGCAGCGGCTTCTGCTTCCGCAGGGGCTGAGCAACCCCAGCAGCCCTGGCAGAAGGATGGGGCCAGCCTGGGCTCTGCCAAAGCACAGCCCAGCACTGCCTCTCCTCTCTGCCACTCTCCATCCTGTGTCCTTGTTCCCTTGTGCTCCCCTGGGCTGTGAGCCTCTCACAGCCAGCCTAGGGAGGCCCTGCTTGCTCCACCTTCTGTGTGGATTGTGCAGATGTACATCTGGTGGGGTGTCTATCAGAGCCAATGGGCATGGTCTCTTGTATGCCACTGGTTCTGCCTGCACTGAGACCTCCATTCAGATCACCATTTCCCCCCTTTTTGACTCAATAAATTTCTAGTGCATCCCAGCCCATGTTTCTGTGTCATTCCTTCCACAGCATACGTTCTCCCAGGGTGTGCATGGAAAATGGTGTTGCTCAGGGCTTCTGCTGGGAGGGGGCTGTTGAGGTTGGCTGTGCAGAGTTTGTCAACTCAGGTTTGCAGTGAGTCTGCTCAGTCAGGAATTTTGTGTACCCACTAGTTTCCAAAGTTGTCTGTCTATCTGGAAGTGGAGTGACCAATGTAGCTCCATCTCTACCATCTGCTTTGTTGTGCTTCCCCTTTTCTTTTGCCTTTTTAAGCTCCTCACTGCAACACAAGTAATCAGAGAGAGAAGGTATGAACATGTTATTGACAAGACACAGGTAATGTTTTCTCAGGAAAGCCCAGGACATCTGATGGTGTTTGACCGCTGGGATGACTTCTATGCACTCTACCCAAGGTATGGAAGGACTCCAGACATGTAATGGTGTGGTATAAAAGCACTTTATTAGGGGAGTATCAGACATATAGGGTTCCTTGGGGAAGGATCTGGAAACTGGGAGGGAAGAGCAAGGGGATTGGACAAAACCAGGAGTCTAGTGTGTTGCTGAGGAAATGAAGGAACCAACCGGGAAACAGCAGTCAAACAACCACTGAGGAAGAGGGATTAGGCCAAAAGCAGGAAGAGAACTCAAGGGATTATGGGGAGGAGACAACATGAATGGGATGACTAAGGAAAAACATCAACTTGGCAGCCATTTTGGAACACTAAAATATGGGAGGGGTGACACTACAACCAGAAGAACTCTTAAAGCCATACAATTTAGCACGCAACATCCCTATGTTAAACTGTGGTCATAAATTTAGTTTCTGACAATGGCGTTGACAGCTATAATCCTTCCTGATCATCATAAATCCACTGCCAGTAGTACTTCTTCCATTCCTGGTATGAAAGCTGTTCTCCCACAGGGATCCTGTCCTAAGAATAGCATTGAGGCTTAGGGTTGTGGGGTGAGGAGAAGACCAGGTGGAAAACAAAAACATGAGAACAGGAAGGGAACATACTGCCACAGCATCTCTAAGAAAATTCATCTCAAGAGCTGGAGACCACAGGTCTTGTGGTCTTTAGTTGGTTCCAGGATGCTTTTTGCAATCTGTTGTTTCCCTCAATGAAGCACTAAGGAGAGCTCCTGACCAATGTCTGTGTCCCTGGCTGGGAAGCTGAGCCCTTCCTCCTCATTGCTGGCCTTATCCCCAGCAGGCAGAGGCACAAAAGGGTGGTTCTAGGACCATAGGATCATACTATAGTCAAGCTGGAAAGGACCTGCAGAGGTCATGAGGCCCAACCCCTTGACCCAAGCTCAGTCATCCATGAGCATCTAAGGAGGGCAACTGCACAACCTCCCCAGGCAATTGTTCCACTGCTTGACCCTCGAAGAACATTTTCCAGCTATTTAGTCCAAACCTCTCATTTTTCAATGTGGGTCCAATGTGTCTAGTCCTCCAACCACACACTGCCACAGCGTTGAGCCTGGATCTGTATTCTGGGGCTCCTCACCAAAGCTACTCCAAATCTGTTCTCAAGTCTCCCACTAAAGCCTTCTTTTCACACTCAAGAATCCCTGTACCTTCAGCATGTCCTGGTCAGGGAAGTACTCCAGCTCCTCATAATCCAGGAAATCCTCTGCTGAACTTCCACTTGGTGAAGGGCTTTTTTGTACCTCACCTTTCTGTGTCTCAGAGCAGTATCCGGGATGCCATCCACGGATGCTGAGCAGAGCAGCATCGTCGCTGCCATGGATCTCCTGGTTGCACTCCTGTTCACACAGTCCAGGGGGTTGAGGACAGTCCTTGAGGTACAGGCACAGGCTGGGCAGTGGCACCTGTTCTCATGGAGTCACTGCAAAGGCCCCTTTCCCTGGCCCTGCTTTGGGGCTGCTGCTTGCCAGGGTCTGAGGGAGGTGTGGGCAGTCAGGGCTGGTTGCTCCCAAACAGCTGCCACTGAGGGCTTTGGGTGGACATGTGTTGGTGTGCCCAGCTGTGTCCAGCAGCAGTTCAGTCACTACCCTCCCTCAGCTGCTCCTGGACAGCCCTTTGAGACACTGTCTCAGATTAAAAGAGACTAAGATGTCTATCAAGGAAAGTGAGGAACCTTCCTGGGCTAGGAAGGAGGCCTCTTCCCAGCAACCACCATAACACTTGAAATTAAGATACTTTAATCAGAAAATGTATAGAAAAAAGGATAACAGTTCTTTCCTAGAAATATATATATGTATATATAACTAAAACAAGAACAGAACACAGCAACACTGTAACCAAAACTTTCAAACAAATCCAGTTTCTCCCTGCCCCTTGGGTGCATTTCTATGCACTAGACCTACTGTTTACAAACAGAGGGGCTGGTGGGAGATGTAGCAGTTGGAGGCCGCCTGGGGCACAGTGACCATGAAATAATAGAATTTTCAATACTCAGAGATGCAAGGAGAGGCATCATTAAAACCTCTACACTGGACTTCTGGAGGGCAGATTTTGGCCTATTCAAAAGACTAATTCAGAGCATTCCCTGGGAAACAACCCTTAAAAACAAAGGGGTCCAGGAGGGATGGACATGTTTCAAGCAGGAATTTTGAGTGCACAGCAACAGGCTATACCAGTGTGCCAAAAGGCCAGCTGGAGGGAAGATGACCAGATTGGTTAAATAGGGAGATTCTGAAGGAAATCAGAGATAAAAAGAAAGTTTACAGACTGTGGAAAAAAGGGTTGTCTACTTATGAAGAATACTATGAAGATAGCTAGGTCATGCAGAAAGAAGATCAGGGAAAGAAAAGTGCAATTTTAAGTTAATTTGGCTAAATCTGTTAGGGATAACAAAAACTCCTTCAATAAATACATTAATAACAAAAGGATGGGCAAGGAAAACCTCCATTCTCTGTTGGACTTGGAGGGAAATATAGCTAACAAAGATGAGGAGAAGGCTGAGGTACTTAACACCTACTTTGCCTCAGTTTTTACCAGTAAAACAGGTGGCCCTCAGGACAACTGGCCTCTGGAGCTGGTAGAGAAAGGAGCTGAATAGCTCCCCTGTATTCCAGGAGGAAATAGTAACTTACTGAGCCAGCTGGATCCTCACAAGTCTGTGGGACCAGACGGGATCCATCCAAGGGTGATGAGGGAGCTGGTGCAAGAGCTTGCCAAGCCGCTCTCCATCATCTTCCAACAGTCCTGGCTCTCTGGGGAGGTTCCAGATGATTGGAAGTTGGTGAATGTCACCCCAATCCACAAAAAGGGCTGCAAGGCTGACCCTGGCAACTCCAGGCCTGTCAGCCTGACCTCAGTGCCTGGCAGGGTTATGGAGCAGATCATCCTGAGTGCAATCACACAGCACCTTCAGGGTGGACAAGGGATCAGACTCAGCCAGCATGGGTTTAGGAGGGGCAGGTCCTGTCTGACCAACCTGATCTCTTTTTATGATCAGGTGACCCACCTGGTGGATGAGGGGAAGGCTGTGGATGTGTCTATCTGGACTTCAGCAAGGCCTTTGACACTGTCTCCCATAATATACTCCTGGAAAAGCTGGTAGCCCATGGCTTGGACAAGTGTACCCTCTGCTGGGTCAGGAGCTGGAGGGTCGGGCCCAGAGAGTGCTGGTGAACGGGGCTGTGTCCAGCTGGTCACCAGTGGTGTTCCCCAGGGGTCAGTGTTGGGTCCAGTCCTGTTTAACATCTTTATTGATGATTTAGATGAGGGGATTGAGTCCATCAGCAGCAAATTTGCTGATGACACCAAGTTGGGAGGGAGTGTCGACCTGCTGGAAGGCAGGAGGGCTCTGCAGAGGGATCTGGATAGACCTGAGGGATGGGCTGATTCCAATGGGATGAAGTTCAACAAGGCCAAGTGCAGGTCCTGCCCTTTGGCCACCCCAACCCCTGCAGCGCTCCAGGCTGGGCACAGAGTGGCTGCAGAGCAGAAAGGGACCTGGTGGGACTGAGGGACAGGAAGCTCAACAGGAGCCAAGAGTGTGCCCAGGTGGCCAAGAAGGCCAATGGGATCCTGGCCTGGATCAAAACTAGCGTGGCCAGCAGGACCAGGGCAGTGACCCTTCCCCTGGACTCTGCCTTGGGGAGGCCACACCTTGAGTGTTGTGTTCAGTTCTGGGCCCCTCAGTTCAGGAAAGAGATTGAGGGGCTGGAGCGAGTCCAGAGAAGAGCAACGAGGCTGGAGAAGGGACTGGAGCACCAGTGCTGTGGGGAGAGGCTGAGGGAGCTGGGGGTGTTTAGTCTGGACAAGAGGAGGCTCAGAGGTGATCTCAGCACTGTCTAGAACTACCTGAAGGGAAGTTCTGGCCAGGTGGAGGTTGGTCTCCCAGGCACTCAGCAATAGGACAAGGGGGCACAGGCTCAAGGTCTGCCAGGGGAAATTTAAGTTGAAAATCAGAAAAAAATTCTTTGCAGAGAGAGTGCTCAGGCATTGGAATGGGCTGCCCAGAGAGGGGGTGGATTCCCCATCACTGGAGGTTTTTAAAGTGAGATTGGACACGGCACTGAGTGCCATGATCTGGTAAATGGACTGGAGTTGGACCAAGGGTTGGACTTGATCTCAGAGGTCTTTTCCAACCCAATTGAATCTATGATTCTATACTTTGGAAAGACTGCACACAACTTTTCAGATTCAAATTACTGTGTCAATAACCACTGCATAAGCATCTCCAAAAGCATTTTCAGAAAAAATCCCTGTGGATACTCTCTGTCTCTGGACATCTTGGGAGAGCATCTGCAGAGGAAAGGATAACACAGAGACATGGACTGAGATGCAGCAGAATTTAATCAGTCAAAAGATGAACATGAGGTCAGTCTGAGTGGGGAATCCATTGCAGGGAACACCATGGGCAGACAAGAGTGTGTGCCTCACGGCCGACATCTCACTAGGTGGCAACCTGCCTGCTCCACAGAGGGAGCAGGGCCAGCAGGGCCTCCCCAGGCTGTCTGTGAGGGGCTCACAGCCCAGGGGTGCACAAGGGAACAAGGACACAGGATGGAAAGGAAAGAGTGGCAGAGGGGAGAGGCAGTGCTGGGCTGTGCTTTGGCAGAGCCCAGGCTGGCCCCATCCTTCTGCCAGGGCTGCTGAGGTTGCTCAGCCCCTGTGGAAGCAGAAGCCGCTGCTTCATATCCACGGCACTTCCACCCCGTGTGTCCCTGGTTCCTTCCCCAGGGTCATGGGCAGCAGCTTTAGCAGGGGAAGCACCTCCTGCCACAGAGGCTGCTGCCGAGGCCAGAGAGGTCAAAGCCCCCAGAGTTGATGGGCACTCCCTGAGAGCTGAGGATGCTGCCAACGGCAGCGGAGGTGGAGGATCCCACGGCGGTGTTCTGAGGGAAGGAGCTGAGGATGGGGCCAGGCAGGGTCACCACCACGGGGGAGGGCTGGATGGCCACGGTGGAGTCCTGGCACTGCCTGACACAGGGCTCATTGCAGCTGTTGGCCAGCGGGGTCGGGCCGCAGGGCTGGCAGGGCAGGCACGGGGTGTAGCACGACATGTCCTGGGCTGGAGAGGCACCTGGCACAGAGGGCAGGGGAAATAAAGCATGAGGTATGCTTGAAGAGGAACTTGTCACCCTCCACATAATTGAGACCCTTTCCCTCAACCCAAAAGAACATCAAAAAACCCCAGACACCCCTGTCCCTCAGAAGAACCCCAGTAAGAACTGGACACCCAGGAGGACCCCACCTAGCCTGTGGCTCTGCAGACATCTCAGCCCAGCCTGAACCTTTTCTCTTGACACGCTGTCCCCTCTCTTCCCTGTCCTTCTTGGCAAACTTTCTCAGGACCCCGGAAATGACAAAGAGAGAGGTAGCACAGAAGCACAGAGGCACAAAATATGCTGAATTGAAAGGTCCTGATCCACAACAGGTTGAAGAAAAGCAGGAGAAGGAGGAGAAGCAAAAAATTGTTCGAACCTCACGGTCTTCCCAATGAGATGGAGAAGAGGGGAGTGGATGAGAGAGTGAGGAGAAGAACCCACTTTTATACTGCTTTTGCACTGCCCCAGGCCCATAGTCACTGCACAGGACAGTAATTTTCCATCACACTCACCTTCAAAACAAAACATCCAACCTAATGCCATAGGGTGTGTTTTGATTTTCATCAACGCAGCCATTTCATTTCCTCATTTCTGCAATGACCATTAAGCTTCCAAGGAGCCTTTCAAGTATTGAGATGAAAGGCCCAAGCATTTTCTGAGCACTGACACATCAGTACAGGCAGAAGATGTATTCCATGTGCTGGAGGGGTCTGTGGAGACAGTGGACACTGATCTGAGGAAATGTAGTGTGGTTGTTTTATACCCTCTTTGCAAGCAGCTGAACATACCCTCCCACCAATTCAGTCCTCTTCTGCCTGGGGCAGTTTGTTTGGGAAGGCTGTCTCTTCTCCTGGTAGCCTTGTAAGGTTCCCAAAGAGTGCCATCAGTGACGAGGGTAAGGGTAACTTTGCTGTCCTGAACCCCATGATTCCTCAACATGCCCTATAGTGTTGGGTCCCTTCTCACTGTCATAGAGGTGTGTGTGAGCTCAGTAAAGCTCTTTGTTCTTCCCATTTCCCTCAGATAATTTTGACCCCACCCTTTGGCCCCATAGGAGGAGTGGCTGCTTTTCCAAAACAAGCTGACTGTCCTGAACGCCCCTGAGCTGTGGGAGTGATGGCAACAAGCTCTTGCTGAGGACAATCTCTATTTGAGCTGCCTGGAGCTGTGTACAAGGAACAGCCCAGTAACTGAAGGCAGTTTTCCTAAGGCATGGATGGAGCTGCCCTTGCTGGAGGGGAATTTGACCCCATGTGGGACACAAGCCTGTACATAGCACACCGAAAGGATGATACATTGTCAAGTCACAATTAGAGTGTGACTCACCACAGGTAGGGAGAGTCCAGCCATGGAAATTTGCTTACTAAAGGCATTCCCTTGCCCTCCTGGGATGCATCCCAGCTGCCTCCATGGCTGCAGGTCAGGGAAGTGCTTTGCTCCTTGATGTAGTCTGAGAGCTGGGTTTGTACTCAGGGCCTTTGTGAGCACATCCCCTCCCTGAGCATCCCCAGGCACGTGGCACTGCAGGATCCTGACAGGCCTCATTCGCTTGCGCCTTGGGCAAGTTTCTGCTTCTCCAATGGTGCCAGTTTATGCTCCAGGTTGATCCAGCCTTTGGCTCAGGGGAAAGAAAGAACGATGAATTCCAGGAGAAATCATGTCATGTGAGACCCAGGGATGTGTCCCAGGTGGTGCAGAGATATTTCTTTCACTACTTGAAACATTCAGGAGAGCTCCTCATCACAATCTGAGACAAGTCTCAGCCCAGGTAGATGAGGCCTGTGCATCAGTCTTTAAACTGCTCTTGCAGGAGCGGATGTTGCTCTTGATGTTTGTTGTCTGTTCCTCTGGATGTGTCTATCAAGACTCAAGGCAGACTGAGCTTTGCCTTTTGTAACAGCATCCCAGCATGTCTTAGGAATGACTTCCAAATACCCCCCTTGAAGGTCACCCCTCCCTCCAGGATGCTGCATTTAGATGTTGGTGGTCTGCCTTCATGACCCCACATTGGCAAAGCTGATCTGCTGTTTGGTTTGACTCCAGTGTCTTTGAGGTGTGAGAATCAAGGGTGCCCTTCCTTGAATTCCAAGGTTTCCAATCAGGTGTTCTATTTTAAATGCAGCTGTGCAGCACTCAGCTTTTCCCATGACAGAATGACAGCATCCTTGAGGTTGTAAGAACCTCTGGAGATCACGTCCTCCAACCCCTCCACTCATGATCAGCCTTTGGAGGATGCTCAGGGCTAAGTCCTGTCAAGCTCTGAATCCTTCAAGGATGAAGAATCCATAATCTGGCCATGTCAAACCTAGACAAGTTGTTTACCACTCTCACACAATGATATCTTTTCTTATGTTTCCCTGGAATTTCCCTTATTTCCAGATGGGCCTGTTGCCTCTTGTGCCTTCACTGGATGGGACTAAAGAGAGTCAGGCTTTATGTTTTGGACTCCCACCCAGCAGCTCTTTTACCCATTCCTGGGAAGTGTGCCTGGATGCACTCTCTCCTCCAGGGGGAACAACCCCACCTTGGGCAGCCCCTCCTGTCCCAGGGGCTCCAGTCACCTCCTGGGCTCTGAGGCTCTTTGCTGGTACCAGTATGTCTGTGCCTCTCCCTTACTGGGCAGCTGCTCTTGGTGGCAGCTGTTTTCTGAACACTGTGGAGCAGAGACAAGGGATGCCATTTCACAGTCTGATGGCAAACTCCTTCCTGAGGCAGCCCAGGATGCTGTTGGATGCCTTGGATACTCAGCCTGCCTGGCAAACATCCTCCCAAGAGCAAAGGGCACTAAGAGGAAGAGACTTGAAACCACTGGCACAGCCTGGAGATGCCACAGCTCATGACCCTTGGACAGAGATGAGACAGAGGGAAGAAAGAGAAGTGAGTGACACGACCCTAAGGAAGAGGAGCTTTTGCAGACTCTGGTGGCACATGTTGTGTGGGGAAGAGCTGGGGCACTTCCTACAAAGGCAGATGCAAACAGCAGCACTTCGCTGCCCCAAGCCAACATCTCCTGCCTGCACAGGACCCTCCAGCACTTCTGCTCCCACTAACAGGACTCTGCCTGGAATATCCTTTGACTTCTCCTTGTGGCACATGAAAGGATTCTGCAACTCACAGAAGGAACGTCAGAAATGAGGAAATGGAATGGCAGCCTTGACAGAAACAAAAGCACCATCTGTGCCATTAGGGAGCATATTTTTCTTTGGAGATGAGTCTGTTGGAAAATTACTGCTCTTGTGAAGTGACTGTGGCCCTGGGGCGATGCAGGAGAAGTATAAAAGCAGGCTCTTCTCCTCACTCTCACATCCAGTCCACTTGCCTAAATCTCATTGGAAACAAGGTGAGGTTGAAGACTTTTCTCTTTTCCCTGCTCCTCTTCTCCCTCCTCATGTTTTTGGCACATACCTGTCCCTTTGTTCTATGTTAACCTGTAGGGCTGCTTATGATGGGAGAGGGAAAGGGACAGACAATATGCATAGGGAGAGGTTGGGGCTTGACTGAACTGGGTGATGGGACAGGTGGGATTTCCCTGGGGTTGGTTGCTCTTGGCAGAGAACTTCTTGGCTAAACAGTAGGAGAAGCCCAGGGGCATCAGTCCAAAACCTCCAGTTCTTGTTTACATTTTGGCTTGACAATGCACCCTCATGTTGAGGTGCTATTCAAACACGCCTCATGCCTTGATTTTCCCTGCCCTCTATCCCAGGTGCTGCCGCAGCCCCAAGACATGTCGTGCTACACCCCGTGCCTGCCCTGCCAGCCCTGCGGCCCGACCCCGCTGGCCAACAGCTGCAATGAGCCCTGTGTCAGGCAGTGCCAGGACTCCACTGTCTTTATCCAGCCCTCCCCCGTGGTGGTGACCCTGCCTGGCCCCATCCTCAGCTCCTTCCCTCAGAACACCGCCGTGGGATCCTCCACCTCCGCTGCCGTTGGCAGCATCCTCAGCTCTCAGGGAGTGCCCATCAACTCTGGGGGCTTTGACCTCTCTGGCCTTGGCAGTGGCCTCTGTGGCAGGAGGTGCTTCCCCTGCTAAAGATGCTGCTCCCTGCCCTGGAGTCTCTACTTGCATCCACCTCTTTTCCCTCCTTTAAGTCATTAAATTCTGCTGCATCCCAGTCCATGCCTCTGTGTCATCCTTTCTCCTGCAGACACTCTCCCAAGGCACAGATGTTGTCCCAGGGTGTTTCTGACAGGGAGTTTTTGGAGGTGTTTTGCATCATTTTTCACCACAGGCTGGCTCTGGGTGAGATCAGTTGTGCTTTGAGTGATCCCCTGGTTTCTGAATTTTTCTGTCTATTTGGGGCAGGAGAGAATTACCCCACACAGTACACTGTCGTGACACGGATAGATGAGATACTCAATATGAGGATCATCAACTAACAATTTATTAATTATTACATACTCTTTTTATGCAGTTTAGATAATTAGCTCATACATATTATAAAACTAAAGCTTTCATTGGCTAATACAAATACGTGCTTTCTGGCTTTACACAGCTACATTGGCATCTGGTTTTATCTTCTGCTAGGTTTCAAGATTCCCCTTTCAGCTCTTGTTCATTGTTTTAGGACAAGGGGCTTTTGCCATCTGTGTCTAGAGTCTCACAACATTGTTGCAATCTTGTTCAGCAAAACTTGCAGAATTTACAGAGCTGAGGTACGAACAGTACAGAGGTCTAATTGATTTAAAGCTATGTGACCTCTTTCTTCTAGCCAATTTTCTACAACCCCATCAGTACACTGACTAACATATCCTCACTTTATGCACCTTTTCATTTTTCCTTGCTACACTCAACAGTGTGACACAAGTACTCATGAGTGAATGTTACTGAGGAGACACGGGGACCAGTTTCCCATCAGACACCAGCAAAGTCCCTCCTAACATTATTCTGACATTGCATCAGATACTCTGAGTTCCATGAAAACTCACCCTGGACACTTCCCATGATGGGTCACCCCATTTTCCAGTATCCCACCACACTCATCATCACAAATTTCTTCCTCTTGTCCCATCTACACCTACTCTATTTCTATTTGGGACTTTTTATCCTTTTCCAATCACTGCAGGCCTTGGAAAAACACCTCTCTCCAACTTTCTCATATGACCCATTTACATATTGAAAGGCTGCAATATGATCTTTCCAGAGACTGATCTCCTACCTGAAAAACCTCATCTCCCTCACCCTTTCTCGGTAAGAGAGGTGATGCATCCATGTGATTATGTTTGCAGCCCTTCTCTGGAGCTGCACTAACAGGTCTGTGTCTATATTGAACTGAGGACTCCAGATCGGTTGCAGATGTCCAGGTAGGGTCTAATGAGAGCGGACCAGAAACAGAGGATCCCCTCCCTCCCTTGACCTTCTGGCCATGTCTGTGTTTGTGCATCACAGGACATGACTGAATTACTGGGTTGCAAGGGCACATTACTGGCTCATGTCAAAATTTTCAACCTCCATTATCTCTGATTCCTTCTCTACAGGGCTGCTCTAAACTATTTATCTTTCAGTCTTGGCCTTGTTGATGTTCCTGTGTCCCATGTGGGACCATTCCTCAAGTCTGCCAAAATCTCTCTCGATTGAAACACTTTCCTCCCATAGCAGTGCAACCCTCAGCTTGGTGTCATGCACAAACTTCTTAAGGAGGCACTCAATCCCACTGTCTATGTCATTGATGAACATATTCAACAACACTGAAACCAATATTGATCTCTGAACAACACCAGTCATCGCTGGTTCCCACTTGGACATGGAACCTTTTTGTGGTTTAGATTTTTTGGTTGAATTTTTCCATGCCAGCATGTGGTCTTGAAGGCATATGCAAGGGTTGGGGTGTGGGGTGGTGGGCTGTGATAGAGGTGTGCATGGCCACTGCTGGGGCACTGGCCATGGGGGATGGGGGCAGGCAGCGGAGGAGGCCAAACTCCTGGAATGAAAATGGTGGGGGAACTGGGGGGAAAAAAAGAGGCTGGTAGTTCTGGTTTGCTCACTCTCTCTTCTGAAATGGAATCCAGAAGGTTCCTGACCCCCATCCTCACCTTCTGACTGCTGCCACCTCACTGCTGGACAGTGCCAGCTGTACCCACGCCATCTCCACCTGGAGTCTGCCCTGCACTTTCGCTGCCAGCCATCCATTCTTTGGCACAGGTCCTGCACTCCTCATGGCAGTGTTTTCCCCTCTCCCTGCCATTTCTTACCCCCTGGAGCTCCTTGCCAGTGCTGTCTTCTGACTGCTGCTGCCTCAATGCAGCAGGACAGCGGCCGGACTCACACCATCTCTGCTCCAAGTCGCCACTTCCACGTGGCCATCGCTGCCATCATTTATCGCTCGCGCAGCTGCGACTTGTCCATGGCACATTGGCATTGTGATGTCCCAGCCACACAAGGACCGTGCGGTGCCTCAGCAGCGCAGGGTGAGAGGAATTTTTGGATGACATTTTCTCTGTTATTATTTGGGTGTTGTTTTGTTCTGCTTTGTTCTCTGTTTTAGTAAAACTGTTATTTGTTTGTTATTTCTTTCTATACTTTAGTCGAACACCTCATAATTTCAAATTTTCGTGATTTGGTGAGAGGGCTTTCTATTCTGTCAGAGGTCCTGCCTCCTGGCACACATTGTCCATAAAAGCAACAGAAGCCTTTAACTGTAACTACTTGTACGCAGCCAAAATGCCTTTGCGACACAGAGATTTTCTTGTGGGAAAAGAGAGGAAAAGAGAAAGGAGGAGAGGAGGGGAGAGGAGAAGAGGGAGAGGAGAGGGAGAGAGAAACCAGGCTGTCCTTTATCTGCCTGGGATGGAGGTCACTGCCT